>CM076577.1:343414704-343656148 GCA_034641835.2 Pinus albicaulis | reverse complement strand
GGAGTTCCTTTGTACCTAACTACAACACACATGAATGTGATAAGATGGATACGATACAATGGTGGTTATATCACCATAACTAGAACAAGTAAGTATAAAAATAGTATTAAAAAAAAGTTCAATGTATAAATTCATGTTCAAACTTACAATCAAATAGAGGAAAAAACACATACAAAAAACCAGATGATAATCATGAACAAAATTCATATTGAATTATAAACTGTAAAGGAACTTACAAAATGTGACACTACAAACCTGGTCAAGTGCACAAGAAAAAAGATCCTGGACATGACCTTGGTTGACAAGTTGTATTGCTCATGATGCAAGAGGATTTGTACCTGCACTGCCAAGTCATTCAAAATCCATAATTAGCTATACAATAAATACAAGTAATTGATGTAGTATTTTTTACTCTAAGATGCATTGTTATGATAATGTCAGAACATATGTTGACAATGTCAAAACATACCTGAATAAGCTCCTCTTCGTTTCAAGAACAATTTATTGGAGTCGCCTGAACTTGGAACAAGCCTCCCACGATCTGAAAGAGTAGCAACTAAGTCAACAGTGACTTTTTTGTTGCTATGTTGGATCAAGGGAGGTTTTTTCCAAGATTAAATTGCTCCAATAAATTATTCTCTACTAAACAGGGATAACCACTTGAAGGTGGAAGCTCTTATGGCCCCCCTCCCCCCCTCACATCACTCTCAATTCCGCAATACCGAATCTATATTTCATTTTTTATTTTCATAAGAAGGGAAAAAAAATATTCAATAACTAATAAAAAGAAATGCAACAAAAAGTATGCAAGAAAACATTGAAAGTGCTTGACATAAAAATAGTATGATAAATGAGTTTTTATATAACACAGAAAAGGTTCCAAGTATGGTAACATTTGTCTTATAATAATACAATATTACATTATCAAATTTTATTTTTCTTATTCCTACTTCTAAAGCTCCTAACTACATCATCAACATCATTCTCCTCTAATTCTATTTCGTGCTTTTCCCACATAGCAGCCCTAGTTGCATACTCACGATGTCTTGTCTCATGTAGTGACGGGGCATCGCCTACAAAAACAGAAAATATTAAATTTTAATTGTCAGCTTTTAAATATCATTGAACTAGTTCGTTAATATTAATAAAAAAAATTTGCAATGAGATTATTTACCTAGTGCACTAGTTGTCGTCGTTGGAACCATTTCCATGTGTTCCTCTCTAGTGGTAGGATGCTCAAGTACAACATTATCTGTCATTTAAACAAAAAACATTATAAGGACACAACCATCAAGGTATAATTAGAAAAAATTATAAGTGGAAATTAATTACCGTCATGGCCCTCACTAATAGTAGCATTTTCGGCCTGGTCCCCACTACAATGATCAGGTTGCAGATGAGGACCATGTACTTCTGGCAACATTTCACTCTCAATGCACTGCTCTACAACTGGGTTATTTGGCTCGTTGAAAGTGTTGCTCCCCTGATTTAAAGAAAGTTGTTAGATATAAAATTTATGGACAAAAACAAACATATTGAAAGGTTAACGTTTTACCTTATTAGGTATTATGGATCTTGGGACCTGTCCCAAGCTTCTACGATGTTCAACGACGGCTTGATAGCTAAAACGAAAAACAATCTCTCTGTCTTCCTCTGTGGTTTCCATTCCAAAGTCATCACCCTACATTATATATGATTGTGTATTTTTAATTTTATTTGATGGGATTACAAAAATGTTGGAATGAGATACAATTAACTATAATATGTTTAGCTACTTATAATTATTGCGGCCAATTTCAAGTAGCTGACTTGGCCTAGCTGGTGATGGCCTTTTTTTTCAATTCTAGTTCTGGTTCCCTTCAAGGTGTCAGGCAACCTATCATCAAAATCTTGAAGTCAGATATGACGTAGCACACTTTTATTTTATACATAGAGAAATTTAAATCTATTGAATTAAAGTTGTAATTTACCTTGCGGGTCCAGTTAGCATGTTTCCTTCTTTCTTGGCCTTTTTCTCTTTTCCATCATCGATGATTGCTCTCCACTCCCTCTCTCAAACTATGATAGGATGCTCGTATCTAGATTTAATTTTCAATTGTGTCCTATAGGTGTCCCTGGTATATTTCAGATATTTTCCAACTACCCAAGCGACCGTTGTTCTATCAAATATGCCCACCCCAATAAGGGCTTCTAGATAATCTAGAAGTTATTTTTTCAGGTTGGAATTCTAGGAATTCCACCTTGTATGTATGGTTGGGCCAAAAATTACCAACGCCTTGCTCTCCAAAAACCTGTAGAACTCATTGTTTCCTACACAGAAAAAAGATATTATCATTAATTTAAAAATAACAATCATGATAAAATATGTTTTAGATAGAGTACATGGAAGATTTAAAATATTAAAACTTACCTGGGAGTTTTACGTGTTTTATAGGAACACCTTCATCGTTCACCAAAAACAAGCCATCAATGGTCCCCGTGGAGGTGACACGTGTAGCTTCAGGAAACACAATAATATAGTTGGCCATACCAGCCTCATCACTGCCAACACGTTCAGCGGTTGGCTGGGTGTCTTCTTAGGCAGGGTGCATTTCTTGGCTACCACCTAAAGGTGTAGAAGGTGTACGAGAGGGTTCCTTAGAAATATCTTGCCTTTGTGTCCCACTACCACCAACACCGGTGACAGCAGGTGTCAAATAATTCTACATAAAAAATAATTTTTTTGTTAGTTTAATTAATGTAAAAATTAAAAATCAAACTATCACAATTGATCTCATGTAGAACACAGAAAATATCGTTTTGATTTTTTAATATTACCTTATATGTATCTAGCTGGTTCATAAGTTGTCTTATCCTCATTCCTAATTCAGGTGTTTGAGGCATAACGTCTACCAAACGCTCAAGTTCCAACTTTTCTTTTCGCGCCTTTTTTTGCAGCAACAACAATGGACATGGGGATGAAGAAAACTTTTCCTCGTTGAGGGAATCATCAGGCACACCATGGCCAGGCGTCTACATATTCAAACAAAATTAACATTATTTCAATTATGTAAATAACTAAAATACCTAAATATAGAGCAATTCTGGCACTTTACATGCTCTTCGGTTGGCCCCTTTCCACGATCATCCCGTCCTAGGGTTGTTCCTGTATTGCCACGATCAGTCTGCCACATTGCAATAAAATTAGAAATGTGAAAACTTAAAAAAATATATAACTTGAAAACACAAAATGAAAACTCAAATAATTTCTAAATTTACCTTTATAATACATAAAATTTTTGCATTAAAGAGGCCCTCGAGTGGTTGAGTATAATTAAAAGTAAGGGTTGTAAGCCCAATTTTTATACTTACACCTTGCTAGTAGAAAATTTCTGCAAAGTAGGTAGATTAGATGAGGCTAAAGAGATTTTCAATGAAGATTTAATGAGCGGAATAAAGCTAACTGTAGTGACCTATAATGCATTGGTCAATGGATATTGCAAGGGAGGGAATTTGGATGAAGATTTCCTTATCCTCGAAGAAATGAATGAGAATGACTGCATGCTTAACATAATTACATACAGTACCATAATTTATGGGCTAATAAAAGAGAAAAATATATTAGAGGCTTTGAAGTTGCATGATCAAATGGCAGACAAGGGCTATGAACTATATATGAATACAACACTTTCTTATCTATGGTGCCCTTGCCAGATCCTTATAACGAGTGGTCGCATTACTTGTGGGATGATTAACTTTCCCAGTCAGTAGTGGGCTCAAGGTGATCTTGGGTTGTGTGTTTTTAAAACTATGGTTACACCTGGGCCTCCAAAATTTTATTACATCATAATATACCATAACTATGTTGGATAAAACTACACTGAATCAGCTATCAATGTGGACTTATGGAAACTTGCATGAACCAACAGTCACTAAAGTGCATGATGGAGGGCCATTTTGGACAACAAGGAAACTTCTTCAGATGGACTTACCTCTTGATTTGAATTGTGAGAAGAATGGGATTCTCATAAGAAATAGTGAAATTGTATTATTCAATGGTGATAAAACACAATTGTTGAGTTTTCTTACTCAAATTTGTAATGCATTTGTTAATTGCAAAGGTTTAGGAGCGACAATGAAGTGCTTGAATTCAGTTGAACTTTTTTGATTGAATTTTTATCCTTAGATGCTTTTAGTGCATGTTTGGATGATTTGTTTCTTGCTCATTTTGATTCTCAAAGAAATATATTTATGAATGAGCTAGGAAATGATAGTGGAAATGCAAGATCTGCTAAGAAAGTGGTTCAACAGCTTGCCTCCTTAGGGCTTGAAATGTTTCAAGGGAGGAAAATTTTTCCTACAAATTAGCTTAAATATATTTGAATGATAAGGATTTTTTTTTTTATTAATGGTCCTCCAGGTGTCCACAAACATTCATTTCATGGATTATAATCATACATACATTTGGGCTCTACAATGATTATTAACCCTCTAATATGGTGGCAAGTTGGTGCAGATTTTGATGGGGATTCCATTCATGTTTTTTATCCCCAATATTTAGGATCTCAAGCTGAGCTTTCTCAACTTCTAAGTGTGGATCAACAAATGTTTAGTTCCCATTTTGGAGAGGTAAGAATAGCACTAAGTTTTGATACTTGATACATTGTTGTATGCAAATATTTTATCTGTTCACATGATGTAGAATCATACCATCGGGGTTGGAACAAAAACCTTGGGCTTTGGAGGCATGTCACTCATGCTACCCCTCCTAAGTGGTGATGGAGTATATTACTATCTTACGATTACTATGTCTTCCCATTGGTATTAGTTGTCTTCTTGATGTATATTATGACATATCCACATTGCATTTTCTCATGGCTATGATCATTTTCATGACATAGACCTGCTGTGTACCTTTTTCATGGCGATGGTTGTGCATATTATTAGTATTACATGGATCCACAGTGTATTATGTTGGAATCCATGCTTTTTTTCTCTTCTAAGCATCAATATTCCTATCTATTTGTTGACAATCGATTGCAAGTACTCACTAGTTCCTTGATCTTTAGCTCTTTCCTTGGAATTCCGCATAACTTATGTTTATTAGATTGTGTTTCGGCCATTGGCTCCTCTTCTTACCTCACACATTAGGGGGTTTTGTTACAACTCTATTTTCCACCCTTGAATCTCACAAAGGACCCATTGTATAGTTGACATTGAATGAGTTGAGGAAATCAACTCTAAATGAATTGGTTCTCTTGCTGCGCTAGAATATTTTGAACTTATTAGACTAAAGCTCCTTAAGTTCGAGACGTCCTGAAAACCATCCTCTAGCCTCCTCCATGAATCTATTTGGGGAAGGTCTCTCAAGGAAAGAAAGGAGGAAGAGTCATTTGCATACATGTGTTGTTCATTTTAAAAGAGACTATTTAAACCTTCGAAATCGGACTTCTCAAGTTGTGTGAGAGCCAAGGAAGTGTTAGAAAAGGGACTAAAGGATAAAAAATATGATATCATTTCCCATTACATTTGTAAAATGAATTAATTAGATTTTGATAAACTCTATGTATTGAAACAGAAAGACACACTATTTTTACTACTTCAACTTTGAGAGAAAGAAATGTCTCAATACTAAGAAACATGTTAACCCTCATATGTTATTCCAAAAAAATCCTCATAGATACATACATTAAATGCACACACACACGGAAATATATATATATTATTATATATTTTTTAAAACAAATAAAAATTAATCTTGATGATTTTCACAAATTTTATATAAAAACCTGTGGTGATTTAATTTTAAGATTAAAATTCATTAGTGCAGGTTCAGTAGATTTCATTTTTTAATCCACCCCCCCCCACCCCTATCCAAAAGAAAAAAACAAATGCAGTGACTAAGAACACAATCAACATCATATCAAACCTTAACCATAATTCTTTTGTTAAAAACATTTGTAGGGGGAAGATAAGATACAATAAAAAGTAAGCCAATGGGATTAGAAAATAAAATGAGACATATAAATATTGTGGAAGTTCCTAGACTACTCTTGATTCTTTAAATCTAAATGATAAAGAGATACAAGTGATACTGAAAGAAAAGGTGAATCTAGAAGGAACAATTTAAATTCTAGAAACCAATTCTCCATACCAAATATAGAGGTAGGATGTAGAGGAGGGAGCAGAGACATCCTCATATCCATCACCAAGGTATCAATGCAAAGACCAAAAATAATTTCCTGTATAGATTTCCTGACACTGAAGATTTAGCTAGGGCATCATGGGAGGAGAAATGTGGTGGTGATTAGATGAACCCATACTAACATTTGAGGCCAGAGAGAAAAATATAGTGATGGACATTTGGTTGCTTGATATGGGCACAACTTTGCACTAAAATAAGATACATTTTTGTGGCCTCATGAATGTAGTTGCATAACAATAGAATGGGGCAATGTGGATATCTTGCTAGCCTAATACCATCTATGTTTGGGGCTAGGGAATATATATAGTGTTTAACACCTCAATTTATCGAGATAGGCTGGAAGGAGGAGATCAATTTGGTGAAACAAAATCTACATAAACCTTGTAAGGTCAATTTTCTATTGTAATGCCTCACATATGTGGAAAGGAAAACTTTTTTGATCTTAATAGAAAAAGAGGATGGAAAGCAACCTCCAAAATTCACAATATAGACTTAACCGATGGTCTAGAAAACAATGTTAGGAGGTGGACTTAATTAAAAATAGCGTCACACGTATATTTCATTCTCCAAATATTTTCCAATCCACTGGGAACACTGGGAAGAAAGATATAATCCTCCAAGGAAGGTCCAATTGAATGGAGAAAAGGGAAGAGAAGAAAATTAGAAAGGTAATACAAGATTTTGTCTTGCTAAATAGAAGCATTAAAAACAAATATCATAAGAAAAGAGAAAAAATGGAATTCTCGACAATAAAACATCTCAGAGATGCCATTGGATATTTCTAGCAAGAAACAAGGCAAATCTTCCCCAAGTAGTTGGCAGGGGCATAGGTCACAGTGACTACTCAAGATCTTTTTAACCTCTCAAGCTATCAAACTGTAGCTACAAACTCAAAAAACTAGCAGGATAAAATCAAGAAATCTCAGAAGTTGAAGAAGAGTGAATAATAAAATTGTAACTTTTTTCTTGACAAACATAACAATAGACCGAATGGAAAAAATATTTTTTATGTAAAATCACCTCATCATGATAAGATAATCCCTTGAAAAAACTAAATTTAGGTGGTATAATCCTCACCCAAACACAACATAAGCTCTTATCACCTTGCTTGCATATCAATCCAACCCCTGCAAGTAACTTTTCTTACATCTCAAGCAAATCTTGAAGTGAACTGGATATGATGTCCCTATCAAAAACATTGAATCAAGAAATCCTCCAAACATGATGACTATTATAAAAAATGGGTGCGGCTGTGTAATCCCCAACCAATCAAGACTTCCTTATTATGAACATTTAACTTTCCGAACATGTATACAATTCATTAAACAACTTACCTTTTCTAGCACAGTAAAATTTTATCAACCACATATACTTTATTATTTAATTAAAATACCAATAAGTAAAAGTCACTAAATTACAAAATAGCCTAGTAGATAAAATATGCATTCACCTATAAAAGGGCTAGAAGCTACCAACTCTACTCTAGCAATCCACTCAAAGGAAAATTTAATGTCAATTGATGATTTTAATTCGTGGGATGGTGTCCAAAGGTATCTTAATATCATAGACTAATGTTGTTGATACTATTGATATGAAAGATAACGCTAGTGATAACGAATGTGCCACTAATATCACCTTCTTTAAACCTTTCTAATTTTCTTTATGCTTCCTTGTTTCTCTTTGAAAATGAATGAATTTGCAATAATTTCTTTTTTTTTTCTGTTCTAATCTGCTAATTTCTTGATTTTAGTCAAGCCAATTATTTTTCTAGATCCTCAACTTTCTTCCATTTAACAACTAACTTCTTCATGTCAATTTCCAAACTCTTGGTTTCATCTTGTGAATTCTAATGCATATGATAATCATATTTTAACAAAAAAATCGTTAACTTCATGTAAAAGTGGAAAATATCTAATACCCATTGCAATGTGATGTCTATAGTAGGGGATCAAAACTAGATCATTTTTATATTTTAAATGATGCACAGTAGGTGGTGAACTCTTATCTTCCAACATTTTACACATCATTGCATACATTCATCATAAGTTCTTGCATGTTTTATGATATTAATACGCTCTAAAGTTGAACACTCAACTTATTCATATCCTTTCCTAACCTTTCAACTTCCTATATTAAGGTTGTTGATCTAATCTCCTATGGATAGGTATTTACGATCAAGGAAGCTAGGTTGTGTATCGTATTTCAAGTTATCTTTTACAAATAATCTTCGTCACCAAAGAAGCTTTTAGAAGACTAAAATTTCCCCAAACTTCAGTGGATGGTTGTTGGGCGCTAATACATTGTACGTTCAGATATTGGAATGAAAATGAGACATTTACCAAAAAATAATGTGTGCACAGTACTTAAATAAATAAGAGAAAATAAGAAAAAATCACAACATCATTCACAAATTGAAAAATTAATATGGAACCCTCACTTAACTCAAAATCCATTTACATAAATATGTACATGTAATCAATAGAAATAAGAGTCATAGCATCATTCACAGTTCATATAATCATCAATTAAGTGAACACTAATACATGTGTGGCAATTAAGTGAATAGTTTCTTCAAACATTTTGCATGCAACAAAACTATATCAAATAAACGTTAGTAGAAAATGAAGGAATTATACATCAACCCATAAAAAATAAAATAGACATGAAGCATAGGAGTACATGCGTAGGAGTTTTGAAGCCAAACTAAACAATTTTGAAGCATGAAGAAACCACATTACCATTTTTCCGCTTAGCCTTTCAATGTGGCCCTAGCAGATTAATTTTTCTTCTGACGTGACCCTATCAGATTAATGTCTCCTCTGATGCAACCCAAGAAAATAAATGTATCAACACCTGAATGGGTGGGGTTTATGTTGAAAAAGAGTTGTGTTCATTTAATTTGGAGATACCTCAGGTGTTTGTGATGGCAGAGGATTTGATTTCATCCCCGCGCAGAGTTCAACAACATTTTCAGGTTATGCACACAGCATTTTACTGTACATAGAAAAAATCCTTATTCAATTCGTTGAACTGAAATAATGGCGGCTATTTGTTCCTGCTCTATCAATATTGATTTAATAAAAACTTGTTGCTATTAATAATATTGAATAATATTCACAAGAGAGTCTCACGTCTATCAATGAATGTGGGAGATGGGTGTAGATAAATGGTCTGGCTGCAGGAAAGGAGAATAGAGTGGGATCTGATTCAAATTGCAGATAGATGGTCTATCTTTGAGGGAAGGATAATAGAGAGGGAAATAAATGAAATAAGACGGAGTAAAACAGACGATTGTAAAATGGAGTGAAATCAACCTTTTCACCACACAAAAATTTCATATTATACCTCAAACATTTCAATGTTATACCTTATGCGAATGTAAACTCATGATGTAATGTCACATTTCTTTCCACCATGTCACACCTTTATTAAATGTTGTCACAAGATTCAAGCCCATGGTTATACCATAATGCCATTAACTATGTATTATCGCACTCTCTCGACATCAAAAAGTATCACCTTACCCTATAACTGTACAATATATCATTTTGTCATGTAGTAAAAAATTTACTATTTACCATATAGTTATGTAATTATAAATATTTTTCCTTATTTCCATTTTTTTTGTTGGACCAATAACATATGATACTTATTTGTGAGATAACCAAGCATTATTATCCCATTAAAAGAAAAATTGTGTGCCAAAGCATACTAGATCTATATCACAAGTTTCATGTTCAAAATTTATTCATATTTTCAACTTGAAACTATGTAAAAACATCAAAAAAATCTTTACATCATGATAACAATATTTCAAGTATGCATCTTTGAAAAAAAAAGGTTTATGTGTCAAATAGTAATGTAAACTATAAAAATGAATTCAATCATTCATAATCCTTCAAATAATTGGATCTCACCTACTTTAGCTTAAGAAAAGTACAAGGATATCAAACTTTGCAACCTTTAACACAAGTGAGCTATATATGGGTCAATAGGCTAGCTATATTTTTTACTCTATTTCAAGCATATCATGAATATCCCCCATCATTGGCACAATATTACTCTTGGTCAAGGATGGAAAAGAAATCCACTGTGTTCATTTCTAGAGAAAATATTTCCAATCTCCTTGATTTTTATTGGAGTCACAGTTCAAAAATTGTTCCCACTCTCTTGTCTTTTCTTCTAGATGGAATTGATTGGTTTTCTTAATAGAGGTCTATATTCAATAAGGTGATCACCACCCTTATAAATTAAAAAATATATAATAAAATTGACATTGTAAAAGGAAGCTAACATATAGGATGTCATAAATATTTCTCATAATGTCATCAAGAGATGCGTGTTATACAATTTCTATGAGGAAAAAAATGGTCAATCCCATAAGATAGATGGCTTATTTATTGCACTCTTTGATGCACTAGTGAATGTATGGAGGCATCAATAACAATGCCTTATGAGTATGTGGTCCAAATGCACTCTTGGTAAGAACATCAAGGAATGGTGGTGCTCTTTGTCATTGGTAGAAAATATTAGTTATTGGTGTAGTAGAAAATATTATAGGGAATGGGTTCAAGATATGAACTGATTCATTACATATATTTAATTTTCCCACTGTGGAACAAATCATTCTTTAAACGGTCAAAATCGTAAGGGAACTCAACCTAGTTTGTTAAATAAAATTTAGAACCTTCTTAAGTTAAAAACAATTCATTCGTCCTTTTTGCAAAAAAACAACCATAGTGTTTTGAGACAACCATAGTTTATCAGATATAATTCATGACAATTATTTTCAATCCAAAAATGTAAATGAAAAAAAAATGTAGTTAGGAAATGAATAGCCATGCAACTCAATCCATGGGGTCCTAAGGTCTCTATGGCCTAGGATTTGGGACAAAATTTAGTGGGATATGATATGCCAAATACCATAAAATTCCATAAAAATTTTGTTTATTCTATTATCAACATGAATATCAACTTGATATATTGAATATCAACATGACTAGTTTAGGGGGGATTTGATTACCTTGTGTGTTTCCTTTGGTATACTATTCCATGGGTCCTTGGGAGGAACTGTTTTTTAAACTGCTCAGTCAATCTCTCCTTGTGTAATTTATAGAATGATACATACATGTGAATGGATGATAATTTAACTAAACCCATCCATCCTTGTGATAAGCGTGAAAGGCCACAACCTCAATCTCATATAATCTCCACTAAATTATAAACCTAAAATGCAAAGAAGTAGGAGGACATCTGGGATAAAACCATGAAATCATGTGTTTACATTATCGCTAAAATTGATCATCATGTCATTCTAACAACACAGGATATAGGGAAGATTCTTAAACCTCATATAAAAGAAACGCATAGTCTAATGAAGCCAAAATTTCATCCATAAAAGAATAGAAATTCTAACATGATTTTGTGAAAATCTGGTGGAAGTTATTGAAAATCTAGGTTATAGTTGTCAATATTCAAGATTTTGGGTGCCCCAAGGGTCCTTGATGGTGTTGAATCCATTTTCATCATCAAAACAACAATTTAAAAACTACCATAGTGGGATTTTTTGAAGAATTTATTGTCATATTCTAGTAAGAAAATGGTCATCCAGACAAAATTATGGCCTCATTAGACAATGTGCACTTTTATTCTAACATAAAGCTAATTGTTCCATTATTTTTCACCATACTTAACATTGGGCATTCCCAATGATGAGATTCCATGTGTCTTAAGACTTACATTATCATCTGAAGGAAAATGATAAAATTCCATGTGTCTTAAGACTTATGTTATAATGTGAAGGAGATGATTGCTAGGAATATTTACAAGGAATAGGTTAAAAAATGTTCCAATTTGAAAATTCTTAAACAAATGAAAAATAAAATACAATTTCTCTATAATTCTACTTAAGGAGTGAATAAGACAATATTAAATGAGGTTGTCATTACAATCGAAGGTTTTGTTAATGATCATGTCATCCTGTTGTGAAGGTAAGGACCTCTTCCAAATCCTATTACCATAGATGTTGATTGCCAAGAGTACAAGCAATACCCATTTCACATTATGTGATCGACCTATGAAAACTCATATGATAGGCCAAGAAAATCACAAGTCTTCCTTGGCTAGAGCAAGGAATTAATGCAGGTGGGGATTGAGTGCAAACGTTTATTAATGACTATAGAGGAGGTGTTGAGTGCGTGAGAAGTGAGGAAGAATGATTTGCAGAGAGTATAGAGCACACATGAGTGAAAATTGAGCAAATTAGGGAAACATCAATAACAATTATACTATGAGATCATTTTTAAAACATGCAATATGGTATATCTAATTTAGATAGTTATATATTATATTAAAGTGCAATGAAATGTTACATTCCACAAAAATGTGTTAGTCTTGGGGCATCATGAATTGTCCATACAAGCATTCCATGACATTGAAATCTCTTATGCTTGATTGGTTTAGTGATGTCATACATAGTGATGACATGCCTTAACTTTATTAGCTCATCAATAATAGGCTTAATATATACATTCATATCTTTGACCTTGTACTTAGCTAATTTCTCAAAATTATGGTACATAATTACTATCATGATATATTTATATATAAGTAAGTAAATAAATAAAATATATTATGCAAACAACCAGAGAAATGAAAATGGTACATTCAAAAAAATGATGTATCAAATACCTAGAATAATCATAGTGAACATTATGCACTCCCTCTTTATTGACATCCAAGGAGGAATGTAATTGTTGATAACGAAAATAGGCCACACTGAGTAAGTAGATCTAAGCTCTCCGAATGGATTGACACCATCAGTTGCCAATGAAACCTTGACATTACGAGGTTTATTTTTAAAATCTACATATTTTTCGTCAATTTCCATAAATGCAAAAACCATATGTAGGAATTTGAAGAACACCATATCCACTTCCATTCTTTGAATGGTAATCCATAAACTTTGCTATGCTCTTGCACCTGAAAATTCACTGCAAACGTGGAATTATGGGAATATGACAAAGAACCTTTTGAGGCACCTTTTTTGTTAGCTGATATGTCCGATATCTACTAGTACCACATTTTGAACATTCTATTTTCAATGCATGTTCTCTGTAATATATAATATCATTTTTAGGACATGCATCTATAGTGTTATATTCCATTCCAAAGTCTTTCATAATTTTGAAAATTAAAATCGAATAATAACGGTTACTTTTATTTATTTATTTAATTAATTGTGATAATATATATATATATATATATATATATATTAATTAAAAAAATTAATACACTAATATATGAAATAATATATTAAATTTGTAACAAGCCTCATATTGTCAACATTTTGACATTTTGTAAATGGTATTTTCATATCATGGCTATTCCGACGATCTCAATAGCCTATGTCGCGCTTCTAAAGTTTTCTATCCATGTCGTTATTCCGAAATTTTTTGAATGGTATTTGTGAACATGTTAGGGCACCTTAGGAAATACATTCGGGCAGGTCGGGTAGTGTGAGGGCGGCGAGGGAAACGAGTTCAGGTGGGTCAGGCCAATTTAGGTCATGTTGTGTGGGTGCCTAAGGAAACCATTGAGTCTATCATATTTCAATTTTTGCTGTAATAAATTACCATTTTTGATACAGCCTCCCTCACACGATCTGAACTAGATGCGTTTCCTATTGCGCCCTCACATGGCACGACCTGACCCACCCAAAAAGAGGCACGACGAAGATAAAAACGGAAAACAGATTGCACAAATGTGTAGTACAAGGCACACAGGTGGTCACAATTTATAATTTTTTATACATCCACCCTCACATGACCTGGCCCACCTGAACGTATTTCCCTAGGCGTCCTAAAACAACCCGACGTGAGATGACCCACCCAAATTTGTTTCCCTAGGCGCACTCAGAAAACCTCATCCAACCCTCCCTGATCTGTAGCAAACACATTTCCTTATGTGCCCTCAGTACACGACCAGACCCGAACCAACCCCGCCCGATCGAACTCGTTTTCTTGGGTGCCCTCACATGACCTAACCTGACTCGACCCGCCTGAACCCATTTCCTCGGGCACCCACACATGACACGACCTGATAAAACCCGCCTGAATGTGTTTTCCTGAGCGCCCTTACACGACTTGACTCGACCCAACTTGACCTGTTCGAATGCATTTCCTTGGGTGCCCTCACATGACACGACCCGACTGGATCTGCTTGAACGAGTTTCCTTATGAGACCTCACATGACACGACCTGATCGAACCCTACCCAACCTGCTTGAACGTGTTTCCTCGGCCACCCTCACACGACCCAACATGACCCAACTCAGACGCATTCCTTGGGCACCTTGACATGCCCTGACCTGACCTGACCCGACTGACCTCACACGCCCCACCCGACCTGACTTGACCCTACCCAACCTCAGACGACCTGACCCGACCTGACCTCACATGACCTGACCTGAAACTGTGACCTAACACGACCCCACCTAGCCTGACTGGACTTGCCTGGACAAAGGAAACTGGGATGTGAAGCTTGCAAAAAGGCTAAAGGGATGACATTCATCAACATATAAGAAGAGGGTAATAGAAATTTCAAGTAGAAGGCTATAGAGGGAGAGCTATTGAAGGTAGAGAATGGCTAGAAGGAAAAGTCATTAAGGTCAAGAGGCCTTCGCTGCGAAGTTGAATTACAAAGTTTATGACACATATTGCAACCTGCACCGAACGATATTCTCTAGCTAAAAGGGATGTTGATATTAAATAAATTTGCATGGTCATGTAATTAAACCACATGAAAGTATTGGAATGCATCATATTCTTGAAACTGAGGGGGATCACATTACAATTATTCACGCACACTATGAATGATTTAATGGTGTTTCACTCTACTTGGAGTTGCGATGTATATTGTGCTATGTGCCAATGCTCTTGTTGCACAAGGTTTCCATGGTGGTTGCTTCCTCGGTGAAGTGATTAGGGGTGTTTTTACAATGAATGAGATCCATCATATTACCATTATGATACAAAGTCTTCACCATCAACGATGACATGGTTATGTGCAAGGTTATATTGGCGGCGTGGTACAAAAATTAAGTAACGTTGAAGGAAAAATTTCATGTTGAAGTGAATTTCCAAGGTGACACGCACGTGTATCAGTACTACGCGAGTGACGTTCATGAACCACAACTCTTGAAAGTGTGATCTGTCACCATGTCAAATTAGGTGGGGAGGGCCCACATTGGGCTACGATTTGTGGGATAATCACAGTACAAATATTGTAATGAAAAAATGGTAAATATTCTTCAATACACAGGACATTATATTTTGAAAACATTATAATAAAACTTCTAATTTATTCATTCATTAAATTTAAAAATATTTTTTTTTGTATTCATTTTTAAGATTAAACATGTTATAAGTTCAAGAGAAACTAATAACAATTAAATATAACAAGTATATTATTATTTTTGTTAGCTTGACCTACCTAACATAGTAATATATAACATAATAATTTTCAATTAAATCACCCTAGTAAACAAATAACAAATATATTATTATAATCCTATATAAAAAAAAAAAAAAAGCATTACAAAATAAACTTGGCTGCCTTTGCATCATCTCAATCTCCCTACCTATTAATGATCCAAAGGAAAAAGACAAATAAAATGTTAAACACTCTCAATAAATCTGCATTTCATTACATGAAGCATTTGGAGTCGTCGTCCATGGAAACCAGAACATCTCTTTAATGCACCTACTTCAAAATATTTTAAAATACGAAAAAAAAATCATTAACACCATTCATAATATTGGGAAAATATCTAAATTAAAATATAATGGTTTATTATTAAACATTTTCATTTTAAAAACTATCAACATTTTACAGTTAAAAAATAAAAATAAAAAAATTAAATTTTTTTTCATCACATAATTTAAATTCTCTATTTAAAATATAAAACTGGCCTATATGATATATCTTTAAGGTATGTTGTTGTTGTTTTTTATTTTAAAACTTGTAAAGGACATGACTGAAAACTTAGTCAAGAGTAGAAACTACATGTAATTGAATGGATATCGAAAATGAGGACTACGAAACTGGGTTAACATTTTTTTTAAAAAAATTGGTTAAAATCTAAGGAAAATTACAATGTTTACCATCGTTGCTATTTTGATGCTTGGTCAACACGTCACAACATCGATGGTTACCCTCCATTTTTTTCAATAATAATGGTTGTCCTCAAACCATCGCAATACCAACATTTGTCCCCAATTATGTTGCACTACCGACAAGTGTCTCTAAACGTTGCAATAGCCATGTTTTCCCCAAACTGTCGCAATACTGACTCATGTCTTAGAAACGTTGCATTTCCAACGTTGTGTCCCAAAATGTTAGTATTCTGATGACGTTCATAAGCTTCACAATACCGAAGATGTCCCTAAACATCGGTATAGTGATGGTTGTTGGCAGGATTTGAAAAATTGATAAAAATTGGGGAAATTTCCGACAATATGTCAAAAGTGTCGGAACTAAAGTGTCAGAATTTTGACCAAATTTACTAGTGGTAGTGAGCTTATTCTAACCTCAGAAGAATAAAATATGTAATAGAATATAAACTTGAGTCTTCTTCTATTCTATAAATATCAATAACTTCTATAATTATTTTTTCCCATTTTGAATATTATTTCAAAATCAAACCCATGCATTTTTGCTCCCCATTTTTGTTGCTTTAATGATGAAAGTCTTTCCTCTAGAAATTACTTTAGGCTACCATGATATATATTGACTTTATAGCACCTCTCAATGAGATATTTTTGCCATATTCTGATTACATGTAAAATTTCTTCTATTTATTTTTCACATGTAAATTTCACCAAATATTTTACTTTGAATTATTTTCTTTTATAATTCAATGTTCTCCCAAATAATCTCAATAATACTCTAATTCCTTGTTATGATGCATTAGAATCTACTAGGAATATTTTTATGAAATCAAGGGTTGATAATATTGGTGTAGAATACATTGTATCATTTGAAATATAGAATTCCAAAGTGGGCTTACCATTCCATAAAAAGAACTTTTCTTCAAGGGAGATGTGGGTGATCTTGCATAAATACAAAATTCTTAAAAAAATAATGATAATATCCAATTAGTCCCAAAAAAATATACAAATCATTATTTTCTTAGGAATAATCAATTTTATAATAGCATGGATATTTTAAGGGTCCGCCTTAATTCATTCCTATGAAAAAAAATTTCCCAAATATTATACTTCATCTTTCCTAAAAACATATTTGGATATTTTTATATACAATTTCTTATTCGTTAGAACTTGTATGACTTATTTTTTCCATATTAAATATATTTACATTCCATATGAGAAATATACATATTTTAATCCTGAAGGGACTACTTAAATTCAACAAGTATTTAGTACATTACAACAAATATCATCATGTCACTTGGAGGAATTTAAGTTGGTGTGAATTGGGAACGATGTCTCACCATTAGGTTCGATGTCTCCCCAGTGTAAAGTACCTATCTCTTTCATTTCAAATGATGATAAATGAGTGTGAGACCAAGTGTGATACCAAGAATGAGTATGAACTTTGTCCTATATTTAAAAATTAGTATAACAATGCATAAGAAGCTAATAGAAAAATAATAAGAATAGTATGCCTCCAGAGAAACCAATTAATATCATCTTAAGACGTACAAGAAAAAAGAGAGTAGAGACCAAAAGAAAATTAGTTCATATTTAGTTCCTATAATTTTCATGGAAAAAGGAAATAAAAGACTCAAAATAAGCATATACACCATAGCCATTAATTATTTCATTGACATATAGAAAACATGAAAGCACACATGCTGACATTATTGTAGTATTCATTAACTAGTATAACCAATAGTGAAATGCATGGTAATTTGTGCCAAATTAAAGATATTCTTATTGATAACACTTCCAATTCAAATGGATTCACAAAAATCCCATTAAAACCCGATATTGGGATGCGATAAGTTCATATAATCTCTAATACCAAACCCTCACCTTACCACAGATAATCCTACAATCTGGAAAGAGAAAATTTCTTCTAGCTCCCTAAGCACAAAATAACTATCTAATTTCTAGCCTAGCTCAATTGCTACAAGTTCCCCATCAATGAGGCATGAAGATACGTTTATAGAAATGGATCATGTGACTCTTCACATTTTCCGTGAATTTTCAACTACCTCATGATGTTTCTAATTATAATGCCTTTTACATGCTTAAACTAGTTTTTATATGGTTCTTGACATTTCTCATTTTCATAATTATGATGAGAAATATAGGAAATATGAAAAAAAAAATTAGGGAAAATAAAGATGATTATTTGAAACCATGGGACACTTATTGTATTTTTCTTTTTTCAATCTCATAGATACTTGCATGGGATTAAAAACAAGGTCACAACATTAATTTTCCCTCTACTCCGCTAGCCATCATGTAGATTAATCTTGAGACTAGTACTGCCACCCTACAACTTGGTTGTCATCGTATTAGGAGTAAACATATGGATCCATTGTATGAAAATTAATCCCAAACATTGCATAATATATATCATTTTTATTTGATCTAGGAGGATCCCTAATAGAACAAAATAAAATTCTTCAAATCTTAGTCAAACTAGGACCAAATTGAAGATCTTGTCACAAGTAATCCAACGATGCAAACAACTCCTCAATGCAAGTTCGTATGTGAGATTTATGCCAAGTTAAATTTATAGTCAAACATGGTAAAAGGAAAAGGTTTTTTTGGCTACAGATAAATTTGGAGCATCACTAAATTTCTATTCTCTCTAGACTAACAACAAAATTCAATGGAGCTTCGATAAACTTAGCAGAGGTTTTATTCTGGATTAAATTTGATGGAACTACCAAATATAGAAGAATTTTCTAAATTTGGAGGAACTTGATAGGTTCAATAAAATGGGGCCACATGGAAAAAATAAATGGTGCCACATGCAACCCAGTAGGTGGCCAAATAGGCCCAACACATGACTAGTCGACCAACTCAACAGTAAATTTTTAAAAATGTTTATGAAAAAAAAACATAACATATTTTTTATTGGTTGTCAAATGGATATATGATAGTTTTTATTCCATATAAAAATTTATTCTGGTGGGATTGAACCGATGACCCACTAGGGATCCAAGATTCAATTTTTATTGCTCTGACGAAATCGAGAGGGCAAAAAAATTTGTAATGTCTACTAGGAAAACACTATTTAATTGGCCCCAGTTCATTCATTGGGATAGTGGAGCCATGAGAAGAAAGAAGGGAGGGCTGACGAAACTAGGAAGAGTGGAACCATGAGTGTTAACCCCCTAATTTTTTCTCTTTTACTACTTTTCCCTTCCTAAACCATAACCATTTACCCCTGTTTCACCTCCTTTTTGCACCCTCATCCTACACCAGTCCAAGCATGGTGACATATGTTGTACAGACCTTTATTCTTCATATTTTAATTTGATTTAGCAATTATTTAATATTTATTATATGATTTATTACTTTTAAATTATCCTTTGTATCTTATCGATATCTCCAATTTTGTTTGGTGGTTAGAATGCTTATCGTGATTACTGATACTAGTGCAGGATTGGATCATGTACCATGACCAAAATAGCAGATCTTAATGGCAGATCCAACTCCCTCAATCACTGCCTTGATTCAAGAAGTTTCTACCACGACATCACATAATCTGAAGGAAGCCAGAGATAGATCAACGAAGGGTGGGAGATGAAGATTGGTTATGGCCAGTTTTGTAAAACCATTTTATTCTGAAGACTGAACAATCAAAATTCCACATTTTTTTATGAAGCAGTTGAATGATCTGTTTCGGCCTTTGGCCAACGATCTATATAATGTAATTTGTAAATAGGACATGGGAGCCAAAGTTTTAAGAGAATAGAGAAGAACAGAGAGGCGATAGCAGGTTATTTTGTTGTCGTCCAAATCTAGGTTGAACATGTATTCAGGCATGCATTTTCCTCAATGATCTAATAAAAAGGAATTTTGCCTCGAATTCACAAATCGTGTTTATGGTTTGGTTGATTAATTAAATTAAGTGTTGAGTAGGATTTTTTCTTAAGAGGGAAACGCGTTGGTTCGCTAGGGCCCAGCCAACCCAACATGTTTTCCCCATTCTCTTCTTTCAGTAATTCATGTTTTATTTTAAAAGTGTGATTTAGCTTTTAGCATATAAGTTATTTTCTTTGTGAAACAGATCCATTGCGTGGAGAAAATGGAATTTATTTCCCTGCAATATATTTTCTTGCAAGTTATATTCCTGCAATTTATCTTCCTACAATCTACTTTCCTGCACTGATTTCAGATTGGCTTTCTTCGCCTGCTCCAAGCAGGAGAAATCATCCTACACCAATGCACGTTGGTGTGAAATTTCTTTTCTGCAGTTTTGGTTGATTGGCTTTTCTGCCTGGTCCAAGAAGGAAACATACACCTGCACCAGCGCACGTTGGTGTGTTACAACACTTATTTATTTACTTTCCACAACTTTCTTTCATTGAATGATTATGACATGAAAGATGTTTATGTTTCCTTATTTCTGCACTTCATTAAATTCAGAAACATTTACTTTTCATATATGTAGTCTGGCTTTACAAAAAAGTAACACTTGTGACAATTAAACAATCATTTCAGGAATCAAAAGAGAAGTGCAGGAAACTCTAATTTGGTGTAAGAACTAGATTCTTTTCACAGGATCTAAGTGCTCCGAACCCTGAATAGTTTGAGCCCCTACATGAAGTAGAAAAACCTTCAGTAAAGACACAGTTTATACCTTCTACATAAAACTCTGATCCTGCACTAGTGCAGGATAGATTAATGCAAGAAGGAAATATCTAAGGAAGTATATTTAAGGGCCGATCTAATGAGACTGCTAAAGTGCCTCTGCTGCAGCGAAAAACACTCTTAATAGTTAAGCATAATAAGATAGAGTGATTGCCTTTTTATCTTTGATCTCATTTTCGCAAATGCATTCTTTCTTGTTTCAGTCTTAGATTATTTTGATGACTCAAGTTAAATTTTTCTCATCTTTATTTAATTTTGCAATATTTCCTTCAAAGAAAGTAGGGATTTATATCAAAAATATTCATACCATCTCTGGCATTTATTGTGCTTCGTCTCTAATTTTACGAATCCCCTCGGTAACAATTAAGTGTTCAGGAGTTTTCTTAAGTGTAATTTATACACCCAACAATGAGTAGGGGCACTAATAGGAAAATTCTTGTAAGTGTGAACATTTAGGAGAGAATATTTCCATGGGAATATTCCCATACAGAATCTATTGTGCAATATTGAAAATTCCATAGGGTTTCGAAAATTGACGTTGGTGGAATATAACTAAGTTTATACTCAAATTACTCATAATTTCACCACAATTTCACCAGTGAGATCTGTTTTTGGATCTGAGCAACCCTTTTTGAGGTCACTCCTATGATTGAATGTATAATTATATATGTTTCCATGTAGTCATTTTCATTTTCGTTGATATGAATGAAGAAGCCTCCCCACTATTGAAGCAAGGCTCAGAGACATAGTGAACATTGGATGGACTTCATTATCAAAAATTGGTTGAATTATCTTTATGGTCTACTTTTATGTTGCTTCTTCTTTAAGTGTTTTCAAATATGGTTTTTACGTGCTCTTTCTTGCAATTTTGAATTCATCAATGAAGAAAATATATTGGGTCATGATTTTATAAAAGAAATATTATTGTTGATGTAAATTATGAGTGTGGATGATAACCAGGGCCATGCTAAAAAAAGGTGAAGGAAAACTCAATTCTTCTCACCCAAAGATTATATGTGCAATACAAATGAACAAAATTGAACATGAAAATGCCCATAGCAAGAATGCGAAATATTTCTATAAATATTTCCACAAAGTGGAAAATAACATAGATAAATTATTTACAAATATGAGAAGAAACTGTTAAAGAATGAAAAGAACAAGGAAGAGAAAGAAAAGGACAATGCTTCAGTGAATTATGGAAATAGAGGAGAACCTATTGAACCTCCATCTCCATATTCAAGTGAATTTTTTAATTCATCTTCTTCTCATAATTCTAATAGGTAGCATAGAAATCATCTAATTTTTTTTTTTAAGTTGGATGAAAAAATTGACTTTCCCATGTTAAATGGAGAATCTAATGAAAACAAACTAAATAATTGTATTATATATATTGAAGTATATTGTAGAATACAACAAATCAAAGAGGGTGAGAAAAATAGCCAATTACCATCTCATCGACTGGAAGGCACAACTCTTGTATGGTGGGGGAGAAAGCTTCATAAAGGTAGTACACATACTGCTAAACTCATTTATTCATGGTATGAGTTTGTTTTTGCATTCAAAGGGAAATTTTATCCATTTCTTTACCAACAAAATTCCATTATGGAATGGAAATATCCTAGACAAGGAAAAGGTCATAATGTTCAAATTTTTATAGAAGAGTTTAGGAAGAAATAATTGGCATTGAATATTCCTTTAGACTCACCATATACTTTGATTAAATTTATTGGTGCTTTGCAAATTTATCTTCGAAATTCATTATTATTGTTTGATCTCACTACTTTTGATTAATATAGTGTGAAAGTTATTCACCTTTAAAGTTGGTGAAGAACAAACAAGGCGACCATGTAAAGAAGACAATGACACCAAAGAAAAAGGAACAAAATTCGTCTTGTGCTCATTGCAAGAAATAAGAGAATGATGAGGAGCATTGCTAGAAACTACATCCAACGTTGAATCCTAAGATGCATGGTGGAAGATGGAATAATTTTTTTTTCTAAAGGGAAATATGACCTGGGTTCTAATTCAGGAAATGAGATGAATATCGAAGTTACTGGGATTTCAATTGTCAAACCAATGATGTGCAGGAGATCAAAGAATCGAAGGCTTCAAGAACTTGAGTATATCAACCTGAGAATTGAAGCAAAGAATGTTGAATCAAGAAGTCGAATAAAAGAAGAAAAGGAGAAAAATAATATAATGCAACTTCAGTTACAAACAATAGAAGAGGCCTTGGAAAATTTGAAGCGAAATGAAGGCTTAGTGAAGCCATCATCACCTACTATACAATTGACAAGAAAGTTAAAAACTGTCAATAATTATTCAGTTTCATGTTCTCATTATGATGACTATTTTGCTACATTTGAAAGGAGCACCAAGGGTAATTAGTTTGAAGCTAATGAATAAAATGGGATATGAAGGAAATGGACTAGGTGTTTGCATCGAAGGAATTATGAAACCCATCCATGTCATGTAACTACCTCGATATGAAGGATTGGGATATATCATATAGGAAGAGGAAATAAAATCTAAACCCATGAACATAAGAGAGTATTCAAAGAATACGTTTTCAATGGATGATTTTGACAGATCATCACAACCTTACATTGATAGCCAGCATTCAAAAAGAAGAATTAAGTCAAGTTCGCCTCCCTAGAGTTGCACCAAAGACAAATTTTCAGGGAAGGATATGTAGCTGAGGAAGGAGACACAAAATAACGTCAAGAAAGTATGGAGGAAGAAAAAAAATTGTAGCCATTGTAATAATCATGAAATCATAAATCCACATTTTTTAACCCCTATCCATAGCTACGCTCAAATAAGTACTAGGAGCATATGAAAGAAATTATGAAGCAGCTGATAGATGAAGAAATTCAATAAGGAAGTCATATATAGGAAGAAATTTGATTATCCTAATTATGTAGGAGATGGTTATCCTTTTTAATTAGTTGACCATGGATACCATTTTAATTCACATGTTGATTTTTAAAGACCCCATAGAGGGCCATAACCTTGTAAAAGTGATGAAATGTATAACATAACTTAATAATGAAACATAGTGTGATTATGGAGTTTAGTAGGATATCAAGGTAAATCGGTTATGCTGTAAAAATTAACCATGAGTGCTTTATAAACTCTTGGAAAGTATGGTCTTTATTGGAATCTTACAAGTTGTAATACACAAATTGGTATTTACAGATTTTCATATGAATAAAGGTGTCAAATTCCTCATTCTAGTTTGGAAGTACAAAGGTGAAGGAAAGGAAAGTGTGGAATGTCAGAGATATTTATTATGAAAATATATGTACATAACCTTGTAGCACCTCCTTATGCTTTTGGAGGACAAAAAAATCTTTGGTGGGGAAGAATTTTCCAGGAGGATCCCTAGTGGCCAAAAAATCAAAGTCATTGAATCTTAGTGAATTGAAGACCAAATTGAATATCTCTTCACAAGGAATCCAATGAAATAAACATTGCCCCAATCTGAATTTGTATGCGAAAGTTATGCCCAATCAAAGTTCCAGAAAAAAATGGAAAAAGGACAAGGTTTAGTTGGCACCAAATAAATTTGGAGCATCACTTGGTTAAAGTTTTAGTCAAGGATAAATTTCACGGAACCTCCAAATCTTGTAGCATATCCTAACTTTGGAAGTATTTGATAGGTGCAATAACATGGGGCCATGTGGTGAAATAAAAGAGAGCCATGTGGCACCCAGTGTGCAGAAAAATATGCCCAACCCACGACTATTTGACCAACTTGGTGGGAAATTAATCGACTTTAAAAATGTTTTAAAAAAATCACAATTTTTTTCTCGATGATCAAAAAATTATGTAATCGTTGTATTCTATATTAAAATAGGGTGTGGTGGGATTTAACTGTGACCCACTAGGGAACCAAAATTCTATTGTTATTGCACTAACAAAAGTTTCACGTTGGAAGACTTCACAATGTCCGTTAGGAACACATTATTTAATCAACCTCAATTCATCAATTAGGAATATAGAGTAGTGAGAGACACGAACTAAGGGCTATTGGGTTGGAACCAGGAAAAAAGGAACTGCTAGTAAGGGAACATACAAGAATAACCCTCTGGGTGCAATTTTTGAGGAGAGAATATTTCTAGAGGAATATTCCTAGATATTCCCATAAAAAATATGTTGTGGAATCTTGAAGGTTATCTAGGGGGTCCATAATTGAATTTGGCCAAATATAGTTGATTTTATACTCAAATTACTCAAAATTTTACGACAATTTCACTGGTGCAATCTATTTTTGGATCTGAGCAGCCCATTTTTAGATAACTCCCATTATTGGAGGTATAATTATGTATTTTTCCATTACTCATTTTCATTTTCATTTTCATTGTGATGAATGAAGAGGCCTTCCCATTATTAGTTGATGTTGAAAAAACTCTATTATAAAATATCAGTTGCATTGTCTTTATGGTGTTATTTTATGTTGCTTCTTCTTTAAGTGTTTGCAAATATGGTTTTACATGCTATTTAATGCAATTATGAAAACATCAATGAATAAAATATCCAATATCTCTCTTTGTGCCCCGTTTTCATGCAACCGGTTATCCAACAAAATTATTACCTTACACCTTTCCTTTATAGGACCATCAAGGATCTTGTGCCAAATATTTACAAAAAATTGTAAGAATTAACATTTAAATGTTTAACCAAGTAAATTATCAAGACTTTGTTTGCAAGCTATACCATACATATTCATCACTAGAAACAATGATATGCTTCAGTCTAGCACTTCTTGGAATCGTGTTTGTTTAGGCTAAACCTAAAAGTTGAAAAACACCACTGAAAAGGTCAAGGGAGTTTATATTATGTTGGTATCTTGAAAGAATCAAGAACATCAATTTAACAATGTTGAATGTTATAAATATGCTATTAACATCACATAATCCCATGTGATTTCCAGTCCTAGAAGCACTATATTAACCAAAATAAGAATTTGAGAAGCCTAATATCTACACAAATATTGATCATAGTGAAACCATATACATAATAGAGGAAACCATATAGGATCAACAACGCTGTCATTAGTCCATTGTACATATGTACTTGTGACAATAATTTCGTCCAATAACACTTATTGTGTCCTTGTCACTACAAGGTATTCCTAAAGGAAATGATTTACATTCCCTAATTTAGAATAGTTGGATTGAAGTGCTTACAAATATTAATTCTAATATGAAGCATTTCATCTCTCTTAGTAATTTTTTCAATTTTATTGGCATATAAAATGCTTTATTTGAGTTTCCAATCATGGTTTTAAGTAGTGTATATTATTTGTTCCTTCCAAAAAATAACCTCAATATTTCATTTTTGTACCAATATTGTGAGTCTCCTAATATATTCTGAAATCACATCCTTTCAAATTCAAACTATTCTCATTGGGACATGAGCATTGTGATGTTGTTTTTGTTTATACTATGTCCAAATACAATATAATAATAATGTTGTGAAAGCCTTGTGAAGCCAATAAATATGGAGAGGGGTGATATTATTATTTTATTATAATTTTGTTTTTCAAAATATGAGAAAATTTTTTCTGATAACCCTCATGCCTATTTGTGGAGATATAATGTGTAAAAGGTCTCGAATAATATTCAATAATCAATAATTTTGGCCCATTCTTAACCAAAATATTTTGAACTGAGAAACACATTGGACAAGCATCACTGACTATAGAATGGCATAGTGAAAAACTATTGTTAAAATATATAGCACTATTAAAAAAAACTTGTCTTCATGTGATGTGTCAATGGTAGTGGAGAAGAGGATAAATTTGAATTTCTTGACTAGAAAATGCTTTTCTTTAACATTTATCTAATTCCATTCGATTGTGTACTAATATTACAACTTCAGATTGATTCCCTATGCAAGCTAATTGCATTCATCTTCATCCTAGTGAAATAGAATGAAATATCTATATATTGAGTCATATAATAGAATCTTCTTACTCTCTCTGAACCACTTTCTTAGAAGTTGAAATACACTATTTTCACGAATTCGATCTTTGTCGATCAAATTATACCTCCAATTTTTTTTTCACATTGCAAGAAAATTTGTATCTCCATCTACACAATAATAATGAAGCTTCAAACTACAAATTACTTTCAACTTTCCAATTGGGTAAATTCATGTTCCATAGCATACTCTAAAATGTATTTAATGCATTGCACAAAATATTATATAATTTAGTTCCATTCTATAGATATGTTGTAACAAATATTGACCATTCAAAATTGGACATGTTGAATGGTAATGGTATTTACTTCCCATCATAATTAAAGATCAAATGAGAAAGTACGTTAACCTTTGTTCCACTACAAAACTTGTAATCCACCTCCTCTTTCTCTTTTAATCCATTCATTTATTTTATTATTTTGTTGCTTTGTCGAAAGTCAAAGACATAACCGAATAATGTGGCCCTCTTTTCATAACCTCAATCAAGTATTTTCTAAAATTTTCCATGAAATACCATTTCTTGATGTGGAGATTTTTATTTATTTTTTACTTTTGGCATTGAAGGATCCTCATCATAAAACACATTCATTTAAACAACATGAAAAAGTTCCTACTTTGCAACTTTTGGAAGAATAGTTAAATCATATACAATAACATCACAATAGAATATCTTTTCAAAATCCACATTGTCAACAAATAAATAACCCTAGAAGTATGAAATCTAATTTCCACATTATGTCTATAGACCTCATAAATATATTGTCTAAATTCAATTCCTTCATCACCATATGCTTTCAAATAGGATAATAAAAGCTATATGTGTGACTCAAGTAAATAATATTTGTTCTAAAACATTTTTCTAAGATGGGTGTATTATATATCTTTGTCTTGTCCATTTGATAAATAATAAATTTATATAGAACATATGCTTTTTGAATATGATGAATTTATTTGTCATAATACAATGGGAATATGAAGATGAAGTGGATTTTTTTTTTAAATTATGGTAGTTCAAAATCCACATTCTAAGCTAGTGGAAAATTGAGATTATAGCGTAGTCACAAAATGAAACCCTAGTGTAGACACATATCGAAGTCCTAGTCTAGTCGTAAGTTATGATTCTAGTGTCACTGAGTCTTATAAAGGCAACTTGCGATTTTAGCAAGTGGGGATTCCCATACTAGTTACCAATCACATAACTAGATAACAATGACTCTAAGTAGTTGCTGGAACAAAAATTCTAAATTTAGGGAGGAAGAGTCTTTGATATAAGTGAAAGATCACATCCTGTAATAAAATGGCTCTAAGTAACCATTGGAATCATGATTTTTTATTTATGGCTAAGGACGAATATAAAATTTCGTGGTATGAAGACTAAGATTAGGTTATGCTGTTGGGAGATACCGTTCTAAGTTATCGTTGTGTATGCTAATGGTGAACAAACTCTTAGAAGTCATAATGTGAGAATTGAATAGCCTACGAATCTTTGATTCATGGGATGAATACTAAAAACACATAGTTTATAATATGAGATTAAAATCTACGACATAAAACCACTGAGGTTAAGCAAACAAGACACCATCAAATAGAAACATGCAAAGGATTGGAAAAAAATAGATTCCAAATATGAGAATGAAGTGGGGATTAGGGTGCATCTGCAAGAGAACACTTTAGAGAAATAAAGGGAGAGAGCATGAGGATTTGTTTCAAGGCTCGACAAAAAGAGGAAAAGGTTAAATCTGCAAGAGGGTATAAATATTCTTGGGAAGATGTAGCTTAATCAATTGGATGCCTACATGATGAGAAAAAACATAATTATGGTAGGATGAAAATTGAAAATCATGACTGGATTAAGTTTCATACAAAAAATATAATTCATTCTTTGATATTACGATGAGGACAATGATAAGCGAAAATCCACAAATATATAGGATAGTAGGTAAGTGATTAGGTATTGAGTTTGAGATTTTTCACTTAGGGGATAATTATTTCTATAATATTGGTCCCAAGTGAGAATTTGAGATTATAGAGGCTATTCGATAGGTCATTAGGAATCATCTTCATATTTTTGACTTGGGAATTTAAACTTATAATGTTAGTCACAAATCAAAACTTCAAAGGATAGACATGGTATACATTACAAGTTCAAATTGTGATTAGTGACTAGGACAAGAAGCACAAGTCTTCCAAGCCTTATAAAGAATAAAAAAAGGGTGAAATATGATTAGAGCCAAGTCAAAGGAGAAATGAAATATTTATGAGATCATAGGGAGAGAAGCCTAAGAATTTATCAAGTGAAGGGTACCTAAAACTGATTGTGACATGTAACAGCACATAATGTTTTCCACTCAAGTATGGATGAAGCAAAGTTTATCTCTACAACAATATGCTATCATTGAATCACTTGTGGACCATGATTTATCTTTTATTGACACTGAAATCATAATATCTACTACCCATTAAGAGTTTATTCTAGTGGTAGTAAGCCTTATGGCCTAATTGAAGCCTAATCCAAACCCCAGATATACAAAGATACATAAAGGTATAGCCTTGAAAGCTTCTTAAAAACATAATACCCTTCACTTCTATAAAACATTAATGGACTAATATGCTTATAAATATTTCAAGAAATTGATTGGTTTCATATTACATAAACCCTAATAATAAGGATGAAGCTAGATAGGCAAGCATAGGAAATTCTCATAAGGAAAATATAAGAAATTGTATCATTAATGATAGTTGTGTTATTCAAGGATTTTGACTAGTTCAGAGCCATAGGAATGACTATTAAACCCTTGATAATAAAAGGGGGAACCAAAATAGGTAAAATAGAAAAAAATTCTAGGGGGTGTTCTATAAGATACAATAATTAGGGAACCACTCATAGAATCGAACATCTTTTCCTTAGTCCCTTAAAAATATAGAGTATTATTGATAATGTAAGGAATAATTCAAATAGATATTATGGGTACTAATCGATTTACTTGACCATTTATAAATATTCCATAAATCTATATCCTTATATAGATCATGTTAGTATTTACACATGGAACTAATAGTTCACACATCTATCTATTTGAAAATTATGAAAATAATAAGATAGAGGGATGATTATATTCATAACTTGAACTAAATTTATAGTGTTACTCCACTACCAATGAGTGTCCATAACCCTGAGATAGTCACTAAAGAAATTACAAGCATTTCTTCACTTCCAGTAGGCATCCATACCTCTAGTGAACTTGGTTGCATCACCTCTCTGTGAAGGAAGCCTTTATCATGCCTTCACAATATTCTTGTTTTTTATTTTTTGCATACACATTGGCATAATTTATTAGGGAATTCATTGTGCTATAGAATATAAGTTATATAGAATTATTTTATGGAGAAGATATGTTTTTCCTTATTTTTATGTAGCCAAAATATTTTATGACATAGGTTTTTTGTAATATTCCTGAAGTAACTTACAGCTAATAGGAATATTAATTTTTCTTTTAAAATCTAGATGGATGAATAAATAGGCAAGGAAGCTCATAAATTGCTCAAGTATGAATAAAAAACCCTCATAGTGTGAAAAGGGATCATGAAATAACCAGATCAAGCATCCACATGTGTGAACAATTTCTACACTATGTGGACAAGATCATGTTTGACCAAGTCAACAACATTTATTCTTAAAGAGTGGATCCTAAATAAAGATAGCTCAATGTGAGTGAAAATCAAGCTAGCTAGTCAAAATCAAGACACCTTGAGTGTGAAAGAGGTTGATCACTTGACCAAGCCAACGATGACCATATCTACAACGTAGTCTAGATGAATTGAACCTACTTGAGGGACAATGCAGTTATAGAAGGAGATCCTACATGTGAAAGGAGCTAAAATAATGAAGTGGTTTAGGGTTTTAAAAAGACTACAATCTTATAAAAGGAAGAGGAGAGCAGCATGAAGGGGTTGTTGTTGAAGATATTATTTTCTGAAGGTATTTTCTACTAAGACATCCCTCATTGGGGGTTTTCCTGTTTAGGAATCCCACCTCCTTCCTTGAGAAACTCTTGGAGGGGACTTGTCCCATCTTGTCCACTATCAAGCTCAGGCCAAGCTTCACCTTACACCTACAACACTGATCATGGTGAGGGTTGGATTTTCCTTGTAAGTTGCAGCAAGTGGAAGACACTAGATCTGCTCAGATCTAGATTTTACTAGTGCCTCCTCTCATTGAGTGTGTCTTTTAACCTCGTGGAAGAGTGCATTAGCTGACTGAGCTTCAAATCTAGACCTTGGAATCAGGCCAAATCATTCTCAGAGCCTAAAATGTAGTTCCTCTCCCTATATTGTGTTATTTTCAAAGGAGAAGTTGCAGGGTGTTTTGTCTGCATTTTGGAGGAGAGATCTCCAGTGTTAGGATTCTTCCTCTCAATATGGTGATCCATGGATTGTCCATCCAATCAATGTTTGTTTAAGATATAATTTTCTGTCCTATTGTATTATTCAGAAATTTTTGAATAATTCTATAGATTTGCAACTCTAGATCTCAGATCTACTCTCTGTGCTTCATGTTCTGCACAAAACCCTAAGGGGAATGTATAGATGAGCTTTTCTTGTACACAGATCTGAATTAGATCTATGTTTTTATGTACATATCTGCTCTAGATTTTATTATTAATAGACTACTACTTCAGCCCCATTAAATAACACTATTGAGTATATGCAGACTTTTTCTATGGCTGTAGCACCTCATTTCTGAGGAATTTTCCTGTATAATCTCATTCTTTCTCTTGCATAATGTATGGGTTGTAATGTAACTCTAATTTGCTATTATAAATATGATATTTGAGCCTCCATATCAACCTATTTCTTTACGTTAGTGGATCTAATTTATTTCTGAAGGAGTCCTTTGCTTATAGCTGCAACTCCTCTCTTTGGGTGTTTTTCAGCTAGACTAGGTTGTGGGAGATCTGTTTAACCCACCTAGTTTGATTTGTTTTTGTTATCATTTTGGATTTAGACCTTAGATGAGATGAAATAAGGGATCCAGGAGCTGGAGAATCATTTCTGTGCATATATTTCTCAGGAGTGTGTTATTTGAGTAGGCTTTCTGTGCAATCCAAGTTTTGGGATATTACAGTGGTATCAGAGAATCACTATTGGCCTAGCCTGTGATCTTAAAGAAGTATCAAGTATTCTCAAAGGTAGAATGAGATATTCAAGAGAAAACAGAGTAAACCATTGTTTTTTGGAGAAAATAGGTTCACAAAAATTCTATCTCAATCTCTACAAGGCATCAAAAAAGACATAAAAGAAATGAGGAGGGAGGAGCAGGAAGATCCCTCAACCAGATCTACTAGATGTATACATGAGGAAAATTATAAATCCTCATCTCGTGGATATGTGAACTCAGCCATATCATTAAATATTCAACGCTCTATCAGTGATTTCTTCATGAAGAGGAAGAAATAAGGTGTGACCAAGAAGGAGACTCTTGGTGAGCATTTGTGGGAATATGAAGCTCAATCTAAGGAGTTCAAAGATAACTTGAACTTCCAAGGGTTCTGTGAGATCAAGGAGGATAGAAGCACAAAGGAGAAGCAGCATGGTATGGGTAGATTCCATCTATCTACTTTTGATGGATCACCTAAATGTCCAGTTAGTGTTTGGATGAAGGAGATAAGAAAATTTGTGCAACAACATCAAGTTTCAGAAATATAAGCCATCAAAGTAGTAGCATTGCATTTTGAAGGTAAAGCATATTCTTGGTGGTTGTTTGAATCCTTTTCCTTAAGAAATGAAAATACACCTACTTATGCAAATTTTATTGAAATATTAGTAGAAAGGTTTGATGAAGCTTCATGTGTAACATGTTCTATTTAAACTATCAAACCATATCAAAAAAATATTTTGCATGAGTTGGAAGGGTCTATGGATCCAACTCCATTTCTAAAAACCATGGAAGAAGGTGTAAGTTTGTTGGATTCCTTGCCAAGGACAAGATCTCCATTGGATGAAGGGCTCTCTTATCAAGAGGAAGGCATGAAGACTCCTCCTTCAATAGAAGACCAAGATCTAAGGTCTATTATTGATGATGAGGCAACTTCAACTATTGAAGAGGAGGAGAGGAAGGCAGGAGATGATAACTCAGTCACAACGAAAACACCTCAAGCACCTCTTGATTGGAGGAAAACTAAAGTGTTCTCTCAACTATGGGAAACATTTGCATACTTATCAAAGGAGGGAGCCTTGGGAGAAGCCAACATAGCGCAGAGAATCTCTCATGAATTCAGAAGAGAGGTGAGAAATTTCCTGAAAGGGGCATTGATATCTTCCACTTAGTTATTTGCACTGGGAAAGGACGAATCATAAGTCTATGATGGCATGGACATGAGGACACATGACAACTCCATATCTTTGGGGTAGCCCCTGGTACCTTCATTCAAAAAAGACATTTCTGAACATGAAAAGAGGATGTCAACACTCTTGTATGCATGGGCCAAATTAAGGAAGTATTGGAAGACAAGGACTTTCTGAGGGAAAGTTGATTTCCATCTGCTTCAATCTTGTCTTGGGCAAGATCGACTGCAAAAGAGGCAGCAAAAGGAATATTGTACTTCCCCGAAAAATGATTTTGACAACAAGCATGTCAAAGAGGGGAGCCATGATATGTTAGGGGCTGCATTTTAGACCTCTACAACGTTGCCATTTTTGGGAAGCCTAGATGCTTATTGCGATTCCAAACTCATGATGGAATACTTCAAGGACCTTTTTACATGTGAGGTTCTTGATGGGAAGGAAATGGATGGGAGGTGTAAGGTAGTTGAGGGATCCATGATCACATCTATTTGGCTAAAGAATCCAAGCTCAAGGAGAAATTTCTAAATGCAACCTATGAGATCCTACTTTCCAAACCCACTAGTTTCATTAGAGCATATCACACTATCTTAGATGGATTCATGTGGGAAGGTTTCAAGGAAGAGGTGCACTCTGATATGAGTAAGTGCATGGATTATTTGTTAAATGAGGAGGAACATAGCTCTTGGAAAGAGCCATCATTCACACCTCCTTACTCATTGAGTGTGAGAGGGAACTCATCCATGAGTTACCTTAGTGATGTGAAACCAGTATATGGAGGAACTTGTCTTTCTAAATATTATGATGTATCTCCTATATGCTTATATTTTTCTAACACTAATTTGGAGGACATTGTGCTAAGAGGGGGCACTATTTATGATGGGTTCCATGGGCCACTCAAGGCCATGAACTATGTTGATACAGATCATTCCTTGGAGGATATTGGGAAATTATTATATACTTCATGGTGTTATTGTTTTACACCAAATATGATGCAGCTTATCCAAGCATTCAAGATGGGTGGGGCAGAAAACAAGTGTTGTGGGAGGCGCTTGTCATCTCTTATTCTATGGAAGTTAAGGGTAAAATTGCGCTGGTTGCACATGAGGGAGCACCTTCCTTCACCTTTATCATACATGGCAGCTAGCATGTTTCTAATCATGATTCCATATGTTGGAAGTGTTCTTACTCTTGGGAACATGGTTGGAGGAGAGACACATTGGTGCAATGTGTCCTTGGGGGAAGGAGTTCCCCACTCTTTTTGCACTACATGATTCAATGGGAGCGTGAGATATTATATGGTCACTATGATAGAGAACCTACTTCTTTGTAGGGTGAGCCATATGTTTGCTAGGGACATGCCTCTCATATGTATTGGGGAGGAGTTTGTATATGGATTTCCAAGCTGGGAGGTGATACACTTCATTTGGATGATAGCATGGAGATGGGAGTATTTCATGCATAATGAGATTCCCCATCATTTCTATCTTGAGGAGGCCATCAATCAGCAATGAGGTTTTCACATAGACCTTCCATTTCTTCATGATGAGAGCCATTGGGTTTATTCACCAAAGGCCAACTTGCACATTGGGGAGGGACCATTGGGAAATGGGACTATTGCAGAAAATATAAAGCAATGGTGGAGAGTATTGGATGAGGGGGCCACAAGAGAAGAAGGGGAGATTTTGCAGCACCCTTGCATTTGCTTGAGGACAAGAAACATTTGGGAGGGAGAGACTGTAATATTCCTAAATTAGCTTACAGTTAATAGGAATATTAATTTTTCTTTCAAAATCTAGATGGATGAATAAATGGGCAAGGAGGGTCATAAATTGCTCAAGTATGAATAAAAATCCCTCATAGTGTGAAAAGGGATCATGAAATAACTAGATCTAGCATCCACATGTGTGAAGAATGTATAAACTATGTGGACAAGGTCAGGTTTGACCAAGTCAACATAATTTATCCTCAAAGAGTGGATCCTAATTAAAGACAGCTCAATGTGAATGAAAATAAAGGTAGCTAGTCAAAATGAAGACATCTTGAGCGTGAAAGAGGTTGACCAGTTGACCAAGTCAACCGTGACCATATCTACAAAGAAGTCTAGATGCATTGAACCTCCTTGAGGGACAACGCAGTTCTATAAGGAGATCCGACATGTGAAAGGAGCTAAACTAGTGAAGTGGTTTGGGGTTTTGACAAGACTCCAATATTATAAAAGGAAGAGGAGAGCAGCATGAAAGGTTTGTCATTGAAGAAATTATTTTCTGAAGGTATTTCCTACTGAGACATTCCTCATTGGGGGTTTTCCGGTTTAGGAATCCCACCTCCTTCCTTGAGCAGCTCTTGGAGGGGACTTGTTCCATATTGTCCACTATCAGGCTTGGGCCAAGCTTCACCTTACACTTACAGTGTTGATCCTATTGAGGGTTGGGTTGTCCTTGTGAGTTGCAGCAAGTGGAAGACAATATATCTTCTCAGATCTAGATTTTACTAGTGCGTCTTCTCAGTGACTGTGTCTTTTAACCTCCTGGAAGAGTGCATTAGCTGATTTAGCTTCGGATCTAGACCTTGGCAGCAGGAAAAATCATTCTTAGAGCTTACAACGTAGTTCCTCTCCCTATAATGTGTTATTTTCAAAGAATAAGTTGCATGGTGTTTTGTCTACAGTTTGGAGGAGAGATCTCTGGTGTTAGGATTCTTCCTCTCACTGTGGTGATCCATGGATTGGACATAAAATCCATGATTTTTTCATATATGATCTACTTTCCTATTATATTATTCAGAAATTTCTAAATAATTCTTTAGTTCTGCAACTCTAGATCTCAGATCTACTCTTTGTGCTTCATGTTTTGCACAAAACCCCAAGAGGAATGTATAGATGAGCTTTTCTTGTACACAGATCCGAATTAGATATATATTATTATGTATATATCGGCTCTAGATATAAGTATTAATAAATTTTTTCTTCAGCCCCATTAAATAACATTGTTTAGTATATTTCAACTTTTTCTATGGCTGTAGCACCTCATTTCTGAGGATTTTTCCTATATAATCTCATTCTTTCTCTTGTAAAATGTATGGGATGTAATGTAACTCTGATTTTCTATTATACATCTGATATTTGAACCTCCATATCAGCCTATTGCTTTGCTTTAGTCGATTTTCATTATTTCTAAAGCAGTCCTTTGCATATAGCTGCAACCCCTCTCTTTGGGTGTTTTTCAGCTACACTAGTCTGTGGGAGATATGTTTAACCCACCTAGTTTGATTTTTTTTGCTCTAATTTTGGAATTAGATCTTATATGAGCTGATATAAGGGATCCAAGAGCTTCAGATTCATTTCTATACATAGATTTATCAGGAGTGCGTTCTTTCAGCAAGCTTGCTGTGTAATCCCAATTTTGGCATATTAAATTTTTCTCATGCAATATTTCTACATTCTATATGTGCTTGATAGGTAGACAAAAAAAGAACAAAAAAATATATATTCTAGACCAGACCAGAAATAGATCTTCGGTTTTAGATATGGGTTGTATAAACTAATTGTGGCTATCCATGAGTATTGATTCATATTTTAATTTTTAATAGGTCAAACTCCGAAAAAGGATGTCTAGGACTTAGTTTATATCCTATAGTCTACAACACGCTTTGTATTAAAGAAGCCATCACAACCACACACAACCAATGATGGGGTTTGAGCAATAGGGAATGTTGACAGGACTGAATACCACCAACATGCCAGGGATATACCCAATATGAAGTCCCAATTAGACCTTATATTTTTTGGTGTATGAGTCCCATCCAAAAACAAAACTTGACTATCATTTAGTTAAATATTTTCCTTGGATTAAGAAATTAAAATGAGAGAGAAAAACACATGTTATTTTCAATGAACAAGTAAGTGTGCCTTGTCAAATGTTAGATTGTACATGTATCAATATTCTTTCACTGTAAGGGAGAGAATGTGAGACTTTAAAAAAAAAGTAATGGTACTAATATAGTGGAGAAACACACACAAAAACAACAAAGAATCATTACGCATCAAGTGAAGTAGTTCACATAGATGAAATGATCATTAAATAATCACAACACATTTCCAACAAGTTTAGCACCAAATCCACTCAAATATTTCAATTAATTTAGTACATATGAAATCCAACATAAACCATAAATATTAGAATAATTGTCTCAAACAATCAAATATTCATGCATGAAAATATGTTGGTTGAATGGATTCAACTATTAATAAAATGTTCGAAGAAATGTAAGTACAATGAACATCTCTAACTCCAATAGTGGAGTGTTGTAGACACTACTTGCACCCAAAAAATGCTATCTTTATCTCTTTAATTCATTGTGGGAGAAGCCAAGGTCAAAAGTCATTTTCATGTGTGCTAAGGATCTGCTTATAACTTGAGGCATGACCTTTCATATCCTCATCACTCTTGAATTTTCAACTTCTAGTAACCTTTGGACTTCCAAATCAATTTTGAAATTGCATATGACATTTGCAATTACATGTCTTTTGGAATTCTATATATGGCTCTTTTTTCCATACATGAATCTTGCAGTTCCACTACTTTCTCATTAAAATAATTACATGATTACATCATAAATTCCAGATTATCAGGTGGTGAGGACATGACAAGTCACTATCATTAATGACTAGGACTCATAATGATTAATGAAATGTGTTTTCTTCGATAGGTTACAAGGCTTCCACTTGTGTCTTTGATCTCACAAGCATATTCCACATTGTTAATGTCTTCACCCTCCAAAGGGTCTTCGATAGAATGGAGTCTTTTGGGCATCTTCTATCATCAAGATTTAAATGTGTTATTTGTTCTTGAATTATTCCTTTTACTACCCTATTTACCAATCTTATTCATACATTATTTGCATATTTTTCTTAAAATTACTACAACAAAAATTAGTCATGGAAAGGAAACATTAGCCTGAAAAATCTCCTATTGTTATATGTTTCATGTGAGTTTCCTATTCACAACTTAATAGGTCACTTGGGAAAATAAGGAGAACTTATCACCACAATGGTTCACTATGAAAGGTTGAAGGGTTGAATCTCCGAGGCTTTGGGATTCCATCATGTGGTCATGAGGAGAGGGAGAAACTCAAGGGAGGGCATTGGGGGCACATCTAAGGGATGAAGGATGAGAATTTGGGATTCCCAGGTGCATTGTATGCTCAAGGGAGACAAGGAGGGTCTAGGGGAGAATATCACAGGATAAAGGATGGTAGGTCCCTATATTACTAGTATAGTCCCTTATTTTTGTTAGTGTAACCCCCTTATTGCTATTTTTGTACCACTCTAACCTAAATATTGTTATTATTGTGCCCTTACATTATTATTGTTAGGTCGGCTAGGATTATATTTTTATCCCATGCACTCCTGTATATAGAAGGAGGTTTTTTCATTTGTATCATCCAAGAACTTTTTATTTGTGTAATCTATTGGAGGTTTCCCCATCGAAGTGGCTGATTTATAAGGCACTTATCTCTCTTTTATTCTATGTTTGGAGTTAGTTTCATAACATTTGGTATGAGATCTTTGGATTCTAGTGTTTTTCTGCTCCAAATAGGTCGTCGTGGAATGTTCCCTATAATGTTTTTTCTACGAAGGTTTAGAAGCTAAAATGTTTACAGAGCAAAGCCGGAATCCTGAGGAATGTCGTGTAAAAATTTAAGATCTTGGTTTGCAATATTTTCGGAGATATGATCTATGGACATTAGGGTTTTTTCAAACTCCCGAATTTCACCTTAAAAATGCCATCGTAGAGGTTTCTCTATAGACTTTTTCCACTAAGGTTTAGGTGCTGAACGTTTTACAGAGTAGAGCCGATATCTTGAGGAACATCATGTATAAATTTCAGATCTTGGTTCACAATAGTTTCAGAGATATGATCTGTGAAAGTTAGGGTGTTTTCAGGCTCCTGAATTTCATCTCAAAGAGGTGACCGTGGGAAAATCATCATAACTCTATCTCTGAGTATCAATTTCGAATTATGTAAAAAAATGCCACAAGTACATGGATTGTAGTTTCCTGTGTATCAATTTTAGAGTTGAAGGAGGAAACAATGATACGTGACACACCATAAAATTTTGCTCCACTGAACTATTCCATAATTAGGTCAATGTGGGAGATTAGGCATAACTTTGTCTTGAAGACTCCAAATCACGTTAGGCCTATGGAATTTGAAAGAAGCTTTAGAGGGCTACGACAAGGCCAAATTTTAGATATTGAATATCCACAATTACAGAGATAAATTTTTTTCATTATCGATCTCCTTAACTGCAAGAAAAAAGTTTGTATTTTTTGTTTCTTGAATTGCATAATTCTTGTGTGAAAAAAAAATTTTAATTGATTCCAAGGGCATATTGTAGAATAGATATCAGTATTGGGTTCTAAAATTCCCTTAAAAATAATTCAACACCCATTAAGCCTTTATAAGGCTCTACTATGACTCATAAAGATGAAAAACTACAACATGAAATGCCAAAATTAAAAGAGCAAGTGCACAAAATTTCGCTCTAGCAAAGAGGAACAAAAAATTAAATGGAATTTTTTAAGAAAGGCATGGAAGCTAATATGGATGACATGAAAGACAACATGGAAAACATGAATAATGATCTAAAAGAAGACATGGAAGGTTTGACAAAGTTGATACAAGAAATGTTTCCTAATGTCTAAAAGATAGTAGAGTAAACTCATGATGAGAACAAAATAAATGTCAATTGTGATTTTATAAACTCTAATGTTGGATGGAAGAACCACCATATTCCAAATATGGATATGAGAAATTTTGATGGTAAGGATCCCGTAACATGGATACTGTAGATGGAGTAATATTTTGATCTTAATAATGTGCAAAACACTGAAACGGTATGCATTGAAAATTTACATTTAGAACAAAATACATTTGTATGGTATTGATGGATTTTCTCCCGTAAAAAAATTGTCACTTGGTCAATTTTTACGGAGGAAATGATAACACATTATGAGGAAACAAAGAGAAGCACCTTCTTTAGCCAATTGATAAATGTGAAATGAAAGGGTTCAGTGGTGGAGCACATTGAGGACTTCCAAAAATTGAATATAAGGGTAACTAATATTCCAAAGGAACATAGGATTGATGTATTCATAGGGACTTTAATAGATAACATTGAACATGAAGTTCTTGTTTGAGAACCTGACTCATTGGAGAAAGCATTCAGACTGGCAAGAGAAATTGAATGTAAAATTATGGCGACATGGAAGCCTACCACTCACATCTATTAATAAGGAAGTGTTGCTACTTCTAGACTTCCACAACCTACAAGTTTGACACCAAAAAAAATGGAAGAAAAAAGAGAAAAAGGGCTTTGCTACAGTTGTGATATAAAATATAAAAAAGGCCATAAGTGTACTAAGAATAAATTATTTTACCTAGATTGTGAAGAGGAGGAATAAAATGAACAAGAAGCTTCAAAAAAAGAGGATATACACCAGTAACCAATGTTAGAAGAAGGAAAAATGAGTCCGACCATATCGTGTAATGCATTGGTAGGTATTAACACTCCTCAAACTCTCAAAATAGAAGGACATATCAAGAAGAAAAAGGTAATAGTGTTGATTGACTTGGGTAGCACCCATAATTTTATTCATTGGAAGGTAGCCAAGGAATTGAATTGTTTCCTATATCCAGAACCAGAATGTCAAGTGATGGTTGCAAATGGAGGAACTATAAATTTCTCTAGAAAGTGTACTAATATCTAGCTAACCATAGGGGAGTATGTATTGAATAGTCCAATGCTTTCCATTCCAATGGGAGGTGTTGATGTTGTACTAGGAGTACAATGGTTACAATATTTATGGACGATATCTTTTAATTTTCAAGAACTTTTCTCGATTTTTTTTCGTAAGGAAAGGAAGTCACATTACATGGTATTGTAGGGAAACTAGAAAATATAATAAGCTCTAATTTCATGACAAAGCTTTTCAAGAAGGAACAACAAGGTGTAATTTCCCAATTATTCTCACTAGAAGTTCCAACATAAAAATCATCTATTTCTCGAATTCTCCAAAAAGTGTTGGACAATAATTCCAAGTTGTTTGAAACTCCCAAAGGAATCTCACCTATTCATGATCATTATCATGCTATTCATTTGATTCCAAGAACTGTTCCTCCAAACATTGAGCCTTACATATATCCTTATGCTCAAAAGAGATAAGTTGAATGTATGATTGCAGAAACATTAGAGGCTCGTATAATTCAACCTAGTCAAAGTTATTTCTCTACTCTAGTAGTATTGTTGCACAAGAATGATGGATCATGGCACATGTGTCTAGATTATAGGGAGCTCAATAAGCTCACTACTAAAGAAAAAATTCCCATTCCTGTGATTGATGAATTGTTGGATTAATTACATGGAGCAATTTATTTTACCAAGTTGGATCTTCTTTCAGGATATCATCAAATTAGAATGAAGACGGAAGATATTCCGAAAAAAAACATTTCAAACTCAGGAGGTTCATTATGAATTTTTGGTCATGCCTTTTGGCCTTACCAATGCACCGTCTACATTTTAAGGGTTGATGAATTCCATTTTCAAACCCTTCCTTAGAAAATTTGTGCTAGTAATTTTTGATGATATACTAATCTATAGCAGGTCTTGGAAGGATAATGTTTAACATGTTGACAGGGTGCTCAAGCTATTGGAGGAGAAATAATTATATGCATAATCATCCAAATGTTTCTTTGGAGTAGAAGAGGTGAAATATCTATGTCATATTGTATCTCATGAGGGTGTTAAGGTGGACCCTAAGAAAATTGAAGCCATTAAGGAATGGAAAGTCCCTACGACCATAAAGAATTTGCGAGGATTTTTCAGGTTAGCAGGGTATTATCACAAGTTTGTTAAGAATTATGGGATAATAGTAGTACCTCTAACAACATTATTGAATAAAGATGCATTTTTATGGACTCCTGAAGTAGCTAAGGCCTTTGAACATCTTAAGCAGGAAATGTGCGTAGCACTAGTCTTGGCTATGTTAGAATTCAAAAAAACCTTTATTGTGGAATGTGAAGCCTTAGGAAATGGAATTGGTGTTGTTTTATTGCAAGAAGGAAGACCCATTGCTTTTGAAAGTCGTGCAATCAAAGGAAAGTATTTACAAAAAGATATTTATTAGAAGGAAATGTTGGCAATACTACATGCACTAAGGAAATGTTGACCTTACCTAATGGGAAGACACTTCAAGGTAAAAATTGATCATGACTGTCTTAAACACCTTTTGGAACAAAGATTATATTCAGAAGAGAAGCAAAAATCGATCACAAAGATGTTGGGTTATGACTTTCAAATCATCTACAAAAAAAAGGAAGCTAAATGTTGTCGTAGATGCACTCTCATGAAAAGATGAAGAGGTGGAAGCATTGCTTTGTGCCATTTCTATTATGTAAATAGATTGGATAACCAAAGAAAGGGATGAATGGAAGAAGGACAAAGAAGCATGGACACTCATTAAAAATTTATAGCAAGATCCTATTAGATCTGATACATTTATTTTGAAAGATTATTCCTTATGGTACAAAGATCTCTTATATATTTCTAAGAATTCCCAACTAAAACAAAAGATTCTTTTGGAATTGCGCACTTCTCCTTTAGGAGGGCACTCAGGATTTTTAAAAAATTACCACGTGGTGAAGAAATATTTTTTTGGGATGGCCTTAAATCTGATATTCAAAATTTTGTGGCAGAATGATTGCTTTTACAGCAAAATAAAGTTGAGACAATTAAGACCCCAGGTCTTCTAAAACCTTTATCCATTCGAAGTCAACATTGGAAGGATATTTCAATGGATTTTATCACGGATTTACCTGTGTCTGAAGGAAATACTGTCATGATGGTGGTAGTTGATAGAATTACCAGATATGCACACTTTTGTGCATTATCTCATCCATTTAAAGCAAGTATAGTTGCTGCTGCATTTATGGAAACAATTCAAAAGCTACAAGGAAACCCAAAGGTTATTGTAAGTGACAGAGATCCCATTTATATGGAAATTTTTTGACGAAATTATTTTCTTGTTTGGGTACTCAACTAGCTTATATATCATCTTATCATCCTCAATTAGATGCTCAAACTGAGATAGTGAATAAATTTTTGGAAATATATCTTTGTTATTTTTTATTTGATAGGAAAACACAATGGGTCAAGTGGTTACCTATTGCTGAATGGTGGTATAACACTTACTTCCATAATGTAGCAAAAAATGACCTCATTTATGGCACTTAATGGATATCACCCACTGTCCATCACATCATCTTTAAGAGAAAATTATAAGTTCAAGCAGTGGAAGATCACATCGAGCATCAACAATAAGTTCTTCAACTCTTAAAGGATAATCTAAACTTGGCACAAAATCGAACGAAACAACAGGCATATCAACATTGCAGATAGAGAAGTTTTGATGTAGGAGACTCAGTATTTTTACGGCTAAAACCATACAAATAAATGTCCCTCGAGCAAGCTAAGAAGGATAATAAATTGTCATCAAAGTACTATGGTACTTACAAGGTGTTGCTAAATATTGGTACTTAGGCATACAAATTGGAGCTTCGTGCTTCTTCATGAGTGCATCCAATTTTCCTTGTTTCATGCTTAAAGAGGTTATAGGTGAAAAACGTCCAATTCAATCAATATTCAAAGAACTTGATGGAGAAGGAAAAATCATATTGGAGCTAGAAGTAGTCACAGAAATAAAAACTCAATAGCTATGAAATCGATCAATTTTGGAGTATCTAATCAAGTGGAAGAACTTACCCACTAAAGACTCTACATGGGAGGATGATAATTTTATACGGAAGCATTCAAATCTACTCAAGCATTGAGGACAACAATTTTTTGAAAGATAGGGGCATGTTAGGTCCCTATATTACTATTATTGTCCCTTATTGTTGTTAGTGTAACTTCCTTATTGTTATTGTTGTACCACAGTAACCCCAATATTGTTGTTATTGTGCCCTTACATTATTATTGCTAGGTCAACTAGGATTATATTGTGATCCCATAGACTCCTATATATAGAAGGAGGTTTTAGTATTTGTATCATCCAAGAATTGTTCATTTATGTAATGTATTGGAGATTTCCCCATTGAAGTGGCTGATTTCTAAGGAATTAATCTCTCTTTCCATCTATTTTTGGAGCTAGTTTCATAACAAGGGATGAGGCTTCAGGGCTTTTGGTGTGCTCATGGACTCAAGAAGGGCATGATTCTTTGATTTGAAGGAGTGTTCTCTAATTAAGACTTGATTTTTCAGGGAGGGGTTGAGAATAGGAAAGGATAATTATTCCTAATTTTTCTCTATGCATTTTTGGAGGTCGTAGGGTGCATTTTTGAGAAACAAAGTATTCTCGTTCAAGGCTTAAGACTACAATTTTGCACTCATTTCCTTCATGGATTCACTTGCGTAACCAAATTTTGTCTAAGTCTGAAGGATAGAAAAAGGGTGAAAAAAATGAGTCTAGAAATGAAATCATGTGTTACACCTACCAACCAATCAATAAAAATAAGACAAGGTTAAATAAAAGTCAATGGAAATTGAAATACCAACTTAAAAGCACTCAACAACTATGTGCGACTGCGACCGAAAGTGTCATTTTCCTAAAAAAAAAGGTGTTATGATGATGAAATGTACTATATATTTTCTAATCAATGCAACGACACTTAAGAATGATGAAGAGAACTTGAAACATATAGAATGACTTGAAACAACACTTTACGACCAAGGTAAAACATGATATGATAGATAGGTAGGTTCCAAAATTTGAATTATGGTGGAATTTTGGAGGGTGTTGTAGCAACAAAAAAACTTGGTGACCGAGTGGATGAACTTCAACTTCTCTACCCATGAATAACTTTTCAGGTAAAGGGTGAACCATTCAGACCATATTGATTCACCAATTATTTTTCTCTTACTTCCTCATTTCAATTAAATTTGTATACATAGCACCTCACTTCACTTCACTTGGTTTCTCAAAAAAAAAATTATGCTATATCACATTTTTTCAGTCTAGGAAAGGGTAATATGGATGGCAAGTTTAAGATATTCAGAGTATAAGTTTCATCTCTTTTTTTGTTTTGCTTCCAGGAGGCCTGGACAGAACCTCGGTGGTGTCACTACAGGAACACATGTGTTCCTTCGCTACAAATGATCCTATACAATACCCTGGAAAAGTCACATGTTTCACCTTCCTGCATAGGAAGCAATTCTCTTCTTTTGCCCTTTCTTTTCCATCTAGAATCAGCTTAACTTATGGAATGTTCCCCAAAAAATAAGAATAACTAATAGATAGCCAAGAATTGTGGTTGTCAAATTTTATCTTTATTCCACTATTAATCCATTATGAGACTTTCACTCTTTCACATAAGGTATTATTTATGTAAAATGACCGAGGCACAAAACATGACGAGACATGACTTGATATATATTCACAAGACTCACACATATAATAAAGAAAATAAACGAAATAAAAATATACAGGGAACACAAATTAGTAGTTGCTATTGGAAATAACATTTCAAATCTCACCAATCTTCAGGAAGAGGTTCAGTCCTCCCATATAAAGATTTTAGCTTGAAAGTATTATGACCGATATTTTCCTCAATATATGGAGGGGTTAATTCACACAGGTTGGAAATTTGTGTGTTTTCATTTCTCTTCATGGGATTTTTCCCATCTCAATATTAACTCACCCACATTTAAACTCTTTTTCCATGCATATTTTTTGTCAAAACAATGCTTGATACAATTTTGATGGACGAAAAATACTTCTTTGTATTTTATCCTTTCTTCCTGAAGTTTAAGAAAGGTATCTATCCCACTTTGAACTAGAAGGAAATTTCTACATTCGGATACTTGGGAGAGTTTCAAGGCAACGAGATACAGGTTCAGAGTCAGGATAACTTCTTTACCATAAAGCAAGAAGAAAAAAAAGGTTTTGAATGAAGGCTTTGGAGTTACATGGTCAACCCATAATGTACTTATCAAAGCATTGTGCCAATTCCTTTCCTAAGAGAAAATTATTTTATTGATTATGTGAATGATATTTTTGTTTTTTGATTTCACTAAAACATTTATTTGGGGGTAATATTTAGATGCATTCTTTAACACAATACCATTTTCTAATGAAAATTCATAAAGTTTCAACAAATAAAAATATGTCGCATTATGAAAGATAGACGTTGTAACCCCTAACCTAGTTTTAATGTTCTTCTCTAAGAAGTGGATGACTTCCTAGTCATTAACTTGTCTTAAAGGAGTTTCTTCTGGCCAATGAGTAAAATAATTTATCGTTGTTATAATGTATCAATGTTTCTTTGATGAATGTGGGAATATTTCTCCAAGAACATCTAGCCCACACTATTGGAAAGGATCCTGAACTTTTACTAGTAGCAATTGGTTGATTGACTTCTGATCTCAACCAACACAACTCTAACAAGCTAGGAACTTTTGATCATAAGCATGAGCATCATTGAGTAATGTGGGACTAGAATAACCAATCCTAATTACTCTATTTTCTGTTTTATTGCTCTCATAATGATCAATTTCTAGTCCATCATGAAAATATGGTACTACCTTCTTCATTTATTGAGGCTCAAGGAATTTTAACAAGATATTTTTATGGTACTTTTCTAAAATAAGTGCATGAAAGAGTTGATGGGATAGATCCTTAAGGTATATTTCCCTATTTTGTTTTTTTTATAAGTGCATGGGAAATATTCCGTTCAGTAAGAATTTTCGTATGTCTAAATATCATGGAATTGTTGAGATTGTTTGGGGAACTTCTTCAACGTTGTACATCTCTACTTCCTACTCCCATCCTAAAAAATATTTCTTCGTAATATCTCTAAATTTTTCTGCTAATTGATAGTTTCCATGACCCTTATTGGTATGAATCAAATTAAACTTGAGATCATATTCTTGTAAAAATGTCATGTAATTTTACCTCTTCTCACTGAGATCCTGCTGCACAAATAGTTTTTTGATCATTAGAAGAGGCATATATATTATCGCGTGAGTTTTAAAAATGTAGGGCATGAAATATTTTACTTCCTTATATATAAGATAGGCTTCTTTGTCAATGGAAGTAAAATTTATCTATGACCCCTGTAAGTCAGCACTCATGAAATAAATAGGTTAGCAATTTCCTTCAACATCATTTTGAGTTAGTACAACTGCAATAGGTGAGTCCAAGGAGAAAGTATAAAGCAGGAAATATTTTCCATAATCAAGACTAAATAATGCAGGTGCATCAACAATAGCATGTTTTATTTGAGAAAAATAATTCATTTCCCTTTTGTCCCATTTATAAGTTCAATCTTTCTCAATCAACTCCTAAAATGGTTTAACTATCTCAACATAATCGGGGATGACTTTCGTAGGATATTGATCTTCCCTAAGAAAGATTTCATAACTTTCTTATTCACCGAGAATGAGATTTGATTTATAGCTTTGACCCTTTCGAGATCAAATTTGATTCCACCCTTTGCAATGATGTGTCCTAAGAGAGTGCCTTATGAAAAACCAAAGATGATTTTCCTAGGATTGAAATAAATATCATATTTACCACACAGCTCAAATATTTGTTTCATATGACATACATGATATGATATTCTCTTAGAAAACACAACAAAATCATCCAAATAAACTACTACACTTTGGTCAATCAGGCCACATAAATTGATGTACATTGCGATTTGAAATGTAGAACCAACATTGATAAGAACAAATCTAATATGGTTAAAGGCTAATGTTCCCCACTTGGTCCTAAAGTTGGTTTTAATATTTATAAGATCTAGTTCTACCAACAGCACTTGATTATAGAAAAAAAAACATCTAGCAGTGAGAGATTCTTAGACCTAGATATTGTTTCGAAAATCTGTTCCATGTATGGCACTTGGTGGTTATCTTTGGATGATGTCGAGTTGAGATTGAGAATTTCAAAGCATAGCCTTATCTGACTGGAATTATTTCTAACGACAACCAAATTCGAAACCCAAGAGGAATGTCTAACCTTGAAAATGATCCAAAAATACAATGACCTCCTCAACTCCTTTTGAATCAGGGGTTCCAGTGTTCGATGGACTTTCCTTAGATTTTTATGAAAAGGTTTCATCCTTTGTTTACTGGGAATGACATGTTTGATAATATGATTATCATATGTATTCAAATCATTGTAAGTCCATGTAAACACATATTTGTGTTGTTTGAATAAGTATATGAAGGATTTTCATTCTTTGGGAGAACAAAATGTACCAAGGTTTACATATTTCAGATATTCTTGAGTTGCTAAGTTGACTTTCTTAGATGACAACTTTGAGCTCTGGATATTAGTCTTAATTTTTCTTCTTAACTATTTTTTCAAGTCATATAAATTTTCCAAGGACACTACACCTTTAGGCTTAGTGTTTCATTTCATTGCATTAGATTCTTCCTGAAAATCCTTGACATGCTCATCCTCAATGGAAGAATCTTTCAACATTTCTTCATTATCCATAAAATGTGGTATCTATTGGTGATCATTGAAAACACAAAAAATAGTGACATTATCAGGAAGAGATGGCTTGTATATAATCTCTATATAAAAACCATGTTTTAAAGGTGGTATTCTAGCTACTGCATTAGCTAATGTCTCTACTCCAAAACTTCGAAGTCTTAGAACATAGAAAATATTAAAATAATCAAAATAATTAATCAATCACCATACCCCCTTTTGGTAGTTTTTAAGATTTGGTGAAACACAGTGGATAGTGTCCCATACCTATCGAGTAACCAATTTTGAGTCACCAATTACCTTGAAAAACTCTATATTCAGGTCGATAGATTTCCTTAGTCTAATTTTGAGTGCTTCATTTTCAATATTATTATTTGTAAAATTGAACTCCAAATGACATGATAGGATGCACTTCTTATTTTTTGGGTGTATGAGTATGCAACCAACTCGAGAGCCATCCCATGTTTTAGAACCATCGAAGTACATAATCCATATATTATTTGCTACTAAACTATTTCCTATATTACTATTACTATTAGGTGCATCTATGTTACAAGATTCATTAGCAATAGTTGGAGTACAAGGAAGGAGCTAAAATTTTTTATTAGGTAGGATAAGTGATAGTTGTGCTTCATAACATCCATGATCAACTTCTAGGAGAAAAAAATCCAAAGATAATATCTACAAAGGAAACATGTTCATTATGAACCTCAACTGGCTCCATAATATATTTCACGTGTGACTCACTCTCCACTCAAATCTAGTTGTTTCCACCCTGATATGGAACACATAAGTGTGACCAATATGTAGAAAAAGACCCTTGTAATTTACTAGATTAGTATTGACTTGGGAGTATGCAATAGGCTTCAAGGATGTCCATAATAATAATATTTATGCATTGGTTCACCTACTGATCAAATGATAATTGAATAATAACATTTTTTAGTTCACCAATAGCTTGGACAAGGGATTGGTCTAGCTCGATGATTTTTGCATCAATTTTATCTTGTTTAGAATTAATTTTCTTAGCAATAGTTAATGGAATTACATTCACAAATGCACCTGAATCAACTAAAAAATTATGGATATTGTAATTAAATATTTTAAAAGTTAGAAAAAATGGGGGGAAATAGTGTTATCATCTAAAGTTACAAAATTAACTACATATTTGAGAGTTATTGAAGACTTATTGCCCACATTTTGAGAAATTGAAGATGCTTTGTCACCTAATGAAGGTTGTGAAAAGGCTTAGACAGGTAGTTCGAACGGTACTGCTATCTTTTTGAGCTCAAATATGGAAATATTGACATGAGCTATCTTCAAATATTTGACCATGTTATAATCAATAGTTTATATTTTAGCAAGATGTGTTTATGTGTTTCAAGGCATATCTTGATTTAAAACTTCTAGAGTGATGGAATTGTTTTTACTATTGGTGGAAGTACTCTTATAGGTAGTAAAAATTCTATAATTACTTTTTGTATTCTTAGCAAGATTAGTTTGTGGTGCAAACCTTCTTAACAATTACATATTTAATTATTGTCTCGCCACTTCCAGCTAAATAATGGACGCTTTTATGCTGAAAATATATCAACCAATTTTTTTACTGAGGAAGAGGTTCACTTTAAGGAGGTGCTTCGGCACTCTTTTTGTCAGGATTGAGAATAAAATAAAAATTATTCGTTGCATGTCCAATACCTATGCTTTCCTTAGTCGATGTAGGTTCATGTGTTTCTTCCATATACTCAAACTACTCATTTGCTACTAAAGTATCAACAATATGCATTCTAATACCATTCATGTTGTGCTTGCATCATGCAAAAGTTTTTTTTTTCTTTCTAAATCTCATTCTTGTTGGAAGGAACAATAGTTATCCATGTGGATACTCTCAATATTCAACACAACATTTGAACTCTAGGTAGAATTAGCTGGCTATTTGTTGTTTTTATTTCTATTGAATGGGAGATATGTGGGAGGCTTGCTACTCGTAGATTTCTTTCTTGAATTTATATTTAATCACAGACTCCATTGGTAAGTTACTTGAAGGCTCTAGTCAAACTTTCAATATCAACATAATCATATTATTTAGCCTTAATTGAATAAGGTTGAGAATTCTTTCCAGTATCCTTGCAAAATTTAGATTCATTATCATCAGTAATAGCTTCAATGGAACATAATTATTTCTCTACGATGATTTCTTCTCCAATGTTTTGAAGCTAGTGTTTTCTTTACATCTCATTTGAAATTTTAAAGAAGAAATATTTGTTATTAAGGCGGATGTGTAATTATCTATAGTGAAAGAATCATGAGGTTTCATGTCTAAGGGGAGCTTGTTGAATATGTGGTTCAATATTTGATTGAAGTATTTTACTTTAACCTTTTCCCCATCTTAATATTTTTGAGCTCTTTTAACAACACAGAGAGAGTCTTGTCATTGGTAAATTTCTCTAAAAATGAATTCTTAAAGTCCCTCCACCCATGGATTGAATTAACAGGAAGACTATGGTACCATGTTGTTTCTCTACCTTCTAATGTAAAAGGATAAATCATACAAGAAACATAATCATACCGTACCTCAAGAATTCATATATGCATGTAGAAAGCATCAATATGATCTTCTTCCCTTGTTTTCTTGTCATGATAAAACTAAATAATAACTTCTCTAGATGTCCACGCATTTTATGAAGGTTTTCTGGGAGAGTCATTTTCTATTAGGCCACCCAATGTGATACTTGATCGACCATATCTTTTTCCCTTTTATCCTTCTACTTTTTTTGAATTATGAGCCTTTTCCTTCACTATTTCAGTTGTCGTTGAAATCAAAATAAACAGCCATCTATTCTCCATCAGAAAAAATAATATCTTCCTCATAATCTTGATGAATAGGTGGAAGTGGCTCTTGCTGAAGTGTGTCTCCTTAATATTATGCTAATACCTAAAGAGTGGGAAATACCAAATATTCCACCAATGAAACCAATACAATGATATGAGTTGCTTCTTTCTTCTTGGAGTGATGGGGAAGATTGTGAGCAACAGGGAGTCAACCGATATCTTTTGAAAACTAATGGGTAATAGGTCAAATTTCCCAATTTTTTCATAGGTAAGTAGTTCATAAGCCAACTCTGGACCAGGCTAAGAAGACCCTCCTACCTAAGGAATAGGAGTTGGCATAATTCTTGGAATATGACTGCCTTGTCCAGAAATTTAATGATTGGGATGTGCAAAGTTCTTAGCCATAAAAAATTGGTTGCCCTCCCTCAAGCACTAGAATGTTGACAATATTTTCTACCACCAAAATATAGGCGATCTAACTGATATCAGGTCCCAGTTAGAAATCATAATTTTTTGGTTTATGATTCCCATCCATAAATACGACCCGATTTCTGTTTAATTAAATATTTTTCTTGACTTAAGAAATTAACATGAGAGAGAAGTGCACATGCTATTTTGAATGAGAAAGAATATGTTCCTTGTGAAATGTTTGATCGTAGATGTATGAAGGTTATTTCACTGCAAGGGAGAGAAAGTGATCACCTAAAATAAAAGTAATAGTACTAGTCTAGTGGACACACATGCAATAAATAGGAAATAATATTTAAGCATCAAGCGAATTTTTTCACATATATGCAAGGATTTTTAAATCATCACAAGACATTTCCAACAAGTTTAGAACCAGAGTCATTGAAATAGCTCAATTACTTTAAGATGTATGAAAGCCAAAATAAAACACAAATTTTGAAAGAATAAAACATTCATTATTTATGCATGAAAATGTGTTGGTCGAATGAATTCATGTATTAAGGAAAAGTTGCAAGATACATAAATAGAATTAAAATCACTACCTCGAATAGTGGAGCATTAAAACCACTACTTTCTCCCTAAAAGTACTATATTTATCTCTCTAATGCCTTGTGGGAGAAGCGAAGGTTAAAATTCAATTGCTTGAGGGATGCGAATCATTTTATAACATGAGGCATGACCTTTCATATCCTCGTGACTCTTGAATTTACAACATCTAGTGACCCTTGGACTTCTATAATATAAAAAACCTAGGTTAAAATTTCATGCAGTAAGTTTAATAAAGATAAAGTAAGACCAAGATCATGGGACACGTATTCAAAGTTGAATGTTAGGAAAAAAAAAATTAGTGTGTATTCATTTGGTTTATTATGGCTAAAGTAAATTCGCAAAGGCAATGGAAAATGATTTGGAAAAGAAAGAGAAATTAATTGGAATTTTATTTATGGAAATAAAGGTAATTAGAAGAAAAGTAAGGTGAAAGGTCACACGTTGCATGTGATGATGAAATTGAAGGTAAATAATGGAAATTGAAGAAAATAGAGGCCTCATTAATAATAAGGATTACGAGGATCAGGTCATATCTCTTTTCAGCACAATTTTGGAGCTATCTCTCTATTCTCTCTATTCTCTCATTCTCTTTCACACTTAGAGTATTCTTACAACACTCTCACATTGGAGGAAGGAAGGAAAAGGGAGGAAGCAAGGAAAGGGAAAGAAAAGTCCAAGAAAGGAATATTTGGATCAAGAAAATACAATAGAATTAATTGTAGGTATTGAGTTACATATATGATTTTATTTCTAGTTTTGGCGTGCATGGTACATGCATGTGTGTATTTGGATTTTTTGTTGTCATTGGCATGGGGTTTTCTAGACATGATAGTGGTTTTCAACCTCTCCTTTCAATTTATGTACATCCATCGTGTGATGGACTTATTTTACTTGGTCATGATGGATTGCTTTCCGGCTTCAAAAACAAGTGGGGCAGTCTAAGGAATATTCCCAAAGAACTATGAATCCCTTGACCATTAGTGGTTGGATACACAGTAAAGCCTGATGGTGGAGATGGAAAAATTTCTCATGATTTATGTGGATATATTTGGATGCATCCATGCTTATTTAGGGCCTATTCATCCCTTGACCAGTATATGGTAGGATTTTGGTAAAGCCTGTAGAGTATTTTTTTTATTTTTTCCTCAGAATCCCTTGACTTCTAATGGAGGGATACATAGTAAATCCTTGTGGTATAGATGAGGGTTTCAGGCCTATGAGTCCCTTGAATGGTAATTGTGGGATACATGGTAAATCTTAAGAAGCCCTCATTGGTTTTGTTGTGAGACCCACATTCATGCTTGGAGTATGACACGAGGATGATTGGTTGAAAGAGATATTTCATTCAAGTCAATCTATGGTCAAGCGGTACATGGAAGTCTCTCACTTGGTTATATTTTTCACATGTTAGTAAAATATATTCTTCTATTACACTTCATAAGAAACTTTTCTTGTTATTATGTGGCTTTTATGGTTGTTCAATCATTGTTATTCTGCTGGTTATATATTGGTTATAAGCATGGATTTATGGAAGAATTTGGTTATGGATTTCCTCATGTTTTGTTTACTAAATGATATTTTAATGAATGTATGACCTAATAAATGATAATTCAGCTATGGTAGGAGGTCATCATACCTTCTTAACTAGTTACATTGATAGGCGTATCCCCCTATCGGAAGGAGTATCTTTTGTGATTTGGCTAATTAATATTTTTGATATGATGGTCTAGATTGAAAGATGTCGGTATATTCTGGTCGTCGCCACTAAACCAATGGATGAAATTCAAAAGAGTAACTTCCTTGCATATCTAAATCATGTGTTTAAACCATACTTATATTAATTTTCTACAAAACATTATTAAAAATTTACTGTGTCGTTTATTGACCGCCACCTATAAATTAGGGTGAACTCTGAAAAGATACAGATACCATGTGGCAAACATGAGATACCATGTGGCTGGTAGACGCTATGCAGGCTGGGGCCATTATCCTCACCTAGTGCCACGCGTAACAAATTCTGCACAATGATGGCACACGCAGGAAGTATCAGTTATGGGAACATGAACCGGAGCGTTATCGTGCGTTAGGTTAAGGATCATTGGCAGAGTGGAGCGTTATCGTGCATTAGGTTAAGGATCAAAAGCATATGGAGTAATTCTGATCCATGTCTACAATACAAGATCCATTTCTATCGAGTTATAATACCGATCATTCTGGCACATATTTTATTTGTTAGATAGCTACGACTCCGAAACCCCGGCCATCCCTTCGAATCCTCTAATGCCAATAGTCTACAATTCCAGTTCTGCAAATAATAGTCAGTCTTGAAATATATTACCAGCCACCGTCACTGTCACGAAATTAATAAAGAATCACAAAATGATCGTAAGACAACGGCGTAAAGAAATGAAGATGCTTTTCTCACGGCTTCGATCGATGCTCCCAGAAAAAGATACGTGGGTATGTCTTTTCTGCTCAATATCTAGGGTTTTGAGATATCAATAGTATTCTCTAGGGTTTTATTGAATAGAAGTTGGATATTCTGTTGTTCAGGGAAAACGAATAGTGTCAGAACAAGTAACGGAGTCTGTGAATCACATTGGCCATCTACAGCAAAAAATTCAAGAACTTTCAGCCCAAAGAGAGGAAATGTAGGTCAAGTCGGATTGAAATGACAAAGTTTCATTTGAGAAATTCTGCAATAAATTTCTGCCTTTGGAAGGATCAGATCGGAGATACCCTGAAGTGAAAATAAAGTCTGTGGGATCAGGTGTTTAGATCTGGATGAACTCTTTGGAATGTGATATTGTGTACTCTGATATTCTGATGCCGTTGGAAGAAGCTGGCCTTGAAGTTGTGAGTGTTGCTTCATCTGTCATTAGTAACAGAGTTTATCATACCATACATGCCAAGGTAGTCGTTTATACTCATTGTCTGTGGGTAACATTCTTCTTCTCCAAGCAAGATAATTTAACTCAAAAAAAAATATCCAGATGCAGACATTTCGCATTGCTAAAGCTACAATGCTAATAAGAATTCATAGTTTCTATGTGAACCTTCCGCATTGCTAAAAATCAAATGTTAAGAAAAACTTTTGTTATTTTCTTAGGATGCCTGCATTATTAGGTTTACACAAATTTTACATGGAGATCTTATTCCTTCAAGACTAAAAATCACATGGATAATGGATTCTCTGTCAGCAATAAGCACATAAGTTTACAAGATTATTTTAACGATGCAGGTGTTTGATATCACTACTTTTAACACCCACAGCCTGTACCAGAAATTGTGACATTTGATAAGAACTCACCACAGTAGTAATGAGGATCTAGGCACCACTGAAGCTCAAGGATAATGTTCTGTGTAGCAGAAACGAATGTTTTAAAAGGTATGTCAAGCTTATTTTATCCACCTATCTTAAACTAAATATTAGATATGCTAGTAATGCTCGGTTGTTAAACATAGTTGCAAATTTGCTAGAAATATGCTCATTCATGCTGGTTAGAAATGTTGGGTTGATAAACGGAATAAACAATTGGTTAGACACATATATCGAGTGATAGTCGTCAGAGGTTCGAAATAAATGGAATAAATTTGGTCACGTAAATATTCGATAGATAGTGACAATATTGTATTGACAATTGCACTCACATTTGAATTTCAATAGAATGCAATATTAGAAGAAACGATGTAGCATCAAAGAAATTAACATTCTGTGCAATTAAAATTCTGAAGCACAATATTTTCGAAGAAGATTGGTAAATTAGAAACCTTCACGACATTGTCTCAAATGCACATGTTAAATAAACTAAGCAGCTATTATATGTGAATAAATGAAAACAAAAGTTGTATTAACTATGGAGAATAAAATTAGCTATTATGTGTGAAGAAATGAAAACAAAAGTAGTGCTAACTATGGAGAATAAAACTTTCTAACAACTTTATATTTAAATTTTTTAAAACCATTCAGAAATAGTATAGGGTTTAAATAATACCAATTTTTAAAATGATTGGATTTGAATTTATACAAAACATTTTAAAACTATTTCATCTACCATACAAACACATATATATGATTGTTTTTTGAGATGTTTCATAAAATTTTATATTAAATATATAATGCAGGATTTACAAAGTTAAGAGAGGAATTAAATTTTTAGTCAAAATGTAAATCTTACTTTGAGTGTAAAACTGGATGAAATTTTTTATTTTGAGATAAACATTAAATTGGTGTATGAAACCTTCTTGTTTGTGTGACAAGGGACCCACTTCCATTTCACTCCAAAGTTTACTAAGACATCCATATTTTAACCCATGATTTTGAACTTGAAACACATGCTTCTAACCATTAAGCCCACTCAAATATAGATAACTTTATAATAGTGATGGATTTTAAATATAATTTTAGTGATGTATTTTTGCTTTCAAAATAATTTGTTCTTTTACAATAAATTGGAAATTATTTTAATTAGGTTTTTTTTTTTTTTTATATATATAAATATAGGCACATGTTCATATTTTCAAACTTAAATAATAATAAATGTGAATAATAATTTCTATTTTCTCAACCTTTAAGTGTTTAATAATGTTCATATTTTTAAACTTAAATAATAATAAAGATATCTGTATTATTTATTCATTTTATCAAAAAATCTATAGATATAAATAATAAAGATATAATTTTAATCTGTATTATTTATTTAGTTTATTTATTTTTATTCGAGATGTCGTATAAAAAATTCAAACTCATACAATCAAATATTGTTTAAAATTTTTTGGCTAATGGTTTTCCCTTGGGTTCACAAACTCCTTTGGTTTATAATATTAAACCCTTGGGTTTATTATTTCTTTTGGTTTATAATATAAATAACCCCTTTGGTTAATTATTACTGTTTATTAATTTCTTCAACTTGAGTATTTATTTTATTTTATTTTATTGATCCTTCACCTTATTCGCCCCTTAGGTTACGAATATTAAACCCTTGGGTTGTTAGTTCTTTTGGTTTATACTATGGATAGTACGTTGGGTTAATTATTAGTGTTTACTAATTTCTTTATCCATAGTCGATTAATTTCATCCATGATCAAATGTCGGATTCCCCTGGGTTCACTGATTCCTTTGGTTTATAATATTAAACCCTTGGGTTTATAGGTTCTTTTGGTTTATAATATGAATAATTGATCAATGTCATCCATGATCAAATGTCACATTCTGACAAATAATGTCTCACTATGAAAATCACCCATGGCCAACCATGGTCATAGTTGGTCCAATGTCGCATTGTGACAACAATTGTATCAATGTTAACATCGATTCCTTGGGTTCACCAATTCCTTTGGTTATCATTTGTTGGGTAATGGATTTCCTTGGGTTCATGGAATTCCTTTAGTTTATAATATTAAACCCTTGGTTTTATTACTTTCTTTATAATATGAATAATCGATCAATGTCATCCATGATCAAATGTCACCGATACAATTGGCATTGTATCCAATACGAAAATATGCCATGGCCAACCATGGTGATACTTAATTGTGATAGTGTGACAACAATTGTCTCAATGTTTAAATCAATTCCCTTGGGTTCACCAATTCCTTTCGTTTATAATTTGTTGGGTAATGGTTTTCCCTTGGGTTCACCAATTCCTTTGGTTTATAATATTAAACCCTTGGGTTTATTAGTTCTTTTGGTTTATAATATGAATAATCGATCAATGTCATCCATGATCAAATATGACATTCTAACAAATATTGTCTGAATATGAAAATCACACATGGCCAACCATGGTCATAGTTGGTCCAACGTCGCATTGTGACAACAATTGTCTCAATGTTTAAATCAATTCCCTTGGGTTCACCAATTCCTTTTGGTTTATAATTTGAATCCAAATTTTACTAAGACATACATATTCTAACCCATGATTTTCAACTTGAAACACATGCTTCTAACCATTAAGCCCACTCAAATATAGATAAATTTATACTAGTGATGTATTTTAAATATAATTTTAGTGATGTATTTTTTTTTTCAAAATAATTTTTTCATTTACAATAAATTGGAAATTATTTTAATTAGGTTTTTTTATTTTATATATAAATATAGGCACATGTTCATATTTTCAAACTTAAATAATAATAAATGTGAATAATAATTTTTATTTTCTCAACTTTTAAGTGTTTAATAATGTTCATATTTTTAAACTTAAATAATAATAAAGATATCTGTATTATTTATTTATTTTATCAAAAAATTTATAGATATAAATAATAAAGATATAATTTTAATCTGTATTATTTATTTATTTTATTTTATTTATTTTTATTCCAGATGTCGTATAAAAAATTCAAATTCATACAATCAAATATTGTTTAAAATTTTTTAGGTAATGGTTTTCCCTTGGGTTCGCAAATTCCTTGGGTTTATTAGTTGTTTTGGTTTATAGTATGAATAACCCCCTCGGTTAATTATTACTGTTTATTAATTTCTTCAACTTGAGTATTTATTTTATTTTATTTTATTGATCCTTCACCTTATTCGCCCCTTAGGTTACTAATATTAAACCCTTGGGTTGTTAGTTCTTTTGGTTTATACTATGGATAGTACGTTGGGTTAATTATTAGTGTTTACTAATTTCTTTATCCATAGTCGATTAATGTCATCCATGATCAAATGTCGGATTCCCCTGGGTTCACTGATTCCTTTGGTTTATAATATTAAACCCTTGGGTTTATAGGTTCTTTTGGTTTATAATATGAATAATTGATCAATGTCATCCATTATCAAATGTCACATTCTGACAAATAATGTCTCACTATGAAAATCACCCATGGCCAACCATGGTCATAGTTGGTCCAATGTCGCATTGTGACAACAATTGTATCAATGTTTAAATCAATTCCCTTGGGTTCACCAATTCCTTTAGTTTATAATTTGTTGGGTAATGGATTTCCCTTGGGTTCATCGATTCCTTTGGTTTATAATATTAAACCCTTGGGTTTATTACTTTTTTTGCTTTATAATATGAATAATCGATCAATGTCATCCATGATCAAATGTCACATTCTGACAAATATTGTCTCAATATGAAAATGACCCATCGCCAACCATGGTCATAGTTGGTCTAACGTCGCATTGTGACAACAATTGTCTCAATGTTTAAATCAATTTCCTTGGGTTCACCAATTCCTTTGGTTTATAATTTTTAGGGTAATGATTTTCCCTTGGGTTCACCACTTGCTTTGGTTTATAATATTAAACCCTTGGGTTTATTAGTTTTTTTGGTTTATAATATGAATAATCGATCAATGTCATCCATGATCAAATGACACATTATGAGAAACATTTTCTCAATATGAAAATCACCCATGGCCAACCATGGTCATAGTTGGTCCAACGTCGCATTGTGACAACAATTGTCTCAATGTTTAAATCAATTCCCTTGGGTTCACCAATTCCTTTTGGTTTATAATTTGACTCCAAAGTTTACTAAGACATACATATTCTAACCCATGATTTTGAACTTGAAACACATGATTTTAACCATTGAGCCCACTGAAATATAGATAACTTTATACTAGTGATGTATTTTAAATATAATTTTAGTGATGTATTTTTTTTTCCAAAATAATTTTTTCATTTACAATAAATTCGAAATTATTTTAATTAGGTTTTCTTTATTTTATATATGTTCATATTTTCAAACTTAAATAATAATAAATGTGAATAATAATTTCTATTTTCTCAACTTTTAAGTGTTTAATAATGTTCATATTTTTAAACTTAAATAATAATAAAGATATCTATATTATTTATTTATTTTATCAAAAAATTTATAGATATAAATAATAAAGATATAATTTTAATCTGTATTATTTATTTTATTTTATTTTATTTATTTTTATTCGAGATGTCGTATAAAAAATTCAAATTCATACAATCAAATACTGTTTAAAATTTGTTGGGTAATGGTTTTCCCTTGGGTTCACAAATTCCTTTGTTTTATAATATTAAACCCTTGGGTTTATTAGTTCTTTTGGTTTATAATATGAATAACTTCTTCGGTTAATTATTACTGTTTATTAATTTCTTCAACTTGAGTTTTTTATTATTATTATTATTATTATTATTGGTCCTTCACCGTATTCTCCCCTTAGGTTACTAATATTAAACCCTTGGGTTGTTAGTTCTTTTGGTTTATACTATGAATAGTACGTTGGGTTAATAATAATTGTTTACTAATTTCTTTAGCCATAGTCGATTAATGTCATCCATGATCAAATGTCGGATTCCCACAGGTTCCTTTAGTTCTTTGGTTTATAATATTAAACCGTTGGGTTTATTGGTTCTTTTGGTTTATAATATGAATAATCGATCAATGTCATCCATGATCAAATGCCACATTCCGACAAATAATGTCTCACTATGAAAATCACCCATGGCCAACCATGGTCATAGTTGGTCCAATGTCGCATTGTGACAACAATTGTATCAATGTTTAAATCAATTCCCTTGGGTTCACCAATTCCTTTAGTTTATAATTTGTTGGGTAATGGATTTCCCTTGGGTTCATCGATTCCTTTGGTTTATAATATTAAACCCTTGGGTTTATTACTTTTTTTGCTTTATAATATGAATAATCGATCAATGTCATCCATGATCAAATGTCACATTCTGACAAGCATTGTATCAATATGAAAATCACCCATGGCCAACCATGGTGATACTTGGTCCAACGTCGCATTGTGACAACAATTGTCTCAATGTTTAAATCAATTCCCTTGGGTTCACGAATTCCTTTCGTTTATAATTTTTTGGGTAATGATTTTCCCTTGGGTTCACCACTTGCTTTGGTTTATAATATTAAACCCTTGGGTTTATTAGTTTTTTTGGTTTATAATATGAATAATCGATCAATGTCATCCATTATCAAATGACACATTATGAGAAACATTGTCTCAATATGAAAATCACCCATGGCCAACCATGGTCATAGTTGGTCCAACGTCGCATTGTGACAACAATTGTCTCAATGTTTAAATCAATTCCCTTGGGTTCACCAATTCCTTTTGGTTTATAATTTTTTGGGTAATGATTTTCCCTTGGGTTCACCACTTGCTTTGGTTTATAATATTAAACCCTTGGGTTTATTAGTTTTTTTGGTTTATAATATGAATAATCGATCAATGTCATCCATGATCGAATGACACATTATGAGAAACATTGTCTCAATATGAAAATCACCCATGGCCAACCATGGTCATAGTTGGTCCAACGTCGCATTGGGACAACCATTGTCTCAATGTTTAAATCAATTCCCTTGGGTTCACCAATTCCTTTTGGTTTATAATTTGTTGGGTAATGGTTGTCCCTTGGGTTCACCAATTTCTTTGGTTTATAATATTAAACCCTTGGGTTTATTAGTTTTTTTGGTTTATAATATGAATAATCGATCAATGTCATCCATGATCAAATGAAACATTATGAAAAACATTGTCTCGATATGAAAATCACCCATGGCCAACCATGGTCATAGTTGGTCCAACGTCGCATTGTGACAACAATTGTCTCAATGTTTAAATCAATTCCCTTGGGTTCACCAATTCCTTTGGTTTATAATTTTTTGGGTAATGGTTTTCCCTTGGGTTCACCAATTGATTTGGTTTATAGTATTAAAATATTGGGTTTTATTACTCTCCATTTTTTTTAATATTTCCCTTGGCCTTATTGATCCCTTAGGTTTTTAATATTTATCCCTTGGGTTCACTGACTCCTTTGTTTTATAATATTAAACCCTTGGGTTTATTAGTTCTTTTGGTTTATAATGTTAATCACACATTCGGTTTATTACTCTCTTGATTTTAAAATATGAATAATTGATCAATGTCATCCATGATCAAATGTCACATTCTAACAAATAATGTCTCACTATGAAAATCACCCATGGCCAACCATGGTCATAGTTGGTCCAATGTCGCATTGTGACAACAATTGTATCAATGTTTAAATCAATTCCCTTGGGTTCACCATTTCCTTTAGTTTATAATTTGTTGGGTAATGGTTTTCCCTTTGGTTCACCGATTCCTTTGGTTTATAATATTAAATCCTTGGGTTTATTAATTAATTTGGTTTATAATATGAATAATCGATCAATGTCATCCATGATCAAATGTCACATTCTGAAAAATATTGTCTGAATATGAAAATCACCCATCGCCAACCCTGGTCATAGTTGGTACAATGTCGCATTGTGACAAAAATTGTCTCAATGTTTAAATCAATTCCATTGGGTTCACCAATTACTTTGTTTTATAATTTTTTGCATAATGGTTGTCCCTTGGTTTCACCAATTCCTTTGGTTTATAATATTAAACCCTTGGGTTTATTAGTTTTTTTGGTTTATAATATGAATAATCGATCAATGTCATCCATGATCAAATGTCACATTGTGACAAACATTGTATCAATATGAAAATCACCCATGGCCAACCATGGTCATACTTGGTCCAAGGTCGCATTGTGACAACAATTGTCTCAATGTTTAAATCAATTCCCTTGGGTTCACCGATTCCTTTGGTTTATAATTTTTTGGGTAATGATTTTCCCTTGGGTTCACCACTTGCTTTGGTTTATAATATTAAACCCTTGGGTTTATTAGTTATTTTTGTTTATAATATGAATAATCTATCAATGTCATCCATGATCAAATGACACATTATGAGAAATATTGTCTCAATATGAAAATCACCCATGGCCAACCATGGTCATAGTTGGTCCAACATCTCATTGTGACAACAATTATCTCAATGTTTAAATAAATTCCCTTGGGTTCACCAATTCCTTTTGGTTTATAGTTTGTTGGGTAATGATTGTCCCTTGGGTTCACCAATTCCTTTGGTTTATAATATTAAACCCTTGGGTTTATTAGTTCTTTTGGTTTATAATATGAATAATCGATCAATGTCATCCATGATCAAATGTGACATTTTGAAAAATATTGTCTCAATATGAAAATCACCCATGGCCAACCCTGGTCATAGTTGGTCCAGCGTCGCATTGTGACAACAATTCTCTCAATGCTTAAATCAATTCCCTTGGGTTCACCAATTTATTTTGGTTTATAATTTTTTGGGTGATGGTTGTCCCTTGGGTTCACCAATTCCTTTGGTTTATAATATTAAATCGTTGGGTTTATTAGTTGTTTTGGTTTATAATATGAATAATCGATCAATGTAATCCATGATCAAATGTCACATTCTAACAAATATTGTCTCAATATGAAAATCACCCATGGCCAACCTTGGTCATAGTTGGTCCAACGTCGCATTGTGACAACAATTGTCTCAATGTTTAAATAAATTCCCTTGGGTTCACCAATTCCTTTGGTTTATAATTTTTTGGGTAATGGTTTTCCCTTGGGTTCACCAATTGATTTGGTTTATAGTATTAAACTCTTGGGTTTTATTAATCTCTATTGTTTTTAATATTGCCCTTAGTGTTATTGATCCCTTAGGTTTTTAATATTTATCCCTTGGGTTCGCTGACTCCTTTGGTTTATAATATTAATGTATAATATATATATTTCAAGTTAATATAATAAAATTATTATATATAATATTTATTTATTTATATATAAATTAATGTGATGGGTAGTGGATATAGGCCTATCGGCGTATATCAACCACATTGGTAAATGTGGTTGTAAATCTATTTTATATATGCCTATCGGCGTATATTAACCACATTAGTAAATATAATTTCGTTGTGCTAGTTGTAGCTAATTATGAGGTCTCTATGTTTAGATTTTTTTATATGATCTATACATTACATTTTTTTGAGATGTTTTATGAAATTATTGTCATGGTTAGGACGAGCATGGTAAATTCCTAATTCACTTTTTTAATTAGATTCCTTTTCTTCTTGTTATTTATCATTTTCGAGAATTTCTTGAAGTTCTAGGTAGAGGCTTCAGTCGTATCCCTGAAAAAGTGGCTCATATTTTGAGGTTGCTGGCTCAAAAGTACATGAAAAGGACTACAATCACATGGAGTCCTTGTTGCGCGAGTGAATACATGATTCTGGTCACATGGAGGGATTTTCATGCGAGTGAATGGGGGTTTTTGTCAGTAAAAATGCAAGTTAATTCATGGTTTGGGCACCTAGAGTGGGTGGTTAGCCCTAGGGGTCCTATAGGTCCTCAGGAAGGTCAATTTGGTTTTCAGTGTGTCAATTCCACTTCATAACTTTACATGGGGAGTTGAATCATATTATAGTAACTCTTCTTCACATGATTACCTCGGTGGCTTGGTTATCTTGCTTAAATGTGGGAGGAGGGTGTTATAGAATGGTGTCGGAGGAGGTCTGTAACATCCCAAAATGGGAAATGTAGCAATATATGAAAGATATGCAGGAAAAATAATGCAAATCATCAAGGTAAGAGAAGGAGGCCAATATGGAAACCCTTATTTATCATTTGTAGAAAAAAAATAGATGTACAATGAGGCCCATGAGATGTATAGCATAAAATATAAATCTCCTATAGAAGAAAATCCTCAAAAGAGGTGTTGCAATCACATGTATAGAATGGAAATGCCTTGACAACATTATTTTATTGAGCACACAGCAGCTGAAGATTACATTGTAGATATAGAGAATATAAGTGCATGAAATGTCAGATCTATAACAGATCCATACACTATAGAGGTTCCTCTTTCAATCCCCGTTGGGATCTCAAGAAAAACACCATGTACATGAAGTAGATCTGAGATCTAAGTTACAAAACTGCAGAGATATTCACATAGTCAGAATTATTCAGAAACATGCAAATTAGATCTCAAATGAAAAATGTATATATCTCCTCCAATGGATCTCCAAAGTAAAGGGCAGATCCCTAACACTTGAAAACCAACTCTACAGATGGTATGCCAAAGCTCCCTGCAACATCACCTACAGGAATAACACAGTTCTGGAAGCAATACTACATTGTAGGGTTTAGAATACGTTTGGCCAGATGCCAAGATATGAAAATGATGCTCAAGATGTTCAATACTCTGTTTCCAATGGAATAGAAGACTTCTCCACTAAAGAGGAGCACTGAAATGGTCTAGATCTGACTATATCTAGCCTCCGCTTGTTGTAGCTTTCAAAGACAACAAAACCCTCAAAGAGATCTGTGTTGTATTTGGAAGAAGAAGCTTGGCCTAATGGACTATGCAATACAAGACTCTTCCAAGAGGCCTCTCAAGGAAAGAGGTGTGATTTCCAATCAGGAACACTCAATGCTAAACAACATTTGCAATCTAGGCTAAACACCTAATGAAAGATTATATGTCTAAATAGACAATAATTTAGAAATTCAATATCATTGAACAACCTTTTCATGCTTCCGTCCTCTTCCTACAACACCTTAAATGAAATAGCTCCTTTCACACAAGCCATCTCCATCTAAAACTGTGTTGTGACCCATTGACGGCCACTCCTCCAAGAAAACGATGTAGATTTGGTCATGGTTGACCCAGTCAAAACATCCAGCCCCTTTCACACCTAAGGGTTCTTGCTTACATAGCCAAGATTTAACCTTTTTCACATTTGGCATTGATTTTTTTTTTTGTTTAGGAGTTTTATAAACCTCCTTTATACTTTTATTCGTGAAATATAAAAATAAAACAAAAATTAATATTCCCCTTAGCTTACGACTAATTGGGAATATTACAGTCCTCCCCTCCCAAATGTTGCTTGTCCTAAAGCAATTGATAAGGTGAGTGTTGCAACTCTTCTCCTCCTGCATTGGTGACATCATCATATGATAAGCTCTCTCCATAAGCTAAGTGTTCACCAATCCAACCGTCCATGAATTTTTCCTCCAAAGTTCTTATGAGATGTAAATAGTGCATCCCATAAGGAGACAATATCTCAAATGAAACAAGCATGGCTTTCCCAATGTCCTCCAAAAAACATGGATAACCTCCATCCCATAGGGCACATACATATCTCTCATCCTCCCTCCATACATTCCCATAAAAAGCACAAGTACATCATCAATGTATGGGAGCAAAACAATATACATACAAATAGAAATTTGTGCATATGGAGGTGGGTCATAGTCCCATATGTGGAACCAGCACAGTGGATCTCATGCCTGCATGAGATCTAGATGTGGTAAGTGGTTTCTCCACCACTTAGTTGTTGCCCATATTATCTCACCATAGCTGAAAGTGTGACATATATCTGGTGCCTTAGGAATGCACCCATCATGAAATATAATCTCCATTTGGAGTGATGAAAGTCAAAAAAATTTGTGGCCCATGGTTGGACATGAAGTTCATAAGATACAATACTCCTCCTTGGAGTCATGGCCTGCATCAACACGGTGAAATAATGCATAAAATCATAAAATAAAACATGTTTTACATGAGCATGTTCTTCACCAATAGTCCTCCTCATATAAATGGAGTGGTCAATAGATCTATCTCCTCTCTCAAAAGAAGGAAGAGATGGCTGAAATAACTCTTCCATAGAGTCATGTTGCTGTCCCAACTCCACATGGTTCATGCATTATTGAAAATTTTGATGTAGTTCTCCTTCAAAGCCTTCCCATTCCAAGCTTCTCATGATGATATTGTATATCTTCATATAATAGGTGTGGCTAAAACATAACTCTTTTTAGGCCCTTTATAGAAACTTCTCCTTAAGCTTGCAGGCTCTAGATAATAAGATCCTACCATGATGATAGATGAATCATTCATTACTAGATAGCCCTCTTCATGCAGATGGTCATCAAGTATCATACAAGTGTGAAGATCCTTGGAATAATCCACCAACAGTTGGGATTTCCAATATGGATCTAAACTCCCCAATAATGATAGCGTTGATGATGTATCAACATAAATGTCTATCATGTTTTTTCTCTCCTCCTTGAAATCTCCCATTCCAAAGGTGTATGTTGGATGGACATTCCTTCCATTCTTCTCCTCCCACAACACAGAATCAGAAATGAGAGTGGATGATGATGATAAGGGAAGAATATCTTCCTCCTCCTTATGCCTACCCAACCCTCTCAGCGTTGTATCATTTTATTCCAATGCTCCCATCCCTCTTGGATCTGAATTTGGAGCATCATGTGGTGAGATATCTCCCACAAAAGCTGAATGAAGTGGCCTCCCAGGTGGTTTTCCACTAGATAAAAGTGTCCCATGCAGCAACCTCATGAGCATGATATATGGGACTGTAAGTTCCTTGCTTCCACTGCGAAAATCTATCTATGTTATTTGTGTGGAAGTTGTATGTGAGTGATATGTATGCATGCCTTTGATAATTTTAGTTTCACCACTCTTTTTGTCCACCCATTCCATTTGCAAAGCCTCCCAATCAGTGGTGACCTTCCCCAGTGTAATAAGCCATTGAACACCCAAAATAACATTGGTGTCAGGTATGTCAACCAAAAAGAAGTGATCAACCAATTTATAAGTTCCCATGGTGACTGAAAGTGATGAGACATAATGCATGCATTGGATTTTTCTATCTCCTGGGGCCAAAACAGAGAATCCCTCAAAATTATCAGTGGGTATTTCCGTCCTATGCACTAGATGGGCATCAATGAAATTGTGATTTTCCCCACTATCAATCAGAATAGAGATCCTCTGATTTAAGATGGAACCTTGAACTCTTAAGGTCGAGTACTTAGGTACTCCTCCAAAAGATGCAAGAGCCCCTCCAATAGGAGAAAATTCTCCATCCCCATCTCGTGATGGTGTTGGCTCTCCTATTGCAGTGTCAATGCTGTGACCTCTTCTTCTTCCTCCTCAACATCTCAGAAAACCTCTATGTAATGTGCTTTTCTAGCAGCACATCTATGTCTAGGTGTGCATGATTCTTGGAAAGTGAAGCATAACTTCTTTACTCTTAGATCTCTCAGGACTTCATCATCAAGAGGCTTCTTGTATGAGCTCTCCTTAGAAGTACCAACTTTATGTTCCTTTCCCTAAGAAGGAAAAGATGTCTTATGCTGAAAGCTTGCCTTTGCTTTTGGCAAGGCATCTTGAAGGTCTCTAGCCCTTTCAATAGCATCATGCAGGGTAGTGGGCTTGGTATATTTAACCAACCCATGAAGAGGTTCATCAAAGCCATCAATGAAAATGTACACCCTTCTTGCAGTAGAAAAATCAGGAACCATAACAGATAATCCTAAAAGCTCATAAATGTAAGACTATGTATTACCTGATTGTTTCAACTTTGCAAGGCTCAAGAATGGTGCCTCTAGATCTCTTCTGTCAAATCTTTCCACCAGCCTTCTAGTGAAATCTGAATAAGTAGTCACATTGAAATGACCCAATGTAGATAAGCCATGAAACCATCAATTGCGTGATTCACCTTCAAAGTGCAATGCTGCAATCTTGATAGCCTCCATTTCTGGAACCTTGTTCAATTGAAAGTAGATGTCAAGTTTTTCTACCCATTCTTTTGCAGAACACTTAGATGACCCATCAAATTGGGTAAAAATAATCTTCCCATAGAGTGATCTCAATCATGATTCTGAGTGAATCCACCATCTCTATGACGATGCCTTGGTCTTCTTTTGTCCTTGAGGTGACAAAAATCATGAAAACTCAAGTGATATTTGAATCTCTGATTTTGAGAGTCATATTCTTCAAAATAGTCTTCAATGGATTCTTGCTCTTGAAACCCCTCATTTCCCACAACCAAAAAGGTAGGCATGGTAGAGCATTGGGAAACTTGTGGCCGATGCATTGGTTTATCATTCTAGTGGTGAGACATGCCAGAGCTTTCTCTAAGTTGAAATATCTCTAGAGATTCTTTGATTCTGTCAAATATCATCTCTTTTATCTCTCTAGCAAGATTTTGCATGGCTCTCAGAAGGATATTATGAAAATCATTTTCTTCTTCTTCACTTCGAGATACAGGGGCTTTTCCCTTGTCTTCATTATCATAGGTGTAATAAGATTTCTTCTCTCTATCAGTAAGAGGTTATTATTCTTCAGAAGACATAATTGCTTCTTAGAATACACAGGTTGTGCCAAGATGATGCTTTGATACCACTATAATATCCCAAAATGGGAAATGAAACAATATATGAAAGATATGCAGGAAAAATAATGCAAACCATCAAAGTAAGAGCATGAGTCCAATATGGAAACCATTATTTATCATTCACAAGAGAAAATTAGATGTACAATGAGGCCCATGAGATGTAAAACATAAAATAGAAGTCTCATATAGAAGAAAATCCTCAAAAGAGGTGCTACAATCATATGTATGGACTAGAAATGCCTTAACAACATTATTTTATTGAGCATACAACAGCTGAAGATTACATTTTAGATCTGGAGCATATAAGTGCATGAAATTTTAGATCTATAATAGATCCATACACTATAGAGGCTCCTCTTTCAATCCCCCTTAGGGTTTCAAGAAAATCACCATGTACATGAAGTAGATCTAAGATCTAAGTTACAGAACTATAGAAATATTCAAATATTCAGAAGTATTCAGAAACATGCAGATCAGATCTAAAATGAACAATGTATATATCTCCTCCAGTGGATCTCCAAAGTGAAGGGAAGATCCTCAACACTTGAAAACCAACTCTATAGTTGGTATGCCAAAACTCCCTGTAACATCACCTACAGTAATAACATAGTTCTAGAAGAAATACTATGATATATGGTTTAAAATAAGCTTGGCCACATGCTAAGATTTTAAAATGATGCTTAAGATGTTAAATACTCTCTTTCCAATGGAATAGAATACTTATCCACTGAAAAGGAGGACTAAAATGGTCTAGATAAGAGTAGATCTAGCCTCCACTTACTGCAGCTTTCAAAGACAACCAAAATCTCAATAGGATCTGCATTGTAGTTGGAAGAAGAAGCTTGGCCTCAAGCCAGATAGTGGACTATGCAATACAAGACTCTTCCAAGAGGCCTCAGAAGGTAAGAGGTGGGATTCCCAATTAGGAACACCCAATGCTAAAGAACATTTGAAATCTCGGCTAAACATCCAAAGAAATATTGAATGTATAAATAGAAAATACTTTAGAAATTCAATATCATTCAAAAACCGTTTCACGATGCCATCCCCTTCCTTTTATAAGTTGAGATCTTGTAAACCCTAAACCACCTTCAATGAAATAGCTCCTTTCACACAAGCCATCTCCATATAAAACTATGCTAGGCCCCATTGATGGACACTCCTCCAAGACAACATTCTAGATTTGGCCATGGCTGACCCAGTCAAAACATCCAACCCCTTTCACACCTAAGGGTGCTTGCTTACATAGCCAAGATTTAACCTTTATCACATTTGGCATTGATTTATTTGTTGTTTAGGAGTTTTATGAACCTCCTTTACACCTTTATTCATGAAACACAAAAATAAAACAAAAATGAATATTCCCATTAGCTTAGGACTAATTAAGAATATTACAAGGTTTCTCTGTCTTTGGGTAATATTTAATACCATAGAGTGGTACCATATCATGGTTAACTCGTTTGAATGGATGGGTCGAATAGGGTTTTCATGCTTGCAAGTTAGTTGAATATAAATTTGTTGTGTATGTATGTTATCTATGTGTATGTATGCATGAATTTTCATGGTTATAGTTGTCATGCATGGGGTCATAGTATGTGGTTGGTATGGTCATGCATGGTAGATATGACTAGCCAAATGGTAGACTACAGTTCATGACATTTTCCCTATAGATCATATGAGAAGCATGGTGATGAGTACACCCCTCACATAGAAAACACTTCAAGAATTTTGAACGAATAAATAAGGTATTTCAAAACTCATAATGATAGGAGAATTTAGTCACCGTAAATAATTTGTAGAGCATAAGAGAAACAATCAAAGGTTAATTCAGTTATCCTTCAAAGTTTTTTATGTTTGCAGAAACAAGGACCTCTTAGGATTAGTCATGGATAGGAAAACATGACTAATGGAGCATATCATAGAAGATGTCATGATGGGCAAAGGTCAAATAGGAATGATACCATAAGGGATGGAAGATTTTTGGATACACCTAATAAGAGAGGTAATGGACATGGACATTATTCTCGTTCTGCTTCAGATAGGAAAAATGGTCATCATCGCCATCATCCGTATAGGAGGAATTATAGAGGATGTTCTGTACACGAGTTCAAGAATTTCGAGCCACCCAAATTTGATGTAGAAATGAAAAAGTCATAGGATGCATAAGCTTGGTTTATTGGAATGAATATGTTACTCAGATTGAATGATTACTTAGGGAACATGAAGGCCATAATAGTTACATTGAGTCTTAAAGGTAAAGTAGGCATTTGGTGGGAAGATTTGAAGAATGAAAGAGGCATTAAGGAAAGGGAGTTAACTTGGAGGGAGTTTGAAATACATTTCAGGAAGAAGTATCTATCTCAGAGATACTATGATGATAGGGAGAGGATTTACATGATATTAATACGAGGTCTATGACCGATTATGAGTATAAGGAAAGATTCTTGGAGTTATTGTCGCATGTAACAAATATTAAGGAGGAGAAAGCTAATATTTAGATATTCATTCGTGGCTTGTCAATAGAGTTCAAATTTAGGATCAAGTTTGATGAACCTAGATTGTTGGAGGAAGGCATCATAAATTTGAAGCATTTTTATGAGAGATAAAATTGTAAGATGAAATATAAAAAACATTGGAAAGAGAAATACAAAGCTAAGGGTAAGTGGCCACCAAAGTGAATAAGACCATAGGATGCAGGTGAGAAAGAGAATGTGGTTCCTTACAATATGTTTAATGTAAGGTCCCACCTTACTTACCATACTTATTATAGAGAAATATTATATTAAATCAAAATGCAATATTTATTTTTATTTTTATTTTTTAATTTATTTATTATTATTATTATTATAGAATTTATTGGTGTCCTTTACACTACACCCTAAATTCTATCAACTTATCTTGAAAGCTACCAAGTTCAAGGTTTATGAAGATCCAAAAAAATACAACCATAATACTTGCTTCTCAAGACTAAGATCACCTTTAAAATATAAATTGTTTAGTGGGATGAATAAATGTCAACCTTTATGAACCACAATTTACAATAAGCTAATTGTTAATTATGTTGTAATTAAATGTGTTCAAGAGTGACTAATAACATTCTTATGAATTATTTTATTAAAAGGATAATTTAAATTATATAGAGTTGGCATCCCATAATTAGGAATTCATATGTGAGCTGATATTGCAACAAATTACTTACTGCAATTTTGACTTTTTAGCAAGACCCTTTAACTCAATGAGTTATTACACTAGAAATACCTTGATTACAAATCTTAAATTAACTTAAGCCTTTTGTTTTATGGACGGTTCATAAATGTAATTAGATGCAATCATTGAACATTATGAAAACCAATTTACAAGTATGGAATGTACAGCCATTGAGGCATTTTGTCAAACACTTACAACCATTATCTCTTTAAGGTGTTTTCACAACAATTAGCTAACATGAATCCAATGTTACATGACTTCATTTTTTTTTTTGTAAGTAGTGTCAATAATTGAACTTAAGATATTAGTAGACTATCAGCCATATTGATTGTTGAATCTATACCAATGAATACAAATATTTAGAAATTTCAAACATAGCTCACAATATTGTAAGGTATAGGCATTGAGGAATTTTGACAAATAGTTGGCAGTCATAAAACAAGTTGCCGTAAGGTTATTTAAATTTTCAAATTATTAACCATTTATACTTTAAAAACCATTTCCAAGTGGTTAGCCTATATTAGATTCATCACTATAAATTATCAGGCAGTTCCAATATAAAAAGAACCAGATAGCAAAACAAAACAATAGGCGGTTCTACATGCAACAACAAATCTGCAAAACAGAGCAGATTTGGGAATCGATGTCCGAAAACTTGATTTTTGAAATCAAAGAGGGGGTGGAATGGTCTATTGGTATGGATACCCCCTGAAGTGGATCTGAATCGCAACAGGGACGCCCAGAAATGTGATTCTTTAAAACAACCAAATTTATAGCCTAAATGTTTCATTTATGACTTTTGTCAAACATATGGAATGAAAACTTACAACTACACCTCTACATGAGGAAAAACAACCCAGATTTATGCTACTAATATATGCTCATTGAAATCACACATTTCTAAATCCACCATATGAGTTCTTGAAACATTTTACCACCCACAAGCTAATTCATTTGACATGAGTGACAAGCTTTTTGCACCAATTGCTACAATTTAACAAACACATGGAAGCCCTGAATGCTATAGCCATTAAGGATTTCTGTCAAAATTCTGATAGTACTATTACAACAACTTGAATAACAAAACATTTAAGAATATGAAACATAAGCCATAACTAAAATTTATCTCCAACTTACCTCAAGCATTTGATCTTCCAAACTATACTTTAGCTGCCATGATTTTTGTATTTTCTTTTAAGGGTTGATTCTGTAATTCCTCCAAGCATATTTTGGGTACATTTCCATTTTCTTACTTCTGATGTAAGCTGCAAGTTAGCACTTATTCGTGCATAAATAAATTTATAACATTATTCATTCACGGATTTTGTCAAACACTTTGCAAACTATCTTAAAACCATTTATAAAACATACATCTATTAATTACTTGAAATAGAACCATAAATCGTGAAATACTTACCCAAGTCCTTTGGAATTTATTTATTGAAATTACCTTCAACAATACTTGGCTTTCCTTTCTCAAATGCTACAATACCAAGATTAGTACCATAAACTATACCAATAATAACTCCAATATTGAGATCTAAACATTCATACATATAGATTGATCTAGTCTTCATTTTTAACTAATCAATAATATTTTAGATAACATAAGCCTAAACAAAAATTAGATGCTTACAACAATTTAAAGGTCTACCTTTTATTTTATATAAAATCTATACTATAATTTTAGGACAATGGAAATTATACCTGAAGAGATATTCAGCTCCAATCGTTGAGAATATGATCCACCTTCGATCCCTTAACCAACTCATTTGAACCATCCGGTTTTCCACCCAACCATATCTAGGGAGAACTCCTCCCCTTGGAACCTCCGAGCTGTAAAAGCTCACAACCAGTACCAAAATACAACAATAGAGAGAGAGATGCAAGGAAAACTAATGAAGATAGTTTTCACTTCCTCTAAATACCACTCATGTTCAACCTCAATAGATACTTAGTAGATTAGTAAGAAATTCAGATTTTTTTTCTAGAAGTACTTGGATACTCTCCATATCTCTCCCTTTCACAATATTCCTCAAGTCTCTTCCACTCTTGGCATTACCCCCTCTTCCCTCCAAATGAGAATACATGAGACTCATATATAGGAGGAGCAACAAATTCATGTCATAAAGGAGGATTAATATGCATGCATTGCATTCCCTTTAGAGGAGTGTAACTTATGCCATTAAGGAGAGGTATGCATGCCTTATTTAAGGAGAGTGTAACATATGCATTAAAGTGAGTGTAAGAGGAATATTTTATGACACATATTTAATGAGTGTAAGAATATTTTATGACATATATTTAATGAGTGTAAGAGGAATATACCATTCCTTGATGAGTACATAAAAGAGAGTGTAATGTAATATTTAAAATAGAGAGAGTTACATAGAGCCATGAGAGTCATGAAGGAGAGAGGTGTGAAGTGATTGAGGAGATATAATTTCCTTTTAATAATAATATCATAGTCTCATAAAAGATAATAATAATATTAATAATATTAATAATATTGATGCTTTAGTCGAGATTGAACTATTACAGTTAATTAATAATAATTTAAGTGATTTTCCTTCAAGTATACTTATTTACCCATTGATTGGAGGTGATTTACTATTTTTGGAAAGTCATACCTGAAATGGTAGACATGACTTTCTATTTTTAGAAAGTCACTCCAAAATTATTAGGAATTAGATTATTAAGGAAATTCATCTACGAGTTGCCCATGAGTGCTATTTTTCTTTCGGGTAATATGGATTACGCACCCCTATTGTATGTATCTTCATGCCTTAGTAGATTGAGGACTCCGTGCCCTGATCTACTCTAAAGATCCAAGATTCCACACCTTGATCTTTTTAAATATTCAGGACTCCGCACCCCAAACATTTCCTTATATATTCAAGACTCCACATCTTTATATTTCATGGATTTAGGACTTCGCGTCCTAATCCTTTTATCATACATCCAAGACTCCACGTCTTTATATTTCATGGATTTAGGACTCCGCGCCCTAATTTCCATGGCTTCTCATCTATTTTTCTTTGAAACGCCGCGTTTCACCTTAAGGTACTGATTGTGAGCTCATACCCATCTGATGGTTCGTTGGTAAGGTCTTCTTCCAAGACCTGCACACATCACATTCTCATTGATCAAATAAATCAAATGAATTTCATAATTAACTTATTCAAATTTTACCAAATATTGTGCATGACTTCGACAGTCATTTTGGTTTTGGAGAAATGACTTCCGCAATCATTTAGAACTTGAGCATCCCTGTTGGAAACGACCAAGTCCCCTGCCACATCATGCTTAATATGAGACTACGCACATATAATCATACAAATCATCTATAATTCATAATATTTAACCATATGTTCCACATAACCATGATCGTCCATGGATCTGTGTCTCAATTCTGAATCACCATTCACATCATACACCTATTTCCAAAATAGGATACCAAAAGGGAAAACATCGCTAATATTCTCTTAACCAAAATCAATTCTTGTGCACGCAACCATAGATATTATCATAAGCACACAACAACCAAGTGACCAGGTCATACCATATAAGCATGTACATAAATCTTACATACATAATAGTATATCAAAATCACCATATCTAAGTATCATCAAAGCTATCTCACTAAGAAGGGACACTACATACTACCCCTCTTGGGCTAAACTTGGCCCGAAGTTTTTCCTACAGTTATAAGATACTTAGTTCTTTTAGATTTTCCTATCAATAGGTTGTTAACCTTATGTATTTGATATATTTTTTTTTGTTCATGTCAATCCATAGTTTAATGTTTTCTAAATTGGAAGCAACTCCATGAAAACTGAACATACCATTCTTAATCAGGTAGAAAATGTATCCACGCCATATTAGACATGTGTCGATATAAAATACAAAATATTTCTATATCAAAACCAGCCATACAATTTATAGTACCATATAAAAATACTATTGTATGTAATTGATATGATATCTACTTAGTTTATCTATAATAATTTGATATTCTAAATGTTCTTCTTTCTCATAGTCTATATGAATCCTACATGTGTCATGTTCTTGGTTCTGTAGGATGTTGAGCTTGCCCAGCTATAAATAGAACAGACATTGGTTGTATACATAACAATGATGGTCCATACCATATCACAATCAAATTGGCATACAATAAGCATAAAATAATCCACATACAATTGTTAGTGAAATTACGTAACAAAACATGATGTTATATATAAGATCCACTCTTATGCAACAAAACATGACGTTATATCTAAAACACACTCTTACATCCCACTTGATTTATGTCTTCTCAATCCATTTTTCCTCTTTTCATTCCATAAGATATCCTTGCAATCAAAATATTTAGGATCTATCTTTAGTTTTTACTAAATGTTTACTCTTTAGGGAAAAAAAATTACAATTTGAGGTTCAAGGCACCATTTTTTTTTTTGTTTTTTTGTTTTTTTGTTTTTTGTTTTTACCTAACAACCTAAGGTTAAATACAATCCTCATTGACCCACTTATGTATTATAGATCATTCCTTTTTGTTTCCATAATCTTCATTATTAGTCACTTCTGTAACTTGAGAATCAATTATGAATGAATCTATTAGAAGATCTTCATCTGAAAGCAGATTAATGGTACCTTTTTGAAAATAATTTTTAATCAAGAACAAATATCACAATTATGCAAATATGGTATCTATATTACTGAATCTACCTTGATAACTCTAAGTCAATTTGTTTCCAACTATGAAATCACTCATGATTTCTATTCAGTAATTAATCAATTCATTTTCTTTCATGTCTTATCTCTTACTATTAATACGTACACAACAACAAACTATGAAAACCATAAATTTCTCAAAATGTGATGAATCTTGTCAAATTTAAATAAGATTTAGACTATCACAAGGGAATTTCTAGCCTAAAGTTAAACCCTTTCGCTTTAAGGAGAATTACCACCCTCTCAAATTATTACAACATTCTGTAGGACTAATAAATACTCATACAACTATACATCCCAACACAAAATTCCTAAATCAAACAATCTCCCCCATTCCACATACAATACAATCATCATGCAATAATTCGAATCAATCAAAATGTGATCTCACTCTCCTTCAATTTCTCCCTCAAAAAATATCACAAGCACATATTCTTTTAAAACAAGAACTCAACTAAGCTTTTCATTAATCACATGCTTTTTTTTTTTTAATTTCAAATAAAACCAGTTCTCACCACATAAAATATTTACCTTCTAAACATGTTATTATCTTCACAATTTATAAATAATTTGAATTTTGACGTGATTGCCTAACTAACAATAGTTTAGAGAAACACATGAGTTCAATCCTCATAATTTCTCTAATTAATTTGGTTAAATAGAATGCAACCAATATTCAACTGATAAAATCATTAAAGAGACTATTATGGCTTTCCTAGACCTAATTTGTCTTAAGCCAATAGAAAATTTATTTCATAAACTTATCACAATAATCTTTTTCTACATTTCGAGAATTTGAAAGTCATTTTAGTTCTACCTAAATTCAATACATACAAAAGGATAACAATACTAGAGGATAGATATCTAGTTCACACTTCCATATATCAAAGTCAATTATTCCAAACACTCTAAACCACCTAATGGTGTTTAGTATACCAATCTTAGTATCTTCATCTGTAATAAAAATAATGGATTTAAAGCTCAAGCAAATTTGTGTTACAAATCTCTATCCATTTAACTTTAATTACACATAATCATTCCTTAATCATGAATATCAGATTCCATCAAAATATTCTAACTAGAAGAATTACTTAGCTCATAGATATATTTTACTTTGGATTCCACACCTATACCTTACCTCAATACTTATCTCATAGATATATACTAGTATGGATTCCACACCCATACATTTTCTCATAGATATATGCTAGTATGGTTTCCACACCCATACATTAGATCATAGATATATGTTAGTATGGATTCCACACCCATACATTTTCTCATAGATATATGCTAGTATGGATTCCACACCCATACATTAGCTTAAGGAAAACATAACATTCAAGTGTTCCTTAAAATGGTTTCCATGACCCATCATGCACCAATCATTTAAGCCTCTTGTTTATTAGGAAGTTCGTACCTCAACCTAGTATTTGAGTAATTTAAAGTTATTTGATGCCTAATTTCAACCCAAAATACACAAAATCATGTCAAAGAAATCAGCGAAATTTCATTCTTACTCATTAAGAATGTATTCCCAAATCCTATTTTAACACATCTACTTTACACATACATTACTCTTGAGTTTACATTCACAGTTAAAAGTGACATCTTTCAAGGTAGTTTTTAGTTAAGTTTCCTTTAGTGTAGGTACGAAAAGATTCAAAATTATCATGATGAACTCAATCATCACGTTAATGGAATCTCAGCCTTACACTTGTTACTAATTCCCAAAGCATACACACCAAGGTCATCACACTATAGTCCAGATTAAGCCAATATTCTTCTTGGTAGATACAATTTCAGCAAGTAAAGATGGCTACTAAGCCCATATCACATTGAAAATGATGCACTAAAAATATATTAAACCATGCATTCACTCCACCTATCTCACTCATTGATTGAAAATCAAGTCATTCACATACTTGGGTTTAACCCCAACTTTCTCAAGCACATCCTTTCCCAGCATGTCTTTAAGCATTTTAACATATTGTTGATAATGTGTCTTAACAAAATATAAAGGAATATAAGGGATTTTATTTTATTTTATTTCATGAGTCACTAAATGACATAATGGTAATAATATCCTCTATGCAACCAATATACTTCCAAGTCAAGATATACAAGAACTCAACTTGCATGCAAAGTCAACATTCATACACCATCAAACTACAAATAAGCATGTTGGCCCATTAGGCCTAGTGTTGTAACTTGGCTCTGATACCATATGTAAGGTCCCACCTTACCTACCATAATTATTATAGAGAAATATTATATTAAATCAAAATGCGATATTTTTCTTTTCTTTTTTTAATTTATCTATTATTATTATTATTATTATTATTATTACAGAATTTATTGGTGTCCTTTACACTACACCCTAAATTCTATCAACTTATCTTGAAAGCTACCAAGTTCAAGGTTTATCAAGATCCAAAAAAATACAACCATAATACTTGCTTCTCAAGACTAAGATCACCTTTAAAATATAAATTGTTTAGTGGGATGAATAAATGTCAACCTTTATGAACCACAATTTACAATAAGCTAATTTTTAATTCCGTTGTAATTAAATGTGTTCAAGAGTGACTAATAACATGCTTATGAATTATTTTCTTAAAAGGAAAATATAAATTATATAGAGTTGGCATCCCATAATTAGGAATTCATATGTGAGCTGATATTGCAACAAATTACTTACTGCAATTTTGAGTTTTCAGCAAGACCCTTTAACTCAATGAGTTATTACACTAGAAATACCTTGATTGAAAATCTTAAATTAACTTAAGCCTTTTGTTTTATGGACGGTTCATAAACGTAATTAGATGCAATCATTGAACATTATGAGAACCAATTTACAAGTATGGAATGTACAGCCATTGAGTAATTTTTTCAAACACTTACAACCATTATCTCTTTAAGGTGTTTTCACAACAATTAGCTAACATGAATCCAAAGTTACATGACTTCATTTTTTTTTTTTGTAAGTAGTGTCAATAATTTAACTTAAGATATTAGTAGACTATCATCCATATTGATTGTTGAATCTATACCAATGAATACAAATATTTAGAAATTTCAAACATAGCTCACAATATTCTAAGGTATAGCCATTGAGGAATTTTGACAAATAGTTGGCAGTCATAAAACAAGTTGCTGTAAGGTTATTTAAATTTTCAAATTATTAACCATTTATACTTTAAAAACCATTTCCAAGTGGTTAGCCTATATCAGATTCATCACTATAAATTATCAGGCAGTTCCAATATAAAAAGAACCAGACAACAAAACAAAACAATAGCCGGTTCTACATGCAACAGCAAATCTGCAAAACAGAGCAGATTTGGGAATCGATGTCCAAAACCTTGATTTTCGAAATCAAAGAGGGGGTGAAATGGTCTATTGGTACAGATACCCCCTAAAGTGGAGCTGAGTTGCAACAGGGACGCCCAGAAATGTGATTCTTTAAAACAACCAAATTTATAGCCTAAATGTTTCATTTATGACTTTTGTCAAACATATGGAATGAAAACTTATAACTACACCTCTACATGAGGAAAAACAACCCAGATTTATGCTGCTAATATATGCTCATTGAAATCACACATTTCTAAATCCACCATATGAATTCTTGAAACATTTTACCACCCACAAGCTAATTCATTTGACATGAGTGACAAGCTTTTTGCACCAATTGCTACAATTTAACAAACACATGGAAGCCTTGAATGCTACATCCATTAAGGCTTTCTATCAAAATTCTGATAGTACTATTACAACAACTTGAATAACAAAACATTGAAGAATATGAAACATAAGCCATAACTAAAATTTATCTCCAACTTACCTCAAGCATTTGATCTTCCAAACTATACTTTAGTTGCCATTATTTTTTCATTTTCTTTTAAGGGTTGATTATGTAATTCCTCAAAGCATATTTTGGGTACATGTCCATTTTCTTACTTCTGATGTAAGCTGCAAGTTAGCACTTATTCGTGCATAAATAAATTTATAACATTACTCATTCATAGATTTTGTCAAACACTTTGCAAACTATCCTAAAACCATTTATAAAACATGCATCTATTAATTACTTGAAACAAAACCATAAATCATGAAATACTTACCCAAGTCCTTTGGAATTTTTTTATTAAAATTACCTTCAACAATATTTGGCTTTCCTTTCTCAAATGCTACAATACCAAGATTAGTACCATAAACTATACCAATAATAACTCCAATATTGAGATCTAAACATCCATACATATAGATTGATCTAGTCTTCATTTTTAACTAATCAATAATATTTTAGGTAACATAAGCCTAAACCAAAATTAGATGCTTACAACAATTTAAAGGTCTACCTTTTATTTTATGCTAAATCTATACTATAATTTTAGGAAAATGGAAATTATACCTGAAGAGATATTCAGCTCCAATCGTTGCGAATATGATCCACCTTCGATCCCTTAACCAACTCATTTGAACCATCCGGTTTTCCACCCAACCATATCCAGGGAGAACTCCTCCCCCTGGAACCCCCGAGCTGTAAAAGCTCACAACCAGTACCAAAATACAACAATAGAGAGAGAGATGCAAGGAAAACTCATGAAGATAGTTTTCACTTCCTATAAATACCACTCATGTTCAACCTCAATAGATACTTAGTAGATTAGTAAGAAATTCAGATTTTTTTTTTTGGAAGTAATTGGATACTCTCCATATCTCTCCCTTTCACAATATTCCTCAAGTCTCTTCCACTCTTGGCATTACCCCCTCTTCCCCCAAATGAGAATACATGAGACTCATATATAGGAGGAGCAACAAATTCATGTCATAAAGGAGGATTAATATGCATGCATTGTATTCCTTTTAGAGGAGTGTAACTTATGCCATTAAGGAGAGGTATGCATGCCTTATTTAAGGAGAGTGTAACCTATGCATTAAAGTGAGTGTAAGAGGAATATTTTATGACACATATTTAATGAGTGTAAGAATATTTTATGACATATATTTAATGAGTGTAAGAGGAATATGCCATTCCTTGATGAGTGCATAAAAGAGAGTGTAATTTAATATTTAAAATAGAGAGAGTTACATAGAGCCATGAGAGTCATGAAGGAGAGAGGTGTGAAGTGATTGAGGAGATATAATTTCCTTTTAATAATAATATCATAGTCTCATCAAAGATAATAATAATATTAATAATATTAATAATATTGATGATTAAGTCGAGATTGAACTATTACAGTTAATTAATCATAATTTAAGTGATTTTCCTTCAATTATACTTGTTTACCCATTGATTGGAGGTGATTTACTATTTTTGGAAAGTCATACTTGAAATGGTAGACATGACTTTCTATTTTTAGAAATTCACTCCAAAATTATTAGGAATTAGATTAGTAAGGAAATTCATCTACGAGTTGCCCATGAGTGCTATTTTTCTTCCGAATGATAGGGATTTCGCACCCCTATTGTATGCATCTTCATGCCTTAGTAGATTGCGGACTTCGTGCCCTGATCAACTCTAAAGATCCAAGATTCCACACCTTGATCTTTTTAAATATTCAGGACTCCGCGCCCCAAACATTTCCTTATATATTCAAGACTCCACGTCTTTATATTTCATGGATTTAGGACTCCGCGTCCTAATCCTTTTATCATATATCCAAGACTCAATGTCTTTATATATCATGGATTTAGGACTCCGCGCCCTAATTTCCATGGCTTCTCATCTATTATGCTTTGAAACTCCGCATTTCACCTTAAGGTACTGATTGTGAGCTCATACCCATCTGATGGTTCATTAGTAAGGTCTTCTTCCAAGACCTGTACACATCACATTCTCATTGATCAAATAAATCGAATGAATTTCATAATTAACTTATTCAAATTTTACCAAATATTGTGCATGACTTCGACAATCATTTTGGTTTTGAAGAAATGACTTCCGCAGTCATTTATAACTTGAGCATCCCTGTTGGCAACGACCAAGTCCCCTGCCACATCATGCTTAATACGAGACTACGCACATATAATCATACAAATAATCTATAATTCATAATATTTAACCATATGTTCCACATAACCATGATCATCCATGGATCTGTGTCTCAATTCTGAATCACCATTCACGTCATACACCTATGTCCAAAATAGGATACCAAAAAAGAAAACATCGCTAATATTCTCTTAACCAAAATCAATTCTTGTGCACGCAACCATAGATATTATCATAAGCACACAACAACCAAGTGACCAGGTCATACCATATAAGCATGTACATAAGTCTTACATACATAATAGTATATCAAAATCACCATCTCTAAGTATCATCAAAGCTATCTCACTAAGAAGGGACACTACATTTAATATATTCAGACAGGGACTTGGGCCAAAACTTAAAGAGAAGAAAAATAAAGGTGATGGTAACATATAGCTGCAGTGTTGGATATGTGGAAAGGAGCATCTCAAGAAGGATGTTTTTTCATATCAGGGTGGGAGGCCATAGATATACAGTGCATATGAAGCACAAAAATTTGGGGGTGTTGGATAGAGCATTCCTCGAATATATACAACATTGGAAAATGGGTTGTTGGATCACTAGGCATCTGTTGTGAAGATGGACGGTAAGCCTTTTCATCAAGTTATTTCTCTTTTGATTGAGCTTGGATATAATTATAATTATGTTAATTTAGAACTGGTGGATAAGTGTGGCTTGAATAACAAATCAAATTTAGAATCTTAGTTACTGTATTTGGCTACACATACAAAGAAAGGATTTCATCATTGGGAAAGAGCTTTCACATTTGATTTGAATGGTGTGCCTACATAAATTCACTTGAATGTGCTTCCATTGAGATCATAGAGCATGTTCTTGGGTATGTACTAGTTTTATCTTCATAAGACCAAGTTTGATTTTTGTGACAAGCCTATTGAGTGCTTGGATGATGGTGGAGAACAAAGGATCTTGCAGTGTAAGCATAAGGAAATATCAAATAGAATGGTTACAACTATGTAGGTGATGTGTAGTCATAGGAAATGGTGTGTGTTGTTTTCAATTCATATTTCTAATGATAAAGGTGAGGATGTTGAGGATGATTTTTTTTTGAAGAGGTACCTGATATTAAAATAGTTTCAGGATGTGTTCCCAGAAAATATTTTAGATTTTTTTCCTCACAAGGAAGTGGACCTTCATATTGAGTTGGTACTAGGGGAAAAATTACCATAAAAGGAACATTTTAGGATGAGCACTCCATATTTGGTGGAATTGAAATTGAATTTTAATCAAATGCTTGAAAAAGAATAGATTAGATGAATTCTATCACCATGGCATACACCGGTGTTGTTTGGAGGAAGAATTATGGTACTCTTAGACTATGCATTGAATACATTTAGTTGAACAAACTGCGCATCAATAACATGTATCCCTTATCGAGGATCGATGTTTTTTTCATATGAATATACCATCGGTACACATTAAAGAAGATGACATCTATGATACCACTTTTTGGAACATGTAAAAATGTTGTAACTATTTTTATGTGCTTTATGAATAGTGTGTTCCATCCTTAACTGGACAAGTTTTTTTATTGTATCCATTGATAATATATTGCTATATTCTAAGAACGAGGAAGAGCATGTTGAACATTTAGCAATAGTGTTGGGAATTATAATAGAGAATAAATTGTATGCGAAGCTTATTAAATGAATTTTCTTTCAGACATAGGTACATTACCTATGACATTTTGTTTCCAAGGAAGGCATAAGAGTGGATCTAGAAAATATAAAAGCTATCATGGAGTGGGAAACTACTAGGTATTTTGATGAGCTAATGGCATTCATGGTGTTAGCATGTTAGTATAGGAGGTTCATTATGAAATTATCACAAATTTATATCCTTTAACATAATTTCAAAGAAAGGGAAACAAAATTGAATTAAAAAATGAATGTGCAACAAGTTTTGAGCAGTTGAAGCAGTTGTTGACAATTTCTCGAGTACTCAAGATTGTGGATTGGGATAAAGAGTTCGTGGTGTGTAAAAATTCTTGAAAGAGAGGACTTGGTGGAGTCTTGATGTAAGAGGGACATGTGGTATGTTATGAATCAAGGACATTGAATGATCATGGGAAATTATCTTACACATAGTCTTGATTTGACAACGATCATCCATACACTGAATATGTGGAGACACTACCTTCTTGGTAAGATGTTTGTATTAAAGAGTGGCCAAAGTGGATTGATATACTTGTTTGACCAATAGAATCTGAATGCTAGGAAATATGTATGGCTAGCGATGATTAGTGAGATTTACATTGATATCAGGCAGTTTAATCAAATGCTTGACAAATGATACATTAGGCCAATTCTATCGCCATGGGGTACACCGGTGTTGTTTGGGAGGAAGAAGTATGGTAATCTTAGACAATGCATTGAATACATGTAGTTGAACAAACTATGCATCAATAACATGTATCCCTTATCAAGGATCGATGATTTTTTTAACTAGTTGAAAGGAGTAGCAGTGTTCTCGATGATTGATTTGATATGAATATACCATCGTTACACATTAAATAAGATGACATCTATGATATTGATTTCTGAAACATGTATGGGAATTACAAGTTTGTTATAGTTCTTTTTGGTTTCACAAATGTTGTAACTATTTTTATGTGCTTTATGACTAGTGTGTTCCATCCTTATCTGGACAAGTTTTTTATTGTGTCCATTTATAATATATTGATATTTTGTAAGAATGAGGAAGAGCATGTTGAACATTTAGCAATACTGTTGGGAATTATAATAGAGAATAAATTTTATGCCAAGCTTAGCAAATGGCTTTTATTTCAGACATAGGTACATTACCTGTGACATTTTGTTTCAAAGGAAGGCATAACAATGGATCCAAAAAATATAAAAGTTATAATGGAGTGGGAAACTACTAGGAATTTCGATGAGCTAATGTCATTCATGGCGTTAGCATGTTAGGATAGGAGGTTCATTAGTAAATTATCACAAATTTCATATCCTTTAACATCATTTCAAAGAAAGGGAAACAAAATTGAATTTAAAAATGAATGTGCAACAAGTTTTGAGCAGTTGAAGCAGTTGTTGACAATTTCTCGAGTACTCGAGATTGTGGATTGGGATAAAGAGTTTTAGGTGTGTAAAAATGCCTCAAAGAGAGGACTTGGTAGAGTCTTGATGTAAGAGGGACATGTGGTATGTTATGAATCAAGGACATTGAATGATCATGGGAAGTTATGTTACACATAATCTTGAGTTGACAACGATCATCCATGCATTGAATATGTAGAGACACTACCTTCTTGGTAAGAGATTAGTATTAATGAGTGACCAAAGAAGATTGATATAATTGTTTGACCAACAGAATCTGAATGCTAGCAAAGATATATGGTTGGCCAAGATTAGTGATATTTACGTTGATATCAGGAAATTTAATCAAATGCTTGACAAATGATACATTAGGCCAATTCTATCGCCATGGTGTACACTGGTGTTGTTTGGGAGGAACAAGTATGGTACCCTTAGACTATGCATTGAATACATGCAGTTGAACAAACTGTGTATCAATAACATGTATCCCTTATCAAGGATCGATGATTTTTTAACTAGTTGAAAGGAGTAGTAGTGTTCTCGATGATTGATTTGATATGTATATACCATCGATACACATTAAAGAAGATGACATCTATGATATTGATTTCTGGAACATGTATGGGCATTAGGAGCTTTTTATAGTTATTTTTTGTTTCACAAATGTTGTAACTATTTTTATGTGGTTTATGAATAATGTGTTCCATCCTTATAATCTGGACAAGTTTTTTATTGTGTCCATTGATAATATATTGATATTTTCTAGGAATGAGGAAGAGCATGTTGAACATTTAGCAATAGTGTTGGGAATTATAATAGAGAATAGATTGTATGCCAAGCTTAGTAAATGAATTTTCTTTCAGACATAGGTGCATTACCTGTGGCATTTTGTTTCCAAGGAAGGCATAATAGTGGATCCAAAAAATATAAAAGCTATCATGGAGTGGGAAACTACTAGGAATTTCGATGAGCTAATTTCATTCATTTTGTTAGCATGTTAGTATAGGAGTTTCATTAGGAAATTATCACAAATTTCATATCCTTTAACATCATTTCAAAGAAAGGGAAAAAAAAATTAATTAAAAAATGAATGTGCAATAAGTTTTGAGCAGTTGAACTCGTTGTTGAAAATTTCTCAAGTACTCAAGATTATGGACTACTATAAAGAGTTTGCTTTGTATAAAACTCCCTGAAAGAGAGGACTTGCTAGAGTCTTGATGTAAGAGGGACATGTGGTACGTTATGAATCAAGGACATTGAATGATCATGGGAAATTATCTTACACATAATCTTGAGTTGACAACGATCATCCATGCATTGAATATGTGGAGACACTACTTTCTTGGTAGAAGGTTTGTATTAATAAGTGACCACAATGGATTGATATACTTGTTTGAGCAACAAAATCTAAATTCTAGGAAAGATATATGGTTGGTCATGATTAGTGAGATTTCCGTTGATATGAGGCACATTAAGGGAAAAGAGAACAAGGTTGTCAATGTCCTTAGCAAGCAGATGCAGGTAAATCACATTGCGGCTATGAGTTCTTATGGGATGGATTTACAGGATCACATATTACATGAAAGACAACATGATGACATGTAGATGGAGCTTAGGTAAAAATTACAGTAGAATAGTACATGTGATCAGGATTTTTACTATAGTCTCACAATAGACGGTTTGGTTAGATTTAAGGAAAAAATCTATGTGCCTGACAATAGTGAGCTCAAGAAGATTTTCATGCTAAGCTATATTAATATCACCCAAAAAATCATAAGACATTGACAATAGTGAATGATTTATATTATTTGCCAAATTTGAAGAAATAATAGGGAGATTTTGTGGCTATATGTTTATATTTCCAATAGTTAAAATAATAGTGCAAGCATCCAGGTGGTCTACTACAACTTATTCTAATTATAGAGTTGAAATGGGAGGTGATTTCCATCGATTTAGATATAGGCCTTTTGAGCCCATCCAGACAACATGATTCTATCATGGTTGTGTTTTTTAGGTTCGAAATTGTAGTAAAGTTCATTGAAATGAAGTCTACATTTTTATATCGCAATGATAGCACATGTCTTCATCAGAGATATAGTGATATTGCATGGTGTATCGAAGAATATTGTGTGAGACAAGGATGCTAAATTCACTTCCAATTTTTGGAGTTATTTGTAGATTTGGGTACATATTTTCTCTTCAGTATGACTTATCATATCAAGATAGAGAAAAATAGATAGGCTCAATAGGATATTGTAGGATATGCTGAGGATTTATGTAATGAATAATAAATGGAAGTAGGAGGAGTATCTTCCACTGGTTGATTTTTCTTAGAACAATGTGTATCAAGAGTTAACGAGGATGAAAACATTTGAGGCACCTTATGGGAAGAGTTGTAGGACTCCCATCAGTTGGAGTGATCCAGTAAACAAGGTACTTATAGGAATGGATATTCTAGAAGAGATGGAACTAGAAATTTAGGTAATCAAGTAGAATCTAAAAGAATAATAGAACAAGAAGAAAATTTATGCATATTAGCACATGGAATTCAAGGAGTTTCATGTTGGGGAGAATGTGTTCTTGCTCATGAAGCCCAAGAATAGCTCCTTTCAGAATTGGGTAATGTACAAAGCTGAAAACTCAGTATTTTGGGCCTTAAGATATCCTTGAGATGATTGGACCAATGGCCTAAATATTTGCACTACTTCAACAGTGAAAGTCCATAATGATTTCCATGTTTCATTGCTTAACATATATGTAAAGGATGTTGATGATGTTATTAATTGGTCAATATTCCAGGTGGAGCCAAAAGTAGAATTCCATCCAAAACCTCAGTGAATTTTGTAGAGAAATGTGATCATGCTCTAGAACCAAGCAATCGAGCAAGTTAAAGTGTAGTGGAGGAACTTTTGGCCCGAAGAAGCTACATGGGAGATGGCTCATCAGATGTGGGCTATGTATCCTTCATTATTTTCCATTGAAGGAAAATTAGTTTGGATATATGTGTATATTTATATGGATGTAACAAATTCCATGAGCTATGTTATTAAGCTTCAATAAGTGGTATGGGTTCCATGTGGTAATTTGTGTCATTTTTGTTTACTTTTTAGTAGGTTGTTAATTGTGAATACTGCAACGAGAAAAGTTATAAAGCTCCAGGGACAGTATGCTTTTCTTTTCAGCAGTCTTGTTAGTTGTGGGTGCCATTAAACATCCAGGACAAATTTCCCCTAAGGGGGAGGATCTTTTGATAGCCCTGGGTTAAAAGTTCATGTAATAAAGTTAATAATGGAAAAATAGGAAAAATGTCATGGGACATGTATTCCAACCTCAATTTTTGGAAAAAAATCCTAGTGGGTGTTCATTTGGTTTATTATGTCTAAAGTAAATTGGCAAAGGAAATAAAAAATGCTTTGGAAAGGCAAGAGGAATTAATTGGAATTTTATTTATGAAAATAAAGGAAATTAGGATAAAAGGAATGTGAAAGGTCACAAATTTCATATTAGGATTAAATTAAAGGAAAATCATGGAAATTGAAGGAAATAGAGGCCTCATTAATAAAAAAGGTTTGGAGAACTAGTTCACGCCTTTTCTCAGTCTTGTTTTAGAGCTCTCTCTATATTCTCTCTATTCTCTCATACTCTTGCACACTTAGAATATTCTTGGAGCACTTAAGCATTGGAGGAAGCAAGGAAAAGGAAGGAAAATAAGGAGAAGCAAAGAAAATACCAAGCAAGGAAGAGTTTGATCAAGCAACTATAGTGGAATTCCTTGCAGGTATGGATTTTCATTTATTATTTCCTTGCTATTTTTGGCATGCATGGTACATGCATCTGTGTATTTGGCTCTCTTGTTATCATTGGCATGGGTTTTTTTGGGCGTGAATGATTTTTTAAGCCTTACCTTTCCATTTATAGATATTCATGGTGTGATGGGGGTTTTTTACTTGGTTGAGCTAGATTGTCGAACGGTTTTGAAAATAAGTTCGGTGGTCTCAGGAAAATTACCAAATGCATAGGAATACCTTGAATGATAATGGTGTGATACATAGTAAATCCAGAGGGTGGAGATAAGAAATTTCCTCACATTTTAGGTGGAGATATCTAGAGGAATCCATGATTTTTTAGGGCCTAGTGATCCCTTTACTGGTATCTGGTGTGATTGCGGTAAAGCCTATAGTGTATTTTTCTATTTTGGGGCATAGGAATCCCTTGACTAGTAATATCGTGATACACAGTCATTAATAGTGGTATAGGTGAGGGTTTGGGCCCTAGGAATCCTATATGAGTCCCACATTCATTCTTGGAGTATTTCATGGGGCCGATTGGCCTAAAGAAATATTTGGTTCAGCCCAATATTTGGTTAGGTGTTATGTGGAAGTTCCTCACTTCATTGGATTTTACAATGTTAATAGAAGTTATTTTCGTATCGTATTTAATTATTAAATGTTCTTATTATTATGTTGCTTTGATGCCTACTCTATAACTTTTATTATGTTAGTTATAAGCATGGCTTTATGGCAGGAATTGGTTATTGATCTCATGTTTTTTTTACTAAATTAATTTGATAAATGATAATGTAATAAATGATAACCTAATCAATGATAACGTAATAAATAATAATGTAATAAATGATAATAAAACTACCGTGAAAGGAAATCACACTTTCTTGATGAATCTAAGATAAGTATGAGGTCCCTATGTTCATATGTGCTTATATGAAATGTACATTACATGTTTTTGATTTGTTTGATGAAATTCATGTCATGGTTAGGATGACTCTTGTAAGTTCGTAGTTAAATTTTTGCATTAGAGGCCTTGTCCTCCTTTTATTTATCATTTTTGAGAATTTCATCAAGTTCTAGGTAGAGGCTTAAATCCTAGCCTTGAAAATGGGACTTATATTACAGGGGAACTATCAAAAAATTTCCTGAAAAAGACTGTAGTCGTATGGAGGTCTTGTTGTGGGAGCAAGTGGAGGCCTCCTATTGCATGGAGTGCTTTTCATGGGAGAAATTGTGGGTTTAGGTCACTAAAAAGGCAAGTTAATTTAGGGGTTGGGAACATAGAGTGGGTGGTTAGTACCTGGGGTCCTATAGCTCCCGAGGAAGGTCAATTTTGGTTTTTTTGTGTCGATTACACTTCCTTAACTGTACATGGGTAGTTTAATCATATCATAGTAACTCTCTGTCACATGTTTCACCTGGTGGACTAGTTATCTTGGGTAAATGTTGCAGGAGAGTGTTACATACAACACTTGGACATACAATTGAATTTTAAAATTACATATTCCTCTAAGAATTAAATGTCCCTTTGGACTTATATACATCAATCCCTTTTCCATACATAAATCTTTGACTTCCACTACTTTATATTTACAATTATTACATGAATAAATAATAACTTACAAATCATCGTGTGGCGAGGACACGAAAATTCACTATAATTGATGAATAGGACTCATAGCGACTACTGACATGGATTTTATTTGATATGTAACAACGATGCCACTTATGTATTTGATCTCACATGGAAATTTTGCATCGTTAATGTCTTCACCCTCCAAAGGGCCTTTGATAACATGGAGTCTTTTGCATTGATTTGATCATTAATATTTCAATGTTTTCTCTATTATTGAGTGATTCCTTTTAACTTCCTCTTTTCCTGATATTATTCATGAATTCTTTCCATGGAAACAAAATATAGTCCTGAAAAATATCCTATTCTAACATGTTTAATGCAAGTTTCATGTTCATGACTTAAGAATGAGATTGGGAAAATCAAGGATATCTTCTAGGCACAAGGGCGCACTATGAAAGGTTGAAGGGCTAAAGCTTCAAGGCTTTGGGATGCGCTCATGCACTCAAGAGGAGAGGGAGAATCTCAAGGGAGGGCATACAGAGTAGGTCCGAAGGAATAAAGATGAGAATTTGGGCTTCCCAAGTGCATTGTGTGCTCAAGGGAGAAAAGGATGGTGTAGTATGAAAGGACGAAGAATGAGGCTTCAAGGCTTCAAGGTGCACTCATGTGCTCAAGAGGGGAAACATTTTTCAATTAGAAGGAGTGCACCCTATGGAAGACTTGCTTTAGGGGAAATTTAAGCCCAAAATTTCCCATGAAATTTTCATGCAATTTCCATGTCATAATATTTCAACCAATCAAGATCCTTTAAATTTTAAAAAAGGTACATGTAAATATTTAAGAGGGAAAATAAGGAAAACTTTTTTTTTAATTGTATATTTGGCTTACCTCTGTATAGGTTTACTCAAATATCAAGTGTAGACACTCATCGGATGCAAAATTAAATTCCAAATTCAACGAGTTCCCATTATGAATAATTTTTAGAATACTGACATTGATAAAATTATAAGATACATTAAAAAATCATGTTGAAAACAATTTTTAATGTATCTTCAATTTTTATCAATGTGGGTCTTCTTAAAAGTATGCATAATGGGTACTCGTTGGATATGGAATTTTATTCTACATGAAACTAGTATATATAATTTAAATTTGAGTCAACCTCTAAGGAGATAAGTAAAAAATAATATTAAAAAAAATAATTTTCTTCTTTTTCCTAAAAAATTCATAATTGTTATTTTATTATTTTAACAATTATTTTATTGTTTTTCCTTAAGAGGCCACTTTTAGGCTAAAATTTCCTCTAATGATTATTTAGGGGGTGGTTCACAACATATAAGGGGATATATGCTTAAGATTATGCTATCTACTCTTAGAGGGTAGAAGGCACACTTCCAAATAACGAAGGAGTCTCGTTCAAGGCTTAAGAGTGTGATTTTTCACTCCTTGCCTTCATGGGTTCACTTGTGCAAGCAAGATTTGTCAAAGTCCATATGATATAACAAGGGGACAACAGTACGAGCTTAGGGATGAAATCTTGTGCGTCACATAAAAAATAATCAATAAAACATATAAAATTTGAAAAAATGGTAAAGAAACATCCTAATGTCAACTTACAAACACTCAAAAATTATAACAGAGAACATGTGTGCAACTATGACCGAAAGTGTCATTTTCAAACAAACAAATTTTTTATGACCATGAAATGTACCATAAATGTTCTAATCAATGTGATGACACTTAATAATGATGAATATCACTTGAAACATATATAATGACTTGAAAGAATACTTGGTGACCTAGGAGATAGTTGATATGACAGTCAGATAGGCCCCAAAATTTGAATTACAATGAAATTTTGGATGGCCTTGTATGAATGACAACACGGTAGAATGGAAAAATTATATTTTCTAGGATTTTTTATTTATATACAACCTTGAAGGATCATGAATAAATGAAAATAAATAAGGATAAATGAAAAGGAAAGTGAAGCATGGATTGTTAAATCAAATTTAGTTGAAAATTATATTGAATACGAAGCAAATGATATATGAAAAATATACTAAACCAAATGAAATATAAAAGAAAGACACAATGCAATGAAAATAACAAGTTAATAAAAATCCATGCGATGGAACTAACTAAATCAAAATTAAAATAATGCAAGGATGAAACGACGTACAAAATCAAAGGCATGCATAACTATTCTAGCAAGCAAAAAACTGAAAGTAAACCTAAAACCTAATCTAATTGAAATGAGATCAATATTATGTGAAGTCAAACATACAATAAAACCACAAGGTTTTATCCTAACCTACAAACACATGGAAATATACGATCTTCACCAATATGAAATAATGTGAGAAAAAAATATGTTTACCTGTGTAACTTGCACAAAAGAAAGAATTCTTGGTGCTAGACAAAGAAATTTCCATTAAAGTTCACTCTAGAAAAGATGCAATTCTATATTGATATACATAATGATACAAATGTGCATTCATTTACACTTTCATTCATACTAGTCACAAGGTAAATAAAGGCCATTTATTTAAAAAAGAGGTTTCCAAAAAAGTTTCTTCTATCCAATCAACAACTTTGTATTAATATTCAAAATGCTTGACTTCAAAATTGTGCAAATCTTGTAAAGATGAGCATTCAATTGATGAAACTATGATATGAGAATAAGCGAGTGAGGAAACAATAATCTAATATTGTTCATTGAACTTATCATGAATGTAAGGACATGATATAAACATCATCAAGATTTTATGTGCCTCACTTTCTTAACAAAGCTCTAATCCTTTGCATAATGGAATGTCAAATTTTAGTCGCTTCGGTTAAATAAAAATATATAGAAAATAAACTATCATCAGATATATCACTTGGATCATGATTAACTAGAATACAATTGTTAACTCCAATGTTTTGATCATCATGGTCATTCAACACACACGATCTTCATTCCTCAAAAACCCGATATGAATCATTTGGAGAGGTTTCGTGGATAGTTTTGGTTGTATAATATTCCTATTCACATTCATAAGATAAAAAAAAAAAGCAAATATGGACTAAAAATTAAATATTTTTTTCTTCTAAATGTAACAGATAGTTATGTTATATCTAATTACAAGCCAGGACATCAAAATGGGAATCTAGGATTACAAGAAAATTAAGAAAGCGAGTCAGGATACAAGGATTATTCAGAAAAAATAGAAAGAATAATAAAATACCGTCTTGAGGAAAAAAAATCAAATTAGGTTCAATATTCATATGTTTCATACACATATTAGTTTGATGAATAAACCAGTCAACACAAAAATTATGCTCCACCAACTGATTTGAAAATCCATTTTCAACCAATGGAATGCCTTATGAAAAAACAAAAATACTTAGCTTCATAACATGCATAAGAGGAACAAAGTCTTGTCCACTGGGAAAACAGATTGCCAAAACATATTTTCCTAGCCAAGCTACAAATTTATCCTCATATAAATAATGATTAACATGAAAACTATAAAAAACTCTTAAATGAATCCATCCATTTATGCTTAACCTTAAATTAAGTAAAATAGAGATGAAATTATTTTTTCTTGTAGAAGAATTAGGCATGCAGGATTACTCCAAATATTTAATTACTCTCACTTGATTTAAAAAATAATATATTCAAAACATTAAAAATATTTCAAAAAATAGCTCACATCCAGTGAGATGATGTTGAGAAAATAATCTCTTGAGGCAACCTAATCTGAACTAGTTCAGGCATTGCGTCAAGATAATGAGAACTTGACATAACTATAAGCGAGGAATGAGGTACATCACTCTCTATATAATTCCTTAAACCTTAAAATGTTGAGTAATAAAATTTTGATGGCTCGATTAGATCATCAATTGTATATAATTGAACCATCATCAACAAGATCATTAGTACCTGGATGGAAAATATTAGAATCATTGGCTTGATGTTTCAATATTTCCCAATAGATTAGTTAAAACATAAGAGCCTTCTTATCTCATAAATGGAAATGACCAATTGGAGGGATTTAATAGACATCTTGAACAAACAACTAACTCATTCGAATGTTGGGGACAACAAATTAGAAGAAAGATGCATAAGAATTCCATTATTTTTTCTTCTGAAGATGAACCCTTAATACCTTGTATTTCCTCAATTCCCAAGTTTTTAGAATGAGGGTTTGACTTATTTAATTTTTTTTTAATGGTAGTGGATTAATCAGAGAAGTGAAGACACCAGATGTAGGGAGTTGAGGAAGAAGAGGCATCAATTCACATAATAAATTCTTCTATAATCAAATCATATTCCAGATCTAATTTCTTCATACCTACATCTTGTTGATAAGTCAACAAATCAAGAGATGAACATGGAAATATGTTATCACATATATCAGTGAGGTCATTGTCAACATGATGATGGTTCCAAAAGTTGATTGTTTGATTAAATTATTGGATATTGTCAAATTGATAATTCAACCCATTGAATTCTTCATCAATCATGAGTGGAGAACCATTAACTAGATTGTTTTTTATGGATGACCTAAGTAGTGGAATTATCATGTTTACATATTGGGATTTTTCAATTAGAAGAGTGATGAAGCATGTTCTCATTATTTTCTCCCTCTATATAGCTAGCTTGTAGTTGATCACTATCTAGTGCAACAAAATGAGAATCAAGAGCATTTGAAGCAATTATTGCAGTAGTATATTATTCTATAAAATCAACTTGAAAGTAGTTATGGTTGTGGATTAAAGAGGATTAAAAGAATCCCTAAAACAAAATATCACTTCCAATCAAATATAATTCAATATTTGTATTTTACATCAACAAATCAACCTCCATATTATACTCCATGGGGTTGTTTGAATATTTAGTATTATCCATGAAAAGAAATTTGTCATTGCAAACAATGTATTATGAGGAGATTCATGAATCAATTTTGGAATATGATCAATGGGAAGAAGTGGTTTACCAATTTCAATTTCAAGTTTCCCTAATTTTGATAAATTAATAACAACTTGTACAGTCATACATATTTACCCCTTCTCACCTAAAATGTCTTAATTATCTAAATTATTAATAACATAACTTTCATTATTGGAACAAAAAGGAATTTCATTAGGTAATTAAGTTGAATGAGGACTAGGGATCTCATAGGTGACAATTCCCTCCCTTGATGATTAAGAATTTCCTTGAGGCACAAACATTTGCATAAGAAAATTAGGGATAATATTAGGCTAACTTGTAATGTGTATATTTCCACAATCATTGTATTATTTATTATCAACATTCATTCTATATTCAAATTGTTTTAGAGAAATGTAAACCAATTGCCAATATTTTTTATCTAAACAAACAAATCCTATCCACGTCTCTCTTATAAAATTGATAACAAAGATCAATAAATATATTGGAAAAAACTTGCAATGATTCATATGGTTTCACTCTAATGTGATAGATATTTTTAAACAAAATTTAATACGGATACATGTCAAAATAATAATAAGGTTGCTTGAAAAATAATTCGAAACACATGCAGCTGGTAAGGTTTTGCACCAATCGTGGATGCAACCTTCAAGCACAAGGGTAAAAAGTATGCAAAAAAAATCTTCGCAATGCAAAACATTAGAAATAAAATCTTGAATAAATCGAGGTGTATGTTTTAATATATAGCCATCCATTCCATCAAACTATTTTGCGACAAACGATGGATTCTTTATGCAGGAGTTGAAAGATTTAGGCTTTTCACAAAAGAACACAAGATAAATATTTGGGAAGGACAAATTTTAAGGTAAAATATTTAATTGGGAGCTCCATATGGTCAACTTGTCATCTTCCCTCCTTCTAGCCCCAAATCTGTTGACGGGGAAAAATGTACTAGAAATAGTTAGGGATTCTCCCAAGTCCAATGTCCCAATTAGACCTCACACCATTTAGAATAGTTTTTAGCATACCTTTGGTTTCAAGTGAACAAAAATAACTTAATTTTTAGGTGACTTAAAAACCTACCAATAAAATATGGTTTCTTTTTTTCTTCAAATATTCAATTAAACATGAGATAAAATCCTACAACAAAATAGATCATGGAAATAGAAAAAAATAACATTAAAAAATTAACTTGCAATAACCCAATGGAAGACTTGAATAAATGATAAGTTTATTAATTTATACACCTGGTGAGGAGAACTTACAAAATGAGCCTATGGTTCCCCCTCTATGGGATGGGTACTTTTCTTGTCCTTGTGATTCTCTCCCTCAATTTGCAATGGGTAGAAAAAACCCAAAAATCTGTTTCAACACAAGTGGGAGCTGAAATTCTATTAGAAGATAATGTTGAAAATGAAAATAGTCATGGCGAAGAATGAATAGAAAACCGTCTATCTATAAAAATGCATTGACCCAAATTAGGAGTTAAAAAAAAATAAAATAATATTAACTAAATCAAAATCTAGTGGTTGTGAATACTTTGTTATATTTTTTGATAGGGAAAAGATATTAAAAAGTGGTCAAATATCTTTATTTAGAAGGTGCTTGAAGTAATTAACAAATAAAAATGATTTATTAATCAAATAGTGATAACTAAGGAAAATACAGATTTGAAATGATTATTAAAAAATTATTTAATAAGTATCTCAAAAGGAAAATATGGAATACATAAGAAATAATACATAAATAGTGACTTATTTAATTATTTCAAGGTGATTAAGTCAAAAGTGATAAGAAATAATTTTCAAACATTGATTTAATAATTTTTTTTAGGTAATATTAAATAAATATTGATTTATTTGATTATTCTCATGGGTTTTTTTGGATTTTAATAAAAAATTATTTAGAAAAATGGTTTACTAAATTATTTCGTATGGTGAAAGTGAGTTTTACCATCGTAAAATTAATCCTACATGGTGTATTTTGATACACCTAGTAATAAATGGCTAGGTGAACATTTTTTGGGTGATATTAGATATTCCCCCAACGGAAGAGGGTTAGGAGAAAAACGGTATGGCTGAAAAACGTTGTAATTTTCACTTTCATGAGACACCGAAGGGGAGTCATAGAGAGAGAGAGAGAGAGAGTTGAAGCAAGGTATGGAAGGACTGAGAATGGAGGGTGGGAGATCTACTTATCTAACATAAGTGTCCTTTTATTGGTAAATATATAATCTCAAGTTAGGTGGGGGAGGCATACCCATATCATAGATAAATGAGTATAAAGAGTAATGAGGTGCCCAACTAGGTGGATCTGAGAAACAAAGTACATGACACATAATATTCCTTCATCAAAGTGCCAAAATTTGATACAATGATACAATGAGTTCCATATACATAAGTGCCTGGAAGAAAAAGGCAAGGAGTGATACAATGAAATCTACTGATATGAATACATGAGACATAATTCCCCTTAATATTACATGGTGACGGGATATAAAAGCCAAAGAAGACTTTCTGAATAAGAAATGGATCTGAAGATATGATTGGATCATTTGAAGGAGACATCCATGCGGTGAGAATTGTACGAATCAATAGAGACCGAACCATTCAAATAAAAAAAACTACATTTGAGGTTGGATCATGAGCTGTTGACATTAGGGCATATTGGGTGATACCTAAATGACCACCCCCTCATGATGTCTGGAAAATATCACACCCACTTGATAAATGTTGGTATAATCTATTGGATCACTAGAACATCAAGTGTATAATTCTTAGTCATGCAGTAATGAGCTGAAGTCAGCCACGTGGGAACCAACCAAGGAAAATTCAAATGATTATTTGATTTGCTAGCTTTGAGGAACCAAACAATGGTTAAATATAGAACCAAGGTACACTACCCTCTAGACATCTCAATTGGAATATATTTGTTGAATTCGACACAAAAGGGCCTACCAGAGTTGAGGCGATGATGATTCTACAACAAAGGTAGGAGGGATATAGTAATGTTATTGATAGAATGGAACCAAAAATGATCATGGAGGAATAAGATGAGTGGTAGACTGATTAATTCCTTTGTGAGAGAATATTATGCATGGTTTACTCTAAAACAAGTAACTCTATCCGAGAAGGGATGGTCAATTACTCAGACAGATGCTTTGCAAGGAAAATAAATATAGTTAGTATCCAAACATAAGTGAGATGTGATGAATGTGACAGAATTATGGCTCGTGTAGTGTAACGAGACTGAGTGGGACTCTAAATAGACTCCATGGATCCAAGGGAGACTCATGTATGTTTCTCTAAACAAGGGTGACTTCATGATGCTACCATGTGGGAGAGGCCCAAATGGGACAATAAAAGCATGAGTAAAAAATGGTTACTCATGACGGAACTCCAAAAAAATGTGAAAAGTGGAAAGGCAGAGTGGTACTTGAGTAAATGCGACTCATATGAATGGATTTAGTTCTGAGAGGTGGAAAAGTGAGACCTCATGGAAAAAATGTTTTCATGGTGAAGTTTTAAATTAATAAAAACAAATAAAGACACATTATAGAGGTTGGTGAGAGATTTTCAATGGTGTTGATGGTTTATAAAAATGAGAAACTATTTTTTCATAATGGTTAATATAAAAACTAAGGCTTTTCCTATGAAAGGGGTTGTTGCTCCCACATCCAATTCATTTGCACATCGAGTTGTTGGAGAATTTGCAGAGGAGGAGAAGGTCCTAAATCTTGACAAGCTCGTAGTGGACAAACCGAACATTGGAATTAAAATATGTGACTTTTAGGTGGGTGACCTAACACTACTCATAAATTTTAGTGGATTAAGCTATCATATTATTGCCTCAGTTGACTGGGGGAAGCCATTATTCTTCCTCACAATTGCAACACACCAATTGGGAATTTTTTTTGCACCATTCGTTAGCGTAAATTTTAGTGAAAATATATTACTTATTTTATAGGTGACTTATAACACTAAAAACAAAGTATAGTGGTGCTTATGCTTCATATTTGGAATAAAAGACATGAGAAAAGATTGTAACAAAATAGATCATGCAAATGGAAACATATAACAATAGAAAATTAAATTTTAATAACCCAATGGATGACTTGAATGAAAGATAATTTTATTAATGAACACACTTAGTGAGGAGAAATTTCAAAATGGTTTTACATTTTCCCCTCCGTGGGATGGGTAATTTTCTTATCCTTGTGCTTCAACAACGTGTTTCTCTCTCCCAATTTCCAATGGGAAGAAAAACCCATAAAATGTGTTTTAACACAAATTGAAGCTCAGAATATATGATACGATAGCGTTTATGATGAAAATGGTCATGGTTAGGAATGAATAGAAAACCTCGTATTTGTAAGAAAATATTGATCCAAATTAGGAATTAGAAAATAATTAAATATTATTGACTAAATCAAAATATAACCATTTTGAATGCCTTATTATATTTTTTGAGAGCAAAAAGATATTCAAAATGTTAAAATATCTTTATTTAGAAATCGATTGAAATAATTAACAAATAATAATGAGTTATTAATCACTTTGTGAGAATTAAAGAAAATATGAAATTGAAATTTATTATTAAATAATGTTTTAATAATTATCTCAAAAGGAAAATATGAAATTATAAATAAATAATGACTTATTTAATTATTCCAAGGTTATTAAGTCAAAATTTATAATAAATAATTATCAAATAATGATTTATTTAATTATTCTCATAGGTTCGTTTGGATTTTAATGGAAATAATTTATAAGAATTCTTTACTAAATTATTTACAGTGGTGAAAGTGGGTTTTACCATGGTAAAAGTAATCCTACATGGTGTAATTCGATCCATCTAGTAAGAAATGGCTAGGTGAACATTTTTTGGGTGATAACAATAGTAGCCACGTATGGTATACAATTTTTCCTACCACCATGAATATTTTTCTCATGGATGTCAAATGAAAATAAATGAGTGTGAGATCTAGTGTGAGATGCATAAATAATGGGTATGAAATCAATCCTCTGTCGACAAACTAGTAAAAAAATGTATAAGAACCTGAAAAACAAATTAAGAATAGTATGACTTCACATAACCTAATGAGATAATATCATCTTAAGATATAAAGTAGCAAGATACTAGAGACTAGTTGCAAATTAGTTTACAGTTAGGTCCTATCATTTGCATGGAATAAGGGAAGAAAAGACTCGAAAAAAAGAGAGTCATATTCATGAATTATTTGAACGACATAAAGCTAACATGAAAGCATGTGCACAAACTTTATTGTAGTATTAGTTAGCTAGTGAAAGCACAAATAAATGCATGGGAATATATGCCAACATTTAATAACTTCTCATTGATAATTTTGTGAATTCAAATTCATCCACCACAAGCCCATCAAAACCGAATATTGGCATGGGATTAGGTCATATCATCTCCAAGACCAAACCCTAAGCTCATCAAAACTCACCCTACTATCTAGCAAGAGTAGAGTGCTTGAAGCTACCTAAGCAAAACATAACTATTTATTTTCTAGCCTTGCTCTAGTGCTAAAATTCCCCTATCGATGAGGCATGAATATAAAATTATATAAATGGATCAAGTGACTCTTAACCTTTACCATGACTCTTAAATCAATTTTTTCATGATTATTGGCATTTCTCATTTTTGTAATTATGATAAGAAATATTTTTGATATTATAAAAGACATATTATGAGGGAAAATAGAGATGATTATTGGAGAATTTAGGAAAATTATTGTTGGTGTAGTTATAAAGTCATAAAAAATTGCATGGCCTGTTGAACAAGGTTGCAATATTCGTTTCCTATTTCTATAGTTTCTTTTCGTACTACTGAACCAACCACCAAGTAGATTAATCTTGAGACTAACAATGCCACCCTACAACATGGATAACATAGCATCTGGGGAAACCATATGGACCCATCCTATGAAAATAATTCCCAACTTTTTCATAATACATGTCAGTTGTCTTTCTACCCCATTTTGATGAGCCTGACCATCCAACCAACTTATTAGCTTATAAATTTGATTACTAGGGACAATGCTGACCTTGAGCCAAAATATTTACAAAAATTTGTGTGAAATAACATTGAAATAAAAATCCAAGTAAACTATTGTGACATTTTTTACAATTTCAACCATAGATATTCATTGCTAGAAACAATCATATTCATCCTGTTAGAACTTCTTGGAATAGTTTTTGTTTGGGTTGATCCTGAAAGTTAAAAAACGCACTAAAAAGAATAAGTGAGCGTATATTGTCTTGATACCTTGAAAGCATTAATAACATCAATTTAACAATGTCGCATGGTATAAATATGCTCCAAACATTGCATATTCCCAAGTGTTTGCTAGTCCTAGCACTAGCACATTTGGCACAATTTCTAACGGCCAAAATGCCACTCTTGCGACACATAGGTAGCCCAAGAGCGACACTTTGAGGCAGGGAAAAACATGGTTTCTCCTAGTGTCGCAATTGTGACACTTCAGTTAAGTGTCGGAAGAGCGACACATTTGTCGACGTTTCCAGGCAATCGTCGCTCTTTTGATGTTACGTACTGAGCGTCGCTATTCCGATGTTACATGATGATCGTCTCTATTCCGATGTTAGCAAGATCATCGCTATTCCAACATTAGCTAGATTGTTTCTATTCTGACATTAGCAAAAACGTCGTTATTCCGACTATACCCTACATTTCTCTACTGATGTTTCATAACTGTCGCTATTCCGACATTTCTCAGGTTCTGAAAATCATATCGTAAGTCTGATGTTTGTGACTTTCAAATGCTCTACCAACATCTTGAAAAATTTGTCAGACATCCAACGTCTTGTAGAGTTTGTCGAAATTCTGACGGTTCAGAATTCATCCAACATCCATCGCTATTTCGATGTTTGTGATTTTTAGTTGCTCTACTGACGTCTTGCAGACTTTGTCACAAGTCCGACATCTTGCAACCTTTGTCACAAGTCCGACGGTTGTAAGTGGATAGAAAGCATCGGAATACCAAATGAAAAAAAAAATGTGTATGGAAAAAAAATGGGTGCAGTCTTCCAGCTCAAGGAATACCAATGATATCCGAGCATCTCAAGGAATGTGTACTGTGATGGCAGATGACCTCGATAGGTACTTTTTTTCACCTAATGATTTACTTCCTCTTATAAGTTATCAAGGATGGAATAAGTTGGATCAAAGAACCAAATTTTAAGCATATTTTAGACTTGTACAGGTTGGCTCCAAGATACATAGGTTGGATACTCCACTAAAGATATGTCAACCTTCTCAAAAGACATGTAAATTCAATAGGTTAAAATGAGTATAAATAGAGGCTAAACTTTCCTCCATTTTGTCCTTTATTCATTGAAGAAATAAGTAGAATATAAGAAAAAGATTATGAATAATACAAGGAATCAGGAGGAAGATCATAAACCAAACTCTTCTATGGCATATATCCTAAAGGAGAAAATTTATATGTGATCCATCTATGTACTAAAAACACCAAAGCCTTTGTGATTCATCTCTTAGGAAATATAGGACCAAAAGTATGAAGTAATTTTTACGCAAAGTAATTGATTTTTTTTTGTGCAAGGAAATAAATGTATCTCTATGGGCAGGGGCCAAGAAATTATGGATTATGTATAAGAAATTCGACCAAAAATTTGTGAGAGAGAGTTGAGATCTTGAAGTTGAATTTCTGTGTGAAAAATTATTTCATCAATTATGGAAGAGGATCCTACATTATTTTTTTGTTAATATTGTCACGATATTAAGAAGGGAATATTAGTTTTATTTACTCTTCTTGTCAGGGTGGTAGAGCCTCATTAATGTGCACTAGTGTTATACGTTCCCAAATATTTTCGAATCTTAGATTATAAACATGAGTGCAAGGTAGGGCACAGAGCGAAGAGCTAGTTCAACGAAGGAAGTTCAGAGCTGCTAAATTAGAGATTGGATACTAAGTGATTTGAGGAGTGAAATATATTGTTATATGAGAAGAAATTCTTGGATAATTCATAGAATACCTTGTTTAAAGCATTGATGAAGATCTTGTTGAATACTTGAAGCCCTGTTGAAGAAGCCTCATTTAAAAGGAATTGAAATCCATTGAAGTAGCCTCTTGGTAACAGATCTCGATAACCCTTTTTGGAGCAGTAAAATGTATCTATGATAAATCTCTTGATGATGAGAAACCTAACCTATGACAATCTCAGATAGAATGTGGGATATGATCTATAATGGACCTTGTATATTTTAGAGCAGACTTTGGAGACTAATTGAAATAGATTAGATTGTTGACCTAAGTACATTGGAAGATATGTCAAACATACCATTGAATACTTATGAATAAATCCATTGAAGCTTATTTGAAGTATCTTGGAGGAAATATATACCACCTATAGAATAATTTGTTGAATTAAATCTTAGAGTGGTATGTGAGGCATTTGGAGCATTATTGGAGACATTCTTGAACCATTGGTAAAGTATTGTTGAAGAGATATTTCAAGTGTTGTTGTAGAAGCTTCTGGAATACTTGAAGCCGTATTGAATCCACCTTAAAGGATTGAACATGAAGAGAGGGTTGGATCCTTATAGGATTGGAGTCCTCATATAATATTGGAGCCTTCTAAGAAACTAGGTTGGAGCCTGGATTGTCTTTGAGGATTGGATTCCTCATAAGAGTTTGGAGCCTCATTGAGAAAAAAATGGATCTTGGATTGATTTTTCTAGTATTGGAGTCCTCATACGAGGTTGGAGCCTATTGAGGTCAAGGTTTGAGCCTGGAAGGAATTTTATTTTACAGGCTGGAGCTTGATTTTTTGTAAGAGAATTGGAGTCATCATCAGTTACATCAATGACAAAGGGGGATATTTTTGAGATGTAGTCATTATTTTCATTTATGGCCCAATTGAATTTGGCTTCTTGAGCTTACCTGAAGTGATGTTTCCACCTAGATCCAACATTATGCATGGAAACATAACACCCTTGACATGCCAAACAAAAGGATTATTAAGAAAAATTAAGGAAATTTGTAACTTGTTTTGAATGAAAATTTGTACAAAGACTTAAAGGGATGTTGTTGAAATGTAAAAGTATATTTTGGATGCACTGTAAACATATTATATCAAAGTGTTTGTTATAAATAACAACACATTTCTTGGATCTCACATATGTCAACAAATAAAAAATGTGGAATGTGATGTCAAATGAATTCATTGGGTACTTTTTTCCACCTAATGGTTTACTTTCTCTTACAATTTGTTAAGGATGGAATAAGGTAGATCAAAGAACCAAATTTGAAGCCTTTTTTAGACCTGTATAGGTTATCTCCAACATATAAAGGTTGGATCCTCCACTAAATATATATTTTCCTCCTCAAAAAGACATGATAGTTCAATAGGTTCAAACGAGTATAAATAGAGGTTGAACTTTCCTCTATTTCAGCCTTCAGTCATCCAAAAATTAAGTAGAAGATATGAAAATAAAGTGAAAAGAATAACATGGATAAGGACTAAGATTAGAAACAAGATTATTTTGTGGCATATATTCTGAAGGATCAAAACATCCCTGTACTAAAAAGACTGATGTCTTTGTGATTCATCTTTGAGGCATAAGACCGAAAGTATGAAGTAATTTCTGTGAAAATTAAGCAAAACAATTTTTTGCATGGAGGTAAAGGTATCTCTATGGTGCCAAGACCTTATGGATTATATTTGAGAAATTAGACCAAAAATTTGTGAGAAAGAGCTCAGATCCTAAGGTTGAATTTAGGTGTGAAAAATTATTACATCACTTGTGGAAGAGGGGGACAAAATTATTTGTTTTCTTAAGATTGTCATCATATTGAAAAGGGAATATTATTTCTATTTATTCTTTGTTTTAGGACAGCATAGAATCAATAATTCAAACTGATACTATATGATCCCAAAGAAGGTCAAGTCTTAGCTTATGAACACTAGTGCTAGATAGGGGATAAAGTGAAGAACTAGTTAAACAAAGGATTTTACGAGTCGCTACATTGGAGATTGGATACTAAGTGATTTGACGAGTGAAATCTATTTTTTTAAGAACATAAATTCTTGGAGCATTCATAGAAGACCTTCTTTGAAGAATTTATGAAGATCTTATTGAAGACTTGAAGTGCTATTGAAGAAGCCTCGTTTGAGCAACCTTGAAATCCCTTGAAGTAGCCTCCTGGTAGTATATTGAAAATCGTTTTTGGATTAGTAAAATGTATATATGATAAATCCCATGATGATGAGAAAAATGACCTATGGAAATATTTGTAAGAATTTTTGATATGATCTATAACAGATCTTAGATAGTTTGGATCAGAATCTGGAGACATCTTAAAATATAATTGATCCTTGACCTAAGTAAATTGGAAGATATGTCAAGAATACCATTTAAGACTTTGTAACCAATCAATTTGAATCCTATTTTATACCTGTATAGGTCAAATACAAAATACACAGGTTTGCTCCTCCACTAACATTTTTGCGAGACATGATATTGAATAATACATTGAATGCAAGGATAAGGAGAGAAATATTAGCATAAAAAATAAACCGATTATTTACAGTTGAAAGACAGCAGAAATTGATAATGATAGTGATGTAATATACATGGCAACAGCTAACAATTAATTCATTAATGGAAGTGATAAGATTAAATTTAAGGTCCCTGTAGATTTTTCCTGTTAATCTCAAATTTTTGTGCAGTAATCTCATATACTAGTCCTTAATGAACTCTCTCGTACACTTATTCTTAAACAAAAACAACAACAAAATATTTAAAAAAAAATATTTCCGCCAAATCCATGAATGGTAACCACCTAACACTTGTGGCCTAACGACATCTAAATGGTATGTTGGTCACATGGAACTAATATAGTAACTAGGAAACTAAATTTTATCACTTATAAAATAAGTCTAAGTGTTAATACACTCTAGTAAACCCTCATAACATAAATAATAAATCAGATCCCTCCCCACCCCTAAAAAATGAAAAAGTTTAAATGTTACAACTCAATAGTTCTATAGATAAGTAATACCAAATCTTCAGATCACATACCAGTCTAGAACTATCCCCAAAGACACTCTGATAGCTGCAATGCTTGCTGGTTCTCTAGGATGTTAACTTGGTTCTGCATTGTATCTTGGCTTATATTCATCCCTAAATCTAGATATTCCTCATTTTGCAAATAGAATTCCACCAAATCCATCTTGACAATCTTCCAACCTTATGTGATTGCTATCACCTTACGGTAAAGGCAGGATTTAGTTGGATTCTCCATGGCAATCTTTGAAACTGAGCATTCAAACTTATGTATCATTTTCTTGATGCCTTTTAGCAGCTACTCATAACGTTTACTTTGTTTTTGGTTCCAACATATTCAATATTATCAGTTATGACATACCAGCTCCTTTTTTCTATCTTAGAAAAAGAAAATATATGGGTAAAATGATAATCTTTCTTGCAGATCTTCTAGAACATTGTATTTATGATTTGAGATAAAAACTTGTTGGAAATATTGTGAGAAAATGATCCTGATTTAGGGAACAATATTGTTAAAAGAATACTAAATACTTGTAGTTCAAATGTAGTAGGACTAAAGTCACTGTTGAGCCCAGGTAATATAACTTCAGGCACAATGAATGAACCCCACATGCCACTAAATAAAACTCTCCACACTTATACTGAGATGTATAATCTTGCACATTATGCAAGAAATGTCCTCAAATGGCTAAGAAAATAGTATGTAATGGTAAAAAACTAGCATCTACCTCAGTTACAATTCACAAGTTTGAAAAAAACCCATTCTACACAAACATTCTATCGAGGGAGACAATATAAAAACTTGTACTGAAACTTCGATGCTAACAAATAAATCTTAAAATAAAAAATAGAGAAATGTACTGCAATTCACTAACTATGTAGAAGTTGAAAGGGAATACCTCATTTTCACCCCATTCATAACCTGAAAACTCAAAGATATTATTGTTTAAATGAAAAGCCTACATACACAAAATCCAGTGAATGTCATTAGAAAATAACCATATTCCCATAACTAGTAAATCTAGAGATCAAAATGAAATACATAAGGCCAATTTCAATGAAATTACCTACAGGGAAGAATGAGAATTTATTGGTTTTAAAAAACCCATGTCAACACACTAAGCTGTTTCACAATGCATGTTTCCAAATAAATGGCTTAATGAAACTAAAAACCTTTCAGACACTGGAGTAGCCACAATCGACACATGGGTGAGCCCATCAATTTATTTCAACACTATAGAAGTCCATACATTACAAAAAATCACTGTTAATATCCATTAATATTGTCATATTGCATGACAATAAGACCTCTATTTGGATGAGACAATTTCTCCATACCTACGGCTAGATTTGTACATTTTAATTTTTTACTCCATTATTCACATCGACTTCCATGGAAAGTTTAGATATTTCCAACAAAATGTAGAATCCCCTTCCAAATGCTCATCAGTTACAAACATATTTTATATTTTTGGCTATTTTTTGAATTTTTGCATGCATGGCACTCACAATGAGATTGACATTTTCGTCTATGGATGCCATGAGATTGCACAAAGAATAAAAAATTGATTATATCAAATACTACATCATTAACAAGATCTCATAGATATCCAAACATCTCAAATAGAGAAGAATCCATCAACATAATTTTTTCTATTTCTTGAATTTGTTCTTTATTTAACAAACAAGTACACAATTTATTTGTCATATTTGCCCAATTTGGATGCGAACTTAAGGAAAATTTCAGGAGCTACGCATTTAAGGCTAAATGCTTGCAAAATACTACATTCCAAATCCCATATAATAAAAATTGGATGAAAGAAAGAAAATTTGTTGCAACCCCGCATCTATAAATCATAAGAACTTTCAACATGCTAGAACTAACAATAAGAACACATAATATCCTTTAATTGTGATCACAAGTTAGATTTCATCAATATATAATCTGTTTATGTAGTAACGTGCACTCAAGAATGCAAATAAATATTTTTCGCACCATACTAGGTAAAAAAAACAAAATAATAAGAAAACCCATGAGTTGCAACTTTAAAACCAAAGAAATTTGTTACTTATAACAGCTAGTACAATAATCACACTTGTATCACTGGTAAGACCCAAGGTAAGAAACCTTGAGTGGGAGAAGATGTGGGTTCTTTTAAATCTAAATCTCTCTCTCCCCTCTTTAACACACACATAGACACAGTATTTGTACATATGTATGTGTTTCAAGATGGCAATGAAACAACCTAAAAGAATTGGAATTTATTAGGAGCTTTTTAAAATTTCCCTTTGCATTCTTAAGTGAATATACATGCATATGAAAGAATTTAGAATGCAATAAAAGTATTTGCAATGAGGGAAAAATTAACCTGAAAATCAATGACGAGGCTTGTGTACCATTAAGAAGGTCTGAAGGATTTTCAATGTCACCACATGGGAATCTTTGATAGTCAGAAAGCTCAATCTCAGGGGGTTCACTACTTAGCATCCCTGTTGTTGCAAAACCCTCGCCATGATAGATTTTTGACGGTCATTTAAAAAACCTCATTGACACATTTCCACTCCTCCTCTCACTGTACATTTTCATTAACCACATGGTGCAGTTCAGATACAAAATGACATTATACAAGGAGATCACTTCCTAGTGGAGGTTGATCTTAATTCTTGTGGCACTATCCTACAAAAATAACAACACAGTGAACAACTATGTCATATAATTTTAGGTGCTATATGAAAAAGAAATTTAATATTTCCATAATTGACTTTGTATAGTTGCGCATACAATAATTCTCAACACAAGTAACTTCTCATCCTACAAAGAAAAACATCTTCTCTAGAGACAGAGTCAGAGCGTGATGACCCTTGTGAAGGTTTTATGCATAAAAAAATATAACAACTATTAGGGAAAATCATTTATTCAGTTTGCCATATTTCAATAACATATGAGGAAATAACATAGTATAAAATGACAAGTAATTCAAGATTATCAAAGAAACATCCACTGCAAGCATTTATACATTCACTAGTGATGAGATTCTAATTTCATATTTTGACACACACAAACACACAATGCAACTCCTAACAAAATATTTATAGAGTGTTATAACACTCTCAATTATTGGCTGAATTAAATAGTCGATTGGAGGTCCATAAGTTAAACGATCAATGAATGTTATCCCTAAGAATAATGTAAATATGTGTAATCCACAAACTAGTATCCCAATCTCCATAACTGCAGCTTCAATTCAAATAATCTCAAATAGTTTGAAAGAAATATATAATATACAAAAAGACAAAAACAATGCGAAAAAGTAATAGAACAATACACACAAGTAATAGTATCATCTGAATAGAGTAGAGTTAGTATAAAGGTTGACCCAAAGGTTAATGCACAATTGTTCCCTTGACTATAAATTTACAATGATATCATAAATTTACATGCTAAGCTCTAAAATTACTCTAGTTATTTGTACTCTTTGAGCAGGTATCCACCCTTTACGTTGTTATAGAACATGTAGCAATGAGGTTTTGGAAAGGTATTTTCCATTATACTGTATTTATCTAAACTTAATGGAAAACATACCACAATCCCCACCTATGTATGGAACAAATTTATGGCCCTGTATCTTTTACAAGAAGAGCCATTGCAGACATATGATTTACAGAGCCTAGGGAAACATAGATCCTAGAAACGTTTAAACATTAATCATTTCTAAAAGCTTGCTACCCCCACCTCTAGATCCAAGCATGCAGAGAAGCAACAAAAACCAAATTTTTGAACCAAGGGTAATTGGTAATGATTAATTGGTGAGGGACATTCCAAGTGATCCCAGAAAGAAGTGAAAAACATGTGTCTACACGCACAGGAATAAAACTAGTCACCAGGATGACAACTAAAGCATGAACCTTAGCCACAGTAAAAAATGAGTCAAAACTTGAGTCATTTGAACATAATAAGAGTGTTTTGGATAGAATAAAGATTAAGGAAATAAATATTAACGAGCCAAAATAGATGTAAATCATTCTAAAATATCTCTCGTTTGATTTAATATTCCACCACAAGGCCAAGAGTAGCAATTTTAGAGAATAATTTATGCCAAAGAAATTATTTACCAGTTAGGTTAAGCCTATAAGTTAAATCATAGTGATGTGGTACATTTCTCTATTGATATAGATCATAGTGCTAAAGAAGACTTTGCAAATATGGTAGATGGTTATGGAAAGGATATTGGACTAAAAAATGTTGGATAAATGCAATCCTTCTATAGTCCAATGTGGCATTTCTCTAGGGTAATAATTGATACTCAACAGAGTATCAGACTGCATCAGTGATATGTCACTTGGTAGTACTTGATGGTTGTGATATTTAGTTGTGCTTGATGGGTGCTAGATAATTTTTCATATGTCAAAGAACTTATTTTATCACCTCAAGTTTGATCTACCTACAATGACACCCTACTTAGCGATAACATAAGGATCTAGGGTTTATGCATTCATGAATAAGACCAGTCCTTATACTTATTTTTCAACCCAATTAAAAGGACCACAAGATTGCTCTATTAGATGTGTTCTATAGGTTTGAAATCCATTGGTTGCATTTACAACACTGGAAGGCTATGCTTGAAATTCCTCCAAGTGTGTCAACACAAGAGGACTATAAAGAGGAAAATGAAACCTACAACTATCATTGATACTGCTACCACTAAATAAGTCCTATTTTTTGCCTCAAAGGGATGAATCTATACGTTGCTATACCTGCATTCATTTAATACATTGTGCATGTGGGAAGGGTCATCAAGTGTATACCCAATTATAAACCATTAAATAGGGTGATTACTCTTGTAGTACATACAAGAGAGTTATTATGATAGAAAAAAGCCAATAACATGAAAATATTAATCTCATATTTGAGTGTACACATAATTGAAATTCCTATTATGATCTACCATCCATGAAGCTTTCCTTATGAAATAAAAATCAAAAGCACCATGGAAATGCCAAGTCACAAAGGAATTAACATGTCCAAGAGTCTTACCATATCAAGAATGGAATGTCTTTTTACTAGTGCTTAGCATGGTTACAAACGCAAGTGATGGAAATTTCTCATATAAAGACTGACTATATATGAAAATCACACAAATTATACCAATTATTTGTATGCTACCATTACAGTGTAAAAGACTCCATGACTCAACTATATTTTGCAAAAACTTAAAGGAAAAATGCACAACTAATTTCAGTTGGTTAACAAAAACACCAAAGTTGGATAAGTCGACTAGTTTGGTGGTGAATGGGCAATAAGTTAGTGATGGTAATAGTGTTGAGCCACTAGATGTGAAGTTTAGCGATGGCCATTTCCTTGTTACTGTGGCAAGATATACTTCCCAGTAATTAAAATATGGCTCCATTTCCTTTCTACTGTAGCAAGACACACTGCCCAATAATTAAAAGACAACCCCATTTATTTGTTGTTGTAACAAGGAAAATTTCCCAATCATTAAAACATGACTCCATTTCCTTTCTATTGTAGCAAGAAAAACTTCCCAACAATAAAACATGACTAAAAGAAGCACCAATCCAAATAAAGGGAAACTCCAAAAAGAAACACCAATCCAGATTAATTAAGGTCCTCTTCTGGGCATACGGTTGATCCCTGTCGAGAATTCTAAACTTATCAAAAGTCTGAAGCATAGATATTTCTATATTTGTGATAGAATACATCTCTTCTTCAAATATGTGTCCTTGTGACACTGGTATTGTACTCTCCTTACAAAGTTAAAATCCTGTGGTGACTAAGTACATGTGGTAGTCACCAATCTCATATAAATTTTATCACTGTCATAAAGTTTGAAAGATCCAAGGAAAACAGACCTGAAGCAATATAGTCATCAATCAAATGTTGAAGCTAGAAAAAAACAGTGAATTCTTATAGCTATCAATTTCGCATAAGCACCTGTGAAGCTATAAGGAAATCAATCCAAGGTTGGTGTCAATCATATAATTTAAAGAATTAGTAGAAAATACATTGTAAAAACATATTTTGGTCCCCTAAATTGCATTCTTTTTTACCATTCTTCCCTTCTGAAATTGTAATCACTTACCTTGTTTTACCTATCTTATGCACCCTCATCTCGCACTAGTGCCAAAACGATAACACATTTGGCATTAACTTCATATATTACATATTTTAACTTAACTTAGCATTTATTAACTATTTATTATGTCATTTTCTTTCTTAGAATTAATTTTTTAACTTATCGTTACTTCCTATGCTATTTAATAGATAAACACTTATCTTGACCACTGATTTTTGGTGTAGAACAGATCTCGCACTAGCACCAGCGCTGTGAATCTTGGCAGCGAATCCGGATCAATTGAGTTGCTTCTTGTTTTGTACTGCCTTAGCTACGATCAATGAAGACATATCCTAAGGCAGCTGAATCCCAACTATGACAACAATTAAATCTAGAGTAGCTGAGATTGGACTTAAGAGAGACGAACAGTTGGAGATAGTTGTGGCCTATTCTATTAAAAAACGATTTAATTTTGAAGGCCAAAAGCTTATTTTGCAATCGGTTATGTAATTTTTTATAACAATTTCTATAATTGGCTATGTAATGGTTAAACGATCATTTTGGTCTGTGGAAAAAAGGATCTATATAAGAAGAAATGTAAATAGGAAAAGTTGTTCAATGTTTTGATAGAATTGAATAGATAAGAGAATAGAACTAGCGAGGCGATAACAGGTTTGTCTTTTGTTATCGCCAAAATCTAGGCTGGATATGTAACCATGCATGTATTTTCTTTAAGGATTTAATAAGAAGAGCTCCACCTTATGCATCATGGATATTATTTCTTCATGCTTAAATAGTTGATGAATTGATTCAATACTTAGTAGCGTTTCCATTTGAAAGGGAAATACGCTAGTTGGCTAGGGCCCAGCCAACCCATCACGTTCTCCCTCCTTTCTATTCTTGAAATTTATGTTTGCTAAGTGTGATTTAATTTACAACATTTGAATTTCTGTTTCAGTGAAAGCAGATCTGCATTGTGAAGTAGTTAAATTTCCTTTTCTGCATCTGAATTTAAATTTTCTTTCTCTGCCTAGTTCAAACAGGAGAAATTACCTGTGTCAGTGCACGTTGGTGTCTATTCACTTTCTGCACGTGTGGTTTTTTTTTTCTGCCTCGTTCGAGTAGGAGAAATTACCTGCACCAGTGCAGGTTGGTGTGCTATTCACTTTCTGCATGTTTGGTTTATTTTCTCTGCCTGGTGTAAGCAAGATAAATGTCTCTGCAATAGTGGTGGATAGTGTGATGCAACAAGTCTCTTTAGTTTACTTCTAAAATATTTCTTGCTTTTAGTTACATCTTAGTGAAAAATATCGTTTCCTTATTCTGTACAGATATTCATCTTTCTGATAAGAAATTTGGTTTCATAACACTTGCAGTAATTAATCATTGATTTCAAGGACTAAAAGTTAAAGTGTAAGAAGCTCAGATCGGGTAGAAGAACCATTTTCTTGGTACCAGATCTGAGTGCTGTGGACTTGAGAAAGTTCAGGGCCCTTGCACAACGAAAAGAATTTTATAGTACAGACATTACTTTACACCTTGTGCATAGATTGTTGTTCCTGCACTAGTGCAAGAAGACTGCACTAGTGTAAGATCGATTCTTGTGGGAAGGATATCTTTACATGAGCAGATTCGAAGGGGCCCATCTATTGAAGACTACCAAGGTGTATTTTCTAAAGAAAACACATTCTTAGTAAATGATCAATATCCAGCTACAGTGATTGCCTTATTTTTATTTCCGAATCTCTCTTGCAAGTACATTTCCTTTTGTTCTAGCCTTAGATTGTTTTGATGGTTTGAGTTGTATTTTTCTTTAAAGTTTGATTCTGAAAATTTTCCTTTAAAGGTAGGAGTTTATATTAGATATATTCATACCATCTCTGGCATTTCATGTGCTTTGTCTTTAAGTTTACGAATCCCCTGGGTCAACAATTTAAGTGTTGAGGACTTTACTTAAGTGTAATTTCGGAACCCAACATTTTGGCGCCATTGCTGGGGAGGCAATTTGATTTGGTAAGAATATTATGATGATGAAATAGGGGTAAGTATGCCTTTATATTTTTTTATTTTTATTTTTTACACGAGTGTGGTGAGCTTTATTTCAACCAATAACTTTGAAAATGAATTATATTCAGATCCTAATCTTTAACGTGATATCATTTTTGGGGTGTTGTAAGAACCCCCCTCACTAGTATGTGGGTGGAGACAGGGACTATCAATAAACCATATGAACTTAAAGATGATAACAAGTATGAAGGTTCTCTCTCAAGCCCTAGTAGCTGCTGGGATCCTTATCTCTACCTCTCAAGAAGAAAAATTCTTGACAATGGTCAAGGAATTTCCCATTTCTTCACCATCACAAGAGGATTTAGAAGTATCTTTCGATGAGACAAATGAATGATGCACTATAATAAATGGAGAAAATCCACTAGAACCTATGATAGAGGAGTTCTTGACATGTCTATCAACGGATCAATAATGTAATCAAGAGAATACTCACCCTATGAAGAATAATCAACATGACATGGAAGAAGAGGGCAAGCAGCATGGGCCAAATCAAGAAATGGACCAAGGCTACCATGATTACATCGAACATTGGTTCCAAACAAATTCTCAAGAAAGGCAACATTATCCTCTTCTAAAAATCTTTTTGTCATGTCAATTACATTCATTGGTTTTTCATGCTCATGCACACTTTCAAGTTTGTATGATAAATTTGAGAATGAATATATATTTTCACATGATCCGCACATGGCTTCATTTGAAGTACTTCTATACATAAAAACAAGTCTTCCACCTCTTAGGTAAAGTAGGGTAGGTGAATAAAGCTATTAAGATGCTAATTGCGTTTTTTATTTTTAAAGTGTAGTCATTAAAACTATTTTTGATCCACATTGGTTGTTAACACACACATCTGTGACACATCTTGTTGAGTATGATTCACTCTAATACCTCATGATTTTTCAATGTCACCATGAATAGTCACTCTAAGAAGTTGTCATCTGATATAGATAATTTCAGTTTACCTTAGAAGGTACTATTGGAAACCCCTTATGGAGGACCACTCTTGTTAAGATAATAATAAGCTACTCATGAGAACACTAGTATTTTTTAATTCAAGAAGTATTTTATTCATTATCTGGGATATATTTAATAAGCCTTTAGGGTAGAGGAACTAGTCAGTAATGATTAGTCATAAAAAAATTTTCATGCCATCCCGTATTATTAAGGAGTAGATCTGTTTCCCCACTTATTAAGTAACCTTTTAGGTTGATCATAATCAGAGTATACAAAAGATTTAGGGGAGGATAGGAGGTATCATGATGAGCTAACCTACCATGATAATAAGTCCTAGCATGCATGACATTACTACTTCTGGTCACCAAGCTAGAGTAATGGCTTCCAACCGAAAAGTTGGAAGACATAAGGTCTGATCACGAGCTAACCTGTTCATCCATGTTACTTCTTGTGAGTGGAACTGCCATTAGTTTGTTACCAAGCCAAAGCAGTGGCCTTCATCTAAATTTAAAATAAGATAACTCTGAATCCATGTCTATTAAGTGGGACATAGACATTTCGATGGGTCAAAAGACACCCCTGCCAAGGTTATGGACACCTGCGGCTAGCAGGGCTATGTCTGTGGTATTAAAATTAATTACATACTATGATTTTATTTGATATATTTCTCTTCCCCTAAACTTATCTTTTTTTCTTGGACAATGGTTTTAAAAATGATTTGAACATGATGCTTTGAGTTATATCTTTAAAAAAATCAAGAATATTTAAGGATGTGGTACCGTTAGTAAAGGTTATTCTTTGTGATATATTAAGAGGAAATTTAGTTTGAATCCGGATGACAACGGAATTTAGAGTGTTCAATAAAGAGATTGCTAATTGGTATCATAACTCATTTTGACTTTCACGATATTTAGAGTGATGAATTACTCAATTATGATTGCTCACAAGATGCTGGTTGGAAACAATGTGTATTGATGGTGGTTGCATCTAAATATGCACTGCGTAATCTAGAAAAAAAACAAGGGATTCATTTGGGAGAAGGTAACAGGTATGTACCATAATCTTTTGTCTATAATTCTTGCTGTAGTTATTTTTCTTGCACCAGTGCAGGCAGACCTTACAGAAATTTGTTTGCCTTTCTTCATATCCTATTTTTTAATTGTCCCTCATCTTTCTTCTCAGAATCCTAGTATAATTAACCTTCCCATATTCTTCTAAATTCACCCTATCCGCTTCAAAGAAATCCCACTTTAACCCTAATTTTTTTTTTCCTATCCCACTTCTATTTTCCCTCTTTTGGTACTTTCCTACAATCCTTGTGACAGGATTCCTTCCCATTCTAAGATTTTCCTTTCCCACTCCTTTGTTCCCTCATGAGTTTATTGAAGGATCTTGCATACAAGGAGTAGAAGGATGTGCTTTGAAACATCAAGAAAGGGAAAAGAAAAATTCAGAATAAGTTGAGGAAATCATGTGAAATCCAGCCTATATTTTATTTCTATGTCTTAATATTATGCTTGCACTAGTGCAAGCATGTTGTCCTATATGATAATATGAGAAAAAAAGTATCAGAAAAATTATATGATTTAAGCGGTGAAAATATTAGTGAAAGCATGCACCTCATCAGCAACATATAAAAAATTATCATACGACATAAGAAATTGATCATGATGGAAAGTTATATGATGTTTTTCATATGATTGACAAGTATTTACGCTATTATATTACCTAGGAGGAAATTAGTTAAAAGTATAAATTTTTTTAAAGTAGAAGTCGTGATATTTTTAATGAGTGCTAAGTTTTTTTTCTTATGAAGAAATGTAGGAATCATGTTAATCATTGTTTTCATATAATATACCCCACTCTTCAATAATTTTAAATATCCTTCACTCATAACTCCCCCTCGCTCCTACATTTATCCTAAAGTCCCTTCATCGTGATTATTACTGCACTTAACCATTAAACCTCCGTCGCACGTACCAATTAAGATTGACCAAAAATGATGAGTATTTATGTCAAATGAATCAAAGATACGGTTAGATATTTATGTATGAAAGACGATTCCTCGGTATTGCATGCAATCCTTGCAACTTATTTTTCATAGCCGATAGCAGTAGTGCCGCTCGTCCGAAATGAGCCCCTGTCTCTTAGAAAGATTGAGAAAACTGCCAAATTTCGCAACAGTCTTCCACTGTTGCGGGAGTCGAGATTTCTACAGTTCCTGTAGAAGTTCGATGGTTATGACAAGGAGGTCACCCTAATATTTGTAAGAAGCTTTAAGAATGGCCATGTGAAAATTGGGCCGCTCAAATTCAAAGTCACGAAGAAATTTGTAGCAGCAGCAATGGGCTTGGAGAATATGAGAGTGAAGTGGTTGAAGAACCAAAAGCTGGAAAGCAAACACTGGCAGTGGTTTGTCAAGGATAAGAAGATGGAGGTGAATTGGAAATGCAGAGTCCCACGTGAAGCCCTGATGGGTCAATGGCAGGATCTCTTGTTTGTTTTGCAGAAATTTGTGACCTGTGAAGGGAGGTACACCTGTACCCTGGTGTATCATTTTAGACTGCTGCAACATTTTGAAGGAGGTCGACACATTCGTTGGAGGATGAACTTCTCCTATTTTTTTCTTAAAATGTTGGAGAAAATGGCTAGAAGCATAGAGGATGGAAGGTAGGACCAGGACGATACACGATTATGTCATCATGTCCTGATAAAAATCATGGTCTTAAAATAGCTAGAGAGCAAGGGTATGACATGGGAAGAGTTGTTGAAACAGATGCACGAGAATTTAGCTGAGGGAAAGAAGATGAAGACTCCTACTAGTACAAGTAAGGGTCTGAAAAAAAGCAAAAAGGGAAGCTCTTCTCGTTCTAGTGCGAAAAGAAAGCGGTTAGAGAAATTGATAGAAGAGAAGACCCCATCTTCCATTAAGGAAACAGTTAGTGCACCCGCTGAAAAAAACCCCCTCTACACAAGCACAGGCCTCTGAAAATGACAATCATTTAGTCCTTGTAGACACGAAAAATATTGCACAAGTTGGGGATGATACTCTTTTGGCACATTTTATCAAAATACCCCATAAGAAGAGTAAAATCACTGTTGTAGGTAAGAAACCACAACCCCCACATGGTATGAAATCTCATTATGCACCAATACAAGAAGAACCCACAAAAGAAGAGGAATCAGATGAAGAGGAACCAGAAGAAGAAGAAGAGGTAGAAGAACACACAAAAGACGAGGAACCGGATGAAGATGAACCGAAGCAGAAGGAAGGAGACCTGGAAAAAGTGGGACTTCAGGTAGAAGATTTCCTTGATGCGACCATGGTAGATATTGAAGTTCCGGAGCTAGTGACAGACCCTGCAGAGAGAGAGGAAGGAAAAGACTTGGTGACTCCTATTTCTCGTATCGCAGAATTAGAACTCCAAGTACAAAACTTGGAGTAGCTTGTGACAAAAGCACAAGAGGAGAAGGAACAAAGCAGAGGATAATTGATGGCAGAGCTCAAAAAAAATAAAGGTGAGGCTGATGTTTGGAAATATCGGGCTGGATGTGATTTCAGGCAATTGAAAAAGGTTTCAAAGAAGTTAAGGCACATCAAGAGGAAGAAGGCTGAAACCGTGCAGCCTGAGGACAACATGCTGGAACAAGACTAAGTTGGAGTATACAAAAATTTTGGTTTTTTGCAGAGGTAAAAATTTTGTGTGAGGACACACAACAGTTTAGGGATGGGAGGATGTTAGTCACCTAAATTGAATTATTTTTTACAATTCTTCCCTTCCAAAATCATAATCATTTACCTTGTTTTACCTATTTTATGCACCCTCATTCTGCACTAGTGCAAGAACGATGAGACATTATGCATTAACTTCATATTTTACATATTTTAACTTAACTTAGAATTTATTAACTATTTATTATGTGATTTTATTACTTAGAATTACTTTTGTAACTTATCGTTACCTCCTATGCTATTTAATAGATAAGCACTTATCTTGACCGCTGATTTTTAGTGCAGAACAGATCTTGCACTAGCACCAACGCCATGAATCTTGGTAGCGAATCCGGATCAATTGGGTTGCTGCCTGTTTTGTACTGCCTTAGATATGATCAACGAAGACATATCCGAAGGTAGCCGAGTCCCAGCTATGATAGCAGTTAAATCTAGAGTAACTGAGATTGGACTTAAGAGACACGAACAACTGGAGATAGCCCCAACCTATTCTGTTAAAAGCAATTTAATTTTGAAGGCCGAAAGCTTATTATGCAATCGGTTATGTAATTTTTTATAATGATTTCTGTAATTGGCTATGTAATGGTTAAATGATTCTTTTGGCCTGCGGACAAAAGGATCTATATAAGCAGAAATGTAAATAAGACAATTTGTTCAATGTTTTGATAGAATTGAATAGATTATAAAATAGAACCAATGAGGTAGTAATAGGTCTATCTTTTGTTATCGCCCAAATTTGGCCTGGATATGTAACCATGCATGTATTTTCTTTAAGGATTTAATAAGAAAAGCTCCACCTTATGCTTCATGGATATTATTTCCTCGTGCTTAAATAGTTGATGAATTGATTCATTACTAAGTAATGTTTCCATTTGAAAGGGAAACGTGCTGGTTGGCTAGGGACCAGCCAACTCAACATGTTCTCCCTCCTTTCTATTCTTGCAATTTATGTATGCTAAGTGTGATTTAATTTACAACATTTGAATTTTTGTTTGAGTGAAATAAGATCTGCGGTGTGAAGTAGTTAAATTTCCTTTTTTGCATCTAAATTTAAATTTGCTTTCTCAACCTGGTTTGAGCGGGAGAAATTACCTACACTAGTGCACGTTGGTGTGCTATTCACTTTCTAAACTTTTCGTTTATTTTCTCTGCCTGATGTAAGTAGGAGAACTGTCTCTGCACCAGTGCTGGATATTTTGATGCAGTAAGTCTCTTTAGTTTACTTCTAACAACTTTCTTCCTTTTAGTTACATTTTAATTAAAAATATCGTTTCCTTATTATGTACAGATATTCATCTTTTTGATAAGCAATTTGGTTTCATAACACTTGCAGTAATTAATCATTGATTTCATGGACTAAAAGTTAAAATGTAAGAAGCTCATATCAGGTAGAAGAACCAGTTTCTTGGTAACAGATCTGAGTGTTGTGGACTTGAGAAAGTTTAGGGCCCTTGCACGATGAAAATAATTTTTTAGTATGGACATTACTTTACACCTTCTACATAGATCGTTGTTCCTGCACTAGTGCAAGATCGATTCTTGTGCGAAGGATATCTTTACATGAGCAGGTTCGAAGGGGCCCATCTATTGAAGACTGCCAAGGTGTCTTTGCTAAAGAAAACACATTCTCAGTAGATGACTAATATCTAGCTAGGGTGATTGCCTTCTTTTTATTTCTGAATCTCTCTTGCAAATACATTTCTTTTTGTTCTAGCCTCAGATTGTTTTGATGGTTTGAGTTGCATTTTTCTCTAAAGTTTGATTCTGCAATTTTTCCTTTAAAAATTATGATTTGATATTAGAAATATCCATACTATCTCTGGCGTTGCCTTTGCTTCATCTCTAAGTTTACGAATCCCCCGAGTTGACAATTTAAGTGTTGAGGAGTTTACATAAGTGTAATTCCTGCACCCAACAACATGAAAACCCTTGATAAGCCATGTCGAATAAGAGATAGTGATTTTTCACCTATCCACATTTAACATAGATACATTGATAAGAAAGCCAAAGAAGTGGAATATAGTCAGTTCTAAGAAAAAAAAGAAAAAGTGGCACCCATCTATACCTTAAATTGATAAGAAATTTCCTTCCATTTCTCCTTTGTGGGATGTACACTTGTGGGGTTGTGAGCACAAGGAATCATTGGGAGAATTATGTACACAAAGAAAAAATGACAAGAAGGGAAAAACCTAGTGAACTATAAATTCACATGCTACTCTCCTCATCCAAATGTCTCTCATTTGTGATGAATGGAACTGGTGAACAGAAGGAGGGAAAAAAAATAATATCCTAGTTTGAATAATGTGAAGGCTTATAGAGTGAATAATGTGAAGGACTAGTTTGAGGGAATATATCTCAAATATTCCTATTCCAGAAGTTCATATTGGAAACCTTAAAGTCCTTGTCTCTAGTGATTAACTTAAGCCATATTCAAAGGTTTAAGGTTGAGCTGGAACTAATTCAGAAGTTAACAAATGGAAGAAGAAGTCCTACATAGTATAGAATATCTAAGAGGAAATCAAATATATAAAGAAATAGGCTCTAGATCTGTTGATTTTAGAAAAATAAAATTTTGAAGCTAATAGTTTGAAACATTGTAGCAGTATCTAAATTCATATTCAAAACAAGCTACAATTAGTCACCTTGAGAATATCTCTTGAATCATTATACACTTGAAGCATTAGTGGGAACCTTTCTCCTTCATCATACCAAGAAGAAGAGATCAGGATTGATTTTTTTGGGTTGTAATTCCTCTCATTCAAGAAGAATCTACGGTATCCACCAAATATTTATGTCCATTAAAATACACCATGTTGAATGTTAAATTTAGAGTAATACTTGACATCATGCCCAAGCATGAATACCCCATTGTAACACCTTGACATCATACCCAACTGGGATAACCTATTTTCATTTATTATCAGTTTGTATAAATTCTTATAACAACGTAATGAATAACAATATCACACGATGGCTACATAATTAGGAAGCTACAAGTATTACATATTGTCTTAAGTTTCTTTTGGATTTGTAGCTACAATTAATATAACTGAAAATTTTTAGGTTCTATTAGTATTTGGAGATAGGCCAAATACTGGATTCCAAATTTCTTGAAATAAATTCCTCGACATGCGCTCCACATCACCTTCCACTTCTTCTCCATGTCAGGGCCACGTTAGTGTAATGTTTTAACCATGTAATCACCACATCACCAATGAGCCATGTCATGATGGCATACCATCTACCACATAGGTGTGCCAAATAATTCTACTTCAGTGCCACAACATCATGAACCAAATAACAATGACATGTTATCTTCCATGTGGATGTTACACATACCAATTAATATATTAATGTTCTTCACTGCAAATTGAGATTGTGATCTTCAAACAGTCTACAAACAGATATTTTCAAACATCTTCTCTGAAATTTTTAGTGAAATATCTCTAAGGATTTTCGGTGACAAGATATAAGTAGTACGCCTTGACCCATAGGAGGGAACCTACAGGTAGACAGAACAACCTTCACCATCAATAACATAACATGCTCCCATTTCCTTTCTTAGAAAAAAGAGAAAACAAGAGCACGTGGAAATGTGTTTTTTTGGAAAAATGTGGAAGAATTACGTGAAAAAAGTTGACATAATTATATTTCATGGATTTTTCACATTAATACTTGTTCATGAGAATGAAATATGCAAGCTTTGTTGGCTCAATAATTCCCATGTGCACTTATATTTTGAAAAACACCTTTGAGATTCATCTTTGATGGCTCAACATTGTGTCTGTGTGTGAGCCAACACACATACACACACAGAGATTACACACACAAATAGAAACATTATTATTATAAATATTGATGTAATTCAAATAGAAAATATGCAACACTATTGGCCTATAACCAATACCAACTTTTTAACATTATAAACTATATCCTAACTCGAAAAAAATAACACTTATTTTGTTTCGTGTAGTGAATTCTTGGAATTAAAATGAATCAGTAGAGCGACTTTAGATACCCTATGTAGAATAAATAGTTAGTGATGATATATTTATGTTTGTAGAAAAAATCCAGGCAAATTTTCCATCATAAAGCCATCCTTATTTTTGGGGTTTATCCTCTAGCCATCATTGTCAGCCCCCCTAGTTGGGGGTGACAAGTGTCCTATCCATCATTCTATTGGTTGGTGGCTTATACCCTTCTAGGATGAGGAGCATGAGGAGTTAATATAAGATGCAAAAGATAATTTTATTAGTGTCTAAGTGACCACAAAACTAGGTCAACCTAGCTAAAATTGAGATTGTGATCTTGAAGAAAATTTATCATCATCTGAATGAGGAGGAGATTATATGTAGATCTTATTTTGTTCACTTAGTACGATAAACGTTGTGTTGGGTGAACCCTTCAACCTTGCAATACTAGGTTGAGTGGGGAGATTTGAATCCTGGGTGGAAATCATTTTACATAGATGGAGTAACCCCTAGAAAAAACTCAAGGAATCAATGTATTTTTTTATATCTAGGTCCATCTTCGTAACCTACACTTGGACCTACAAATGAACGTTGGAAACTTGACACATATTATAACAACACCATACCAAGTAAATTTGCTACAATTTTAAGCATTTTTAAATAAACTTGTATTTAATCTTTTTTTTTTTCCATATGAGATATAAGATTTCAACTCCAAATAATTGGAATTCTTTTTGGAAATAAATGACCCAAGGGAGATTATGACCTAACAGAATAGACTTCTAGAAAATGGTGGTAGGGAGAAATTGGCTGCAAATACTCTAGGTCTACTCCTAGGCTAATATACCATATATAAAATTACTAGAATAGGGGCACTCCTTCTACTACTAAAGGGGTCATTGGGCCGGGGAATCGACATATATTAAATTTATGTTGTTGGACAAGAGGAATGTGAGAGAACTGGAACTGGATGGAGTTCCTTTGTACCTAAATACAACCCAAGGGAATGCGACAAGATGGATATGATACAATGGTGGTTATATCACCATAATTAGAACCAGTAAGTATAAAAATAGTATATGAAAAATAAATTTCAATTTTTAAAAGCATGTTCAAACTTACAATCAAATAGAGGAAAAAACACATACAAAAAATAGATAGTAATCATGAACAAGCTTCATATTGAATTATGAAATGTAAAGGAACTTACAAAATGTGACACCATGAACCTGGTCAAGCACACAAGAAATAAGATCTCAGACATGACCCTGGTTGACAAGTTGTATTTCTCATGATACAAGAGGATTAGTACCTGCGCTGCGAAGTCATTCAAAATTCATAATTATCTATACAATAAATACAAGTAATTTATGTAGTATTTTTTACTCTAAGATGAATTATTATAATAATTTTAGAACATATGTTGACAATGTCGAAAAATACCTTAATAAGCTCCTCTTCATTCCAAGAAAAAATTATTGGAGTCGCCTGAACATGGAACAAGCCTCACACGATATGAAAGAGTAGTAGCTAATTCAACAATGACTTTTTTGTTGCTAAGTTGTATTGAGGGAGGTTTGCTCCAAGATTAAATCACTCCAATAAATTATTCTCTACTAAATAGGTCCAATCACGTGAAGGTGGAAGCTCTTATGTCCCCCCCCCCTCACATCGCTCTCAATTCCCCAATACCCAATATATATTTCATTTTTTACTTTTACCAGCAGAAAAATAAAATAAGATTCAATAACTAATAAAAAAGCAATGCAAAAAAAGGTACACATGAAAACATTGAAAGTTCTTGACATAAAAATAGTATGATAAATGAGTTTTTATATAATGAAAAAAAGGTTCCATGTATGTAACATTTGTCTTATAATAATACAATATTTTACATTATCAAATTTTCTTTTTCTTATTCCTACTTCTAAAGCTCCTAACTAAATCATCAACATCATTGTGCTCTACTTCTGTTTCGTGCCTTTCCCTCATATCTGACCTAGTTGTGTACTCATGATGTTTGGTCTCATGCAATGATGGGGCATCGCCTACAAAAATAGATAATATTGAATTTTAATTGTCATTTTTTAAATATCATTGAAATAGTTCGGTAATATTAATAAAAAAAAAAATTGCAATGTTATTATTTACCTAGTGCACTAGTTTTCACCATTCGAACTGTTGCCCTGTGTTCCTCTCTAGTGGTAGGATGCTCAAGTACAACATTCTCTATCATTTAAACAAAAAACGTTATAAGGACATAACCATGAAGGTATAATTCAAAAAAATTATAAGTGGAAATTAATTACCGTCATGGCCCTCATTGATAGTAGCATTATCGACTTGGTCCCCACTACAATGATCAGGTTCCACATGATGACCATGTACTACTGGCAATATTTCAATCTCAACGTAGTGCTCTACAACTGGGTTATTTGGCTCATTGAAAGTGTTTCTTCACTGATTTAAACGAAGTTGCTAGAAATTAAATTTATGGAGGAAGACAAACATATTGAAAGGTTAATTTTTTATCTTATTGGGCATTCTGAATCTTGGGGCTTGTCCCAAGCTTCAACGATGTGCAAACACGGCTTGATAGCCGGGACAGAAAGTGATCTCTCTATCTTCCTCTATGGTTTCCGTTCCAAAGTCATCACCCTACATTACATATGATTGTGCATTTTTAATGTTATTTTATGGGATTACAAAAATTTTGGAAGGCGACACAATTAATTATAAGATGTTTAGCTACTTACAATTCTTGCAGCTAATTTCCAGTAGCCGCCCTGGCCTAGCTTGTGATGGCCTTTTTTTTCAAACCTAGCTTTGGTTGCCTTCGAGGTGTCAGGCAACCTATCATCAAAAGCTTGAAGTCAAATATGAAGTAGCACACTTTTATTTTAGACGTAGATAAAATTAAAGCTATTGAATTAAAGTTGTAATTTACCTTATGGGTCTAGTCAACATTTTTCCTTCTTTCTTGGCCTTTTTCTATTTTCCATCATTTATGAGTGCTCTCCACTGCCTCTCTGAAACTGTTAGAGAATGCTCGCATCTAGAGTTAATTTTTAAGTGCGCCCTATAGGTGTCCCTGGTATATTTTAGGTATTTTCCAACTACCCGAGGGACCGATTTTCTATCAAATGTGCCCACCCCAAAAAGGCCTTCTAGGTAATATAGAAGTTATTTTTTCAGGTTTGAATTCTAGGAATTCTACATTGTGCGTATGGTTGGGCCAAAAATTACCAAAGCCTTTCTCTCCAAAAACATATAGAAATAATTGTTTCCTACACTGAAAAAAGATATTATCATTAATTTAAAAATAAAAATCATGATAAAATATTGTTTAGATAGAGTACATGAAATAGTTAAATATTAAAAACCTAGGATTTGTACTTGCTTTATAGGAACACCTTCATCATTCACAAAAAATGTGCCTTGAATGGTCTTCGTGGAGTTGACACATGTAGCTCCATGAAATACAATAATATAGTTGTCCATACTAGCCTCATCATTGTCAACACGTTCAGTGGTTGGTTGTGTGTCTTCTTAGGCAGGGTGGATTTCTTAGTTGCCACCTAAAGGCATAGAAGGTGTATGAGAGGGTTCCTCAGAAATCTCTTGCATTTTTTTCCCACTACCATCAACACCAGGGGCATCAGGTGTCAGAAAATGCTACATACAAAATATTTTTTTTGTTAGTTTAGCTAATGTAAAAATTAAAAATCAAACTATCACAATTGATCTCATGCAAAAAAAAAATATCCTTTTGATTTTTTATTATTACCTTATGTGTTTCTAGCTAGGTCATAAGTTGTCTTATCTTTTTTCCTAATTCAAGTGTTTGAGGCACAACGTCTAGCAAACACTCAAGAGCCATGGCTGCTTTTCATGACTTTTTTTGTAGCAACAAAAATGGACATGGGGATGAAGAAAAATCTTCCTCATTGAGGGAAGCATTAGGCACACCATGGCTAGGCGTCTACATATTTGAATAAAATTAACATTATTTCAATTATATAAAGAACTAAAATACCTAATTATAGAGCAGGGCTAATACTTTACATGTTCTTCGGCTGGCGCATTTCTGTGAACATCCTGTCCTAGGGTTGTTCCTGTACTGCCACGATTATTCTGCCACATTGCAATAAAATTAGAAATGTGAAAACTTGAAAACAGAAAAAGAAAACTGAAACAATTTCTAAATTACATTTCTACTACATAAAATTTATGCATTAAAGAGGCATGGGAGTGGTTGAGTATAATTAAAAGTAAGGGCTGTAAGCCAAATTTTTATACTTACACCTTGCTAGTAAACAATTTATGCAAAGTAGGTAGATTAGATGAGGCTAAAGAGATTTTCATTGAATCTTTAATGAGCATAATAAAGCTAAATGTAGTGGCCTATAATGAATTGGTCAATGGATATTGTGAGGGAGGTAAATTGGATGAATATTTCGTTCTCCTCGAAGAAATGAATGAGAATGACTACATGCCTGACCTAATTACATATAGTACCATAATTTATGGGCTAATAAAAGAGAACAAGATATTAGAGGCTTTTAAGTTGCAAGATCAAATGGAAGACAAGGGCTATGAAGTATATATGAAGACAACACTTTCTTATCTATGGTGCCCTTGCCAGATCCTTATAACGAGTGGTCGCATTAATTGTGGAAAGATTAAATTTCCTAGTCAGTAGTCGGCTGAAGGTGATTTTGGGTTGTGTGTTTTTAAAACTATGGTTACACTTGGACCTCCAAAATTTGATTACATCATAATATATCAAATATATGGTCGAGAAAACTACACTGAATCAACTATCAATGTGGACTTATGGAAACTTGCATGAACTAGCAGTCACTAAAGTGCATGATGGAAGGCCATTTTGGACAGCTAGGCAACTTCTTCAGATGGACTTACCTCTTGATTTGAACTGTTAGGAGAATGGGCTTCTCATAATAAATAGTGAAATTATACTATTCAATGGTGATAAAACACAATTGTTGAGTTTTCTTACTCAAATTTGTAATGCAATTGATAAGTGAAGAGTTTCAGGAGCGGTAGTAAAGTGCGTGAATTCAGTTGAAATTTTTTTGATTGAATTTTAATCCTTATATGATTTTAGTGCCTTTTTGGATGATTTGGTTGTTGCTCGTCTTGATTCTCAAAGAAATATATCTATGAATGAGCTAGGAAATGATTGCGGAAATGCAAGATTTGCTAAGAATGTGGTTCAACAGCCTGCCTTCTTGGGGCTTCAAATGTTTCAAGGGAGGAAAACTTTACCTAGAGATTAGCTTAAATATATTTGCATGATAAGGATTTTGTTTTGATTAATGGTCCTCCAAGTGTCCACAAACATTCATTACATGGATTATAATCATATGTACATCTGGGCTCTACAATGGTTATTAACCCTCTAATATGGTGGCCAGTTGGTACATATTATGATGGGGATTCCATTCATGTGTTTTATCCCCAATATATTAAGATCTCAAGCTAAGATTTCTCAGCTTCTAAGTGTGGATGAACAAATGTTTAGTTCCCATTTTGGGGAGGCAAGAATAGCACTAAGTTTTGATACTTGACACATTGTTGTATGCAAATATTTTATCCATTCACATGATGTAGAATCTTACCATCGGGGTTGGAACAAAGACCTTGGGCTTTGTAGGCACGTCACTCATGCTACCCCTCCTAAGTTATCATGGAATATATCACTATCTTATGATTACTACGTCTTCCCATTGGTATTAGTTGTATTCTTGATGTATATTATGACATACCCACCATGCATTTGCTTCTGGCTATGATCATTTTCATGACATGGACTCAGTGTGTACTTTTTTCATGGCCATGGTCTTGCATATTATCACATGGATTCACAGTGTATTATGTTTCCAGCCATGCTTTGTTCCTCTTCTAAGAATCAATATGCCTATCTATTTGTTGACAATCGATTGCAAGTACTCACTAGTTCCTTGATCTTTAGCTCTTTCCTTGGAATTCCTCATAACTTATGTCTATTACAATGTGTTTTGACGATTGGTTCCTCTTCTTACCTCACACATTAGGGGGTGTTGTTACAACTCTACTTTCCACCCTTGAATCTCACTAAGGACCCATTGCATAGACCAACATTAAATGAGTTCTGGAAATCAACACTAAATGAATCGGTTCTCTTGCACTAGGAGATTATGAACTCATTAGACTCAAGTTCCTTAAGTTAGAGAGATCTACAACCATCCTCTAGCCTCTTCCATGAATCTATTTAAGGAAGGTCTCTCAAGGAAGAAAGGAGGAAGAATCATTTGCAAACATGTGTTGCTCATTTTAAAAGAGACTATTCAACCTTTAGATATCATAGTTCTCAATTTGTGTGAGGGCCAAGAAAGTGTTAGACTAGGGACTCGGGAAAAAAAAAATGATAGCATTTCCCAATACATTTGGCAAATGAATTAAGAAATTTTTGATAAACTCCCTATATTCAAACAAAAGACACAAATTTTTTTTATACCTTCAACTTTGATCCAAAAATGTCTCAAGACTAAAACATCTTAACCATCATGTATTATTCAAAAAAATGCTCATATATAAATACATAAATGCATGCATACACATAAATATATACATATATTATTATATTTTTTTTAAAACAAAGAAAAGTTAATATTGATGATTTTTTCACAAATTTTATATAAAACCTGCTTAGTTGATTTAATTGGCGTTAAATTGATTAGCGCATGAGATTCAAAGAATTTCATTTTTTTAATCCACTCCCCGACCCCTCTCCAAAAAAAAAAACAAATGCAGTGACTAAGAACACAATCAGCATCATATCAAACATGAACTATAATTATTTTGTTAAAAACATTTGTAGGGGGAAGATAAGATATAGTAAATAGTAAGCCAATGGGATTAGAAAATACAATGAGACATTGTTGTGAAAACAGCTCCAAAAAGAGAAGAAAAGATATATCAACGCCTTAGAAATAAGTAACTTCAATGGGGAAACCTCCAATACATTACATGAATGAACAATTCTTGGATGATACAAATGAAAAAACATCCTTTATATATATAGGAGTCGATGGGGTCACAATGTAATCCTGGTGGGGCCAAAATGTAATCCTAGAAGACCTAAAAATAATAATATAAGGGCACAATAATAACAATATGCGGGTTATAGGGGTACAAAAATAACAATAAGGGGGTCTACACTAACATAATAAGGGACTACACTAGTAATACAGGGACCTAACAGGCCCCTCTCCTTCAAATAAGTGTTGTCCCCAATGTTTGATTATTTCTTGATGCTTATTTATAATACTATCATCCTCCTATGTGGAATCTTCTATAGGAAATTTCTTCCACTTGTTGAGATAATCTGAAATTCATTGTACTTGTTGAGTTCTTGTTTCTATGACTACTTCAGAACTTCTTTCGATGTGATGTTGGACTAGTTTAGTAGAGAAAAATTGTACAACTTTCCACGTGTCATTGTTTCTTCCGTTGGATCTAAAATTGATAGATCGAAAACTACAGTCTGTTTTCTTGTAGCCACTTTTTACAGCATTCCAATCCAATGCTTAGAGAGAAAGTTATGAAGCTTTTCTCACGATCACCTCTTTGAGACAAAATTCAGGAGCCTGAAAAAACACTACTTTCCACAGATCATATCTCTAAAAATTTTGTGACCCAAGCACTAAAATTTTGCGACGCATTTCCTCAGGATTACAGCTTCGCGCCCTAAAAATTTCAGATTCTGAACCGTCGTAGAAAATTTTTTATAGCGCAAATGCCATGATGACCTGTTTAGATTAAATTGAGGAGCCTGTAAAAATACCTAACTTCCACAAATCATATCTCTAAAAATATTGCAAGTAATCCTCTGAAATTGTGAAGGCGGAGTGCGGCGAGAGGGTGTCGCCTGGGAACACGGACCGGTCTTGTGTTCGATCCCGAGCAAGGTCGTAGCTCGTCGTGCGAGTAGTTAGTCTAAACCGGGCCAAGCCCACTACCTTTTGCCCACGTGGTGTAGAACAGTCGGTGATGGGGTGCACTGTTAAGGCACTCCGTTCTGTAAGGTCACCGGTTCGAAACCCGTGGGTGGCATGGGAGGAGAAAAAATGGAAAAAATTAGGATTAGTCTGAACAAAAAAAAAAAAAAAATCCTCTCGAAATTGTGCGATGTTCCCAAGGATTTCTACTTCGTACAATAACAATTTCAACAAATTTCATAGAACAACATTTATAGCCAAATTCCACGATGACCTCGTTTGGAGCAAAAAAACCCAGAATCCAAAGCTCGATACCAAATGTTGTGTAACCAGCTCCAAAAATAGAAGAAAAGAGATATCAACGCCTTAGAAATAAGCCACTTCGAGGGGGAAACCTCCAATACATTACATAAATGAACAATTCTTGGATGATACAATTTACAAAACCTCCTTTCTATATATAGAGTCCATGGGGCCATAATGTAATCCTAGGGGGCCACAATGTAATCCTAGCCGACCTAACAATAATAATGTAAGGGCACAATAATAACAATATGGGGGTTACAGGGGTACAAAAATAACAATAAGGGGGTCTACACTAACATAATAAGGGACTACACTAGTAATATAGGGACCTAACAGAAATAAAAATATTGTGTAAGTGCCCAGACTACTCTTGATTCTTGAAAGATAAAAGATAAAGAGATACAAGTGATACTAAAAGAAAAGGTGATTCTAGAAGGAAAAATTTTAATTGTAGAAATCAATACTCCATACCAGATATAGAGGTAATATGTAGAGGAGGAAGCAGAGCCATCCTAGTCTCCATCACCAAGGTATCAATGGAAAGACCAAAGATAATGTCTTGTATAGAGTGCCTGACACTAAAGATTTAGCCAGGGCATCATGGGAGGAGAAAAGTGGTGGTGATCAGCTGAACCTCTCCTAACATTTGAGGCCAGAGATAAAAATATAGTGATGGACATTTGGTTTCTTGTTATGGGCACAACTCTGTAATAAAAGTAGATATATTTTTGTGTCCTCGTGAATGTAGTTGCATACCAATAGAAGAGGGAAATTCGGATATCTCACTAGCCTAATATCATCTATGTTTGGGGCTAGGGCATATATATAGTGTTTAACACCTGCAATGACTGAGATAGGCTAGAAGGAGGATATCAATTTAGTGAAACACGACCTACATAAATCATGTAAGGTCAATTGTCTATTGTAATACCTCACATATGTAGAAAGGAAAAAAATTCTAATCTTAATAGAAAAAAAGGATAGAAAGGAACCTCCCAAAATCACAATATAGACTTAACTGATGCTCTAAAAAAAAAATGTCAGGAGGTGGACTTAATTAAAACCAGTGTCACAAGTATCTTTGATTATCCAAATATTTTCGAATCCACTGGGAACATTGGGAAGAAAGATGTAATCCTCTAAGGAAGGTCCAATTGAATGGAGAAAAGGGAAGAGAATAAAATTAGAAATTTAATAGAAGATTATGTCTTACTACTTAGAAGCACTAAAAACAAATTTAATGAGCAAATAGAAAATCTAGAATTCTCAACAATAAAAAATATCAGAGATGCCACTGGATATTTCTAGAAGTAAACAAGACAAATCTGCCCTCAGTAGTTCTAAGGGGCATAGGTCACAGTGACTACTCAAGATCTTTTTAACCTCTCAAGCTATCAAACTGCTGCTACAAACTCGGAAAACTAATAGGATAAAAACAAGAAATCTTAGAAGTTGAAGAAGAGTGAATAATCAAATTGTAACTTTTCTCTTGCCAAATATAACAATAGACCAAATGGAAAAAATATGTGTTATGTAAAATCACATGATCATGATAAGATAACCCCTAGAACAAACTAAATATAGGTGGTATAATCCTCACCCAACCACAACATAAGATCTTATCACCTTGCTTGCATATCAATCCAACTCCTGCAAGTCACTTTGCTTGCATCTCAAGAAAATATTGAAGTGAACTAGATATGATGTCCCTATCAAAAACATTGAATCAAAAAATCCTCCAAAGATGATGGCTATTCGAAAAAAGGGGACAAGTGTGATGAAAAATAATAGAAATCATACATTCACTTGTGATGTTAACTCAATTAGCAAGGTGGGGGTTCTTACTCTCATTGAGGGCATACATATGATAGTAGGGGTGCAACTGTGTAATCCCCAACCAATCAGGACTTCATTATTATGACCATTTAACTTTTCGAACATGTATACAATTCATTAAACAACTTACCTTTTCTAGCATAGTATAATTTTATCAACCACATATACTTTATTATTTAATTAAAATACCAATAAGTAAAAAGTCACTAAATGACAGAATAGCCTAGTAGATAAAATATGAATTCACCTATAAAAGGGCTAGCAGCTAACAACTCTACTCTAGCAATTCACTCAAAGGAAAATTTAATGTCAACTGATGTTTTTAATTGGTGGGATGGTGTGCAATGGAATGTTAATATCATAGACAAATGTCATTGATACTGTTGCTATGAAAGATAGCGCTAGTGCAACGACTGTGCCACTAATATCACCTTCTTTAAACTCTTCTAATTTTCTTTATGCTTCTTTGTTTCTCTTTGAAAATGAATGAATTTGGAATATTGTCTTTTTCTTTTTTTGTTCTAATCCGCTAATTTCTTGATTTTAGAAAAGCCAACTCTTTTTCTAGATCCTTGACATTTTTCCATTTAACAACTAACTTCTTCAGGTCAATTTCCAAACTGTTAGTTTCATCTTGTGAATTCTAGTGCATATGATAATCATATTTTAACAAAAAAATAGCGAATTGCATGTAAAGGAGGAAAATATATAATACCCATTGCAATATGATGTCTATAGTGGGGGATCAAAACCAGATCATTTTTATATTTTAAATGATGCACAGTAGATGGTGAAGTCTTATCTTCCAACATTTTACACATAATTGCATACTTTCACCATAATTTATTGCATGTTGTATGATATTAATATGCTCTATAGTTGCACACTCGGCTTATTCACATCCTTTCCTAACCTTCTTACTTCCTATATTAAGGTTATTTCTCTAATCTCCTAAGGATAGGTATCTATGATCAGGGAAGCTAGGTTGTGTATCACATTTCGAGTTATCTTTTACAAATAATCTTCATCACCAAAGAAGACCTTAGAAGACTACTCAACTTTCCCCAAACTTCACTGGATGGTTTTTGGGCGCTAATCCACTGTACATTCTGAGTTTGGAATGATAATGAGACATTTACCAAAAAATAAATGTGTGCACATTACTTAAATAAATAAGAGAAAATAAGGAAGAATCACAACATCATTCACAAATTGCAAAATTAATATGAAACCCAGACTTAACTCAAAATCCATTTACATAAATATGTACATGTAACCAATAGAAAGAAAAGTCGTAGAATCATTCACAGGTGATATAATGATCAAATAAGTGAACACTAATACATCTGTAGCAATTAAGTGAGAGTTTCTTCAAACATTTTACATGCAACAAAACTATATCAAATAAACGGTAGTAGCAAGTGAAGGAATTATACATCAACCCATAAAAAATAAAATAGACATGAAGTACAAGAGTACATGCACAGGATTTTTGAAGCCAAACTGAACAATTTTGAAGCATGAAGAAACCACATTACCATTTTTCCTCTTAGCCCTTCAATGTGGCCCTAGCAGATTAATGTATCCTCTGATGCAACCGTAGAAAATCAATGTCTCGACAATTGAATGCTGGGTTTTATGTTGACGAAGAGTTGTGCTCATTTAATTTAGAGCTCCCTCAAGTTTTTGTGATGGCAGAGGATTTGATTTCATCCCCCCGCAGAGTTCAATGACATTTTCAGGTTATGCAGACAACATTTTCATGTACATAGAAACAATCCTTTTTCAATTTGTTGAACTAAAATAATGGTGGCTATTTGGTTCCTACTCTACCAATATTGATTTACCAAAAACTTGTCGCTATTACTGATAGTGAATAATATTCACAAGAGAGTCTCAAGTATATCAATGAGTTTGTGGGAGAAGGGTGTAGATAGATGGTCTGGCTACGGGGAAGGAGAATGGAGAGGGGTCTGATTCAAATCGCAGATAGATGATCTAGCTACGGGGGAAGGATAATAGAGTGGGAAAGAGATGAAATAAGCCGTAGTAAAATCGATGGTTGTCAAATGTAGTGAAGCCGACATTTTCACCACACAAAAAATTCATATTATGCCTCAAACATTTCAATGTTATACCTTATGCCAATGTAAACTCATGATGTAATGTCACATTTCTTTCTACCATGTTACATTTTTTATTAAATTTTTTCACAAGATTCAAGCCCATGGTTATACCATAATGCCATTAAATATGTATTACCACACTCTCTTGACATCAACAAGTATCACCTTACCCTATAACCATACAATATATCATTTTTTCATGTAGTCAAAAATTTACTATTTACCATATAGTTATGTAATTATAAATATTTTTCCTTATTTCCATTTTTTTTGTCGGACCAATAACATATGATACTAATCTATGAGATAACCAAGAATTATTATCCCTTTCCAAAAACAAATTGTGCGCCAAAGCATACTAGATCTATATCACAAGTTTCATGTTCAAAATTTATTCATATTTGGAACTTGAAACTATGTAAAAACATCCAAACAATCTTTACATCATGATAACAATATTTCAAGTATGCGTGTTTGAAAAAAAAAAGTTTTATGTGTCAAATAATAATGTAAACTATAAAAATGAATTCAATCATTCATAATACTTCAAATAATTGGATTTCACCTACTTTAGCTTAAGAAAAGTACAAGGATATCAAAATTTGCAACCTTTAACACAGTGAGCTATATATGGGCCGATAGGTTAGCTAGAGTTTTTACTTTGTTTCAAGAATATAATGAATATCCCCCATCATTGGACCAATATTACTCTTGGTCAAGGATGGAAAAGAAATCAACCGTGTTCATTTCTAGAGAAAATATTTCCAATCTCCTTTATTTCTATTGGAGTCACCGTTCAAAAATTGTTCCCACTCTCTAGTATTTTATTCTAGTAGGAATTGATTGATTTTATTAATAGAGGTATATATTTAATAAGGTGACCACCACCCTTATAAATTAAAAAAATATATAATAAAATTACATTGTAAAATGAATCTAACATATAGGTTGTCATAAGGATTTATCATAATGTCATCAAGAGATGTGTGTTATACAATTTCTATGAGGAACAAAGTGGTCAATCCCATAAGATAGATGGTTATTTATTGCACTATTTGATGCACTAATGAATGTATGGAGGCATCAATAGCAATGCCTTACGAATATTTCGTCCAAATCCACTCTTGGTAAGAAGATCAAGGGATGGTGGTGCTCTCTATCATTTGTAGAAAATATTAGTTATTGGTATAGTAGAAAATATTATAGGGAATGGGTTAAAGATATGAACTGATTCATTGCATATATTTAAGTTTCCCACTGTGGAACATATCATTCTATAAATGGTCAAAAGTGTAAGGGAATGCCACCTAGCTTGTTAAATAAATTTTAAAACCTTCTTAAGTTAAAAACCATTCATTCAAATTTTTTGTAAGAAAACAACCATAGTGTTTTGAGACATCCATAGGCTATCCGATATACTTCATGACAATTATTTTCAATCCAAAAATGTAAATAAAAAAGAAACATAGTTAGGAAATGAATAGCCATGCAACTCAATCCATGGGGTCCTAAGGTCTCTATGGCCTAGGATTTGGGACAAAATTTAGTGGGATATGATACACCAAATACCATAACATTCCATAACATTCTTATTTTTTTTATCAACATCAATATCAACTTGATATCTTGAATATCAACATGACTAGTTTAGGGGGGATTTCATTAACTTATGTATTGCGTTTGGTATACTATTCCATGGGTCCTTGGGAGGAACTATTTTTTAAACTCCTCGGTCAATCTCTTCTTGTGTAATTTATAGAATGATAGATATATGTGAATGGATGGTCATTTAATAAAACCCATGCATCCTTGTGATAAGCGTGAAAGGCCAGAACCTCAAGCTCATATAATCTCCACTAAATTACAAACATAAAATGCAAAGAATTAGGAGGAAAACTAGGAATAAAATGATGAAATAATGTGTTTACATTATGGCTAAACGTTATCATCATGTCATTCTAACAATAGAAGATATAGGGAAGATTCTTAAACCTCATATAAAATAAACACGTAGTCTAATGAAGCCAACATTTCATCCATAAAACAAAAGAAATTCTAGCATGATTTTTCCTAAATCAGGTGGAAGTTGTTGAAAATATAGGTTATAGTTGTCAATATTGAAGATTTTGGGTGCCCCAAGGGTCCTTGATGGTGTTGAATCCATTTTTCTTATCAAAAGAAGAATTTAAACACTGCCATAGTGGGATTTTTTGAAGAATTTATTTTCATATTCTAGCAACAAAATGGTCATCAAGACTAAATTATGGCCTCGTTGGATAATTTCTAAAAGGAATGCAATTTTATTCTAACATAAAGCTAATTGTTCCATTAAGTTTCACCATAGTTAACATTGGGCACTCCAAATGATGAGATTCCATGTGTGTGAAAACTTACATTATCATGTGTAGGAAAATGATAAAATTCCATGTGTCTTAAGACTTATGTTATAATGTGAAGGAGATGATTTCTAGCAATATTTACAAGGAAGAGGTTAAAAAATGTTCCAATTTGAAAATTCTTAAACAAATGAAAAAAAAAATATAATTTCTTTATAATGCTATTTAAAGAGTGAATAATAGGATATTAAATGAGTGCAAAAGCATTGAGGATGTCATTACAATTGAAGGTTTTGTTAATGATCCCGTCATCTTGTTGTGAAGGTAAGGACCTCTTCCAAATCCTATTACCTTAGATGTTGATTGCCAAGAGTACAAGCAATTACCCATTTCACACTATGTGATCGACCTATGAAAACTCATATTATAGGTTGAGAAAATCACAAGTCTTACTTGGATAGAGAAAGGAATTAATGCAAGTGGGGGTTGAGTGGACAAGTTTATTAATGAGTATAGAGGAGGTGCTGAGTGCCTGAGAAGTGAGGAAGAATAATTTTTAAAAAGTATAGAGCACATGCGAGTGAAAATTGAGCAAATTCATGAAACATCAATAAAAATGATACTATGAGATCATTTTTAAAACATGCAATAGGGTACATCTCATTTAGATAATTATATATTATATTAAAGTGAAATGAAATATTACATACCACAAAAATGTGTTAGTCCTGGGGTATCATGAATTGTCCATACAAGCTTTCCACGACATTGAAATCTCTTCTGCTTGATTGGTTTAGTGATGTCAAACATTGTGATGCCATGCCATAACTTTATTAGCTCATCGATAAGACGCTCAATATATACATCCATATCTTTTACCTGGTACTTACCTAATTGTTCAAAATTATGGTACATAATTACTACCATGATATATGTATATATTATTAAGTAAATAAATAAAATATATTATGCAAACAATGAGAGAAATGACAATGTTACATTCAAAAAAATAATGTATGAAATACCTTGAATAATCATAGTCAACATTATGTTCTCCCTCTTTATTGATATCCAAGGAGGGATGTTATTGTCGATAACGAAAATAGGCCACACTGAGTAAGTAGATCTAAGCTCTCAGAATGGATTAACACCATAAGTTTCTAATGAAAGCCTAACATTACGAGGTTAATTTTTAAAATCTACATATTTTTCCTCGATTTCCCGAAATGCAGAACCATCTACAGGAATTCGAAGAACACCATCTCCAATTATATTCTTTCAATGGTAATCAATAAACTGTGCTATGCTCTTACACCTAAACATTCACTACAAACATGGAATTGTTGGAATATGGCTTAGAACCTTTTGAGGCACCCCTTTTTTAGTTGATATGTTTGATATCTACTGGTACCATGTTTCAGACATTCTGTTTTCGACCCATGTTCTCTGTAATATATAATATCATCTTTAGGACATGCATCTGTAGTGTTATATTCCATTCCAAAGTCTTTCATAATTTTGAATAATAATGGCTAGTTTTATTTATTTATTTAATTAATTGTGATAATATATATATATATATATGTATGCAGGTATGTACGCATGTACGTATGTATGTATATATATATATATATATATATATATATATATATATATGTATATATATATATATATATATATATATATATATATATTAACAAAATTACTATAATAATAGATGAAATAATATATTAAATCTGTAACAAGCCTCATATCGTCACCATTCTAACATTTTGTAAATCATGTTTTCATATCATGGCTATTCCGACAATCTCAATAGCCTACGTCGTGCTTCTGACGTTTTCTATCCATGTCGTTATTCTAACGTTTTATGAACGGTCTTTGTGAACGTGTTAGGATGCCCTAGGAAATGCATTCGAGCGAGTTGGGTCATGGGAAGGTACCGAGGGAAATGAGTTCGGGTGGGTTGGGTAGGGTCGGGTCGTGCTGTGTGAGGGCACCAAAGGACACCCTTGAGTTTGTCATATGCTAATTTGTGTTGTAATAAATTTCCATTTTTTATATGGCCTCCCTCACACGATCTAACCCAAATGTGTTTCCTATTGCGCCCTCACATAACACGACCCAACCCGCCTGAACGAAGGCATGCTGGAGATCAAAACAGACAATAGATCGTACAAATGCATAGTACAAGGCACACAGGCGATCACAACTTAAAATTTTTGATACGACCAACTTCACATGCCCTGACCCACCTGAACGCGTTTCCCTAGGCACCCTCAAATGACCCGGTATGACCCGACCTACCCAAACATATTTCTCTAGGTGCCCTCACACAACTCGACCCAACCCTCCCCATCCCATGACAAATGCATTTCCTTGTGCACCCTCAGTACACGACCCGACCTGAACCGACTCCGCTTGATCTAACACATTTCCTTGGGCGCCCTCACATTACCTGACCCGATGTGACCCGCCCAAATACGTTTCCTTAGGAAACCTCACATGACACGACCCAAGAAAACCTGCTCGAATACATTTTCCTGAGCACCCTCACATGACTTGACCCAACCCAACCCGACCTGCATGAACGTGTTTCCTTGGGCACCCTGACAGGACACGACCTGACCCGACCCACCTGAACGTGTTTCGTTGTGCAACCTCACATGAAACGACCCGATCAAACCCTACCCGACCTGCCAAAACGTGTTTCCTTGGGCACCCTCATATGACCCAACACGACCCAACTCTGACGTGTTCCTTGGGTGCCCTCACACGACCCGACCCGAACTGACCTCACACGACCTGACCCAACCCGACCCAACATCACACGACTCGACCCAACATCACATGACTTGACCTGACACTGTGACCTAACACAACCCCACCCAACCTGACTGGACCTGCCCGGACAAAGACAATTAGGATGTGAAGCTTGCAAAAAGGCTAAAGGGATGACATGCATGGCGATATAAGGAGAGGGTAATAGAAAGTTTGAGCAGAAGGCTAGAGAGGGAGAGCTATTGAAGGTAGAGAATGGCTAGAAGGCCAAGTTATTAAGGTCAAGAGGCCTTCACTAAGAAGTTGAATCACAAAGTTGACGACACATATTGCAACCTGCACCGAATGATATGCTCTAGCTAAAAGGGTTGTTGATCTTAAATAACTTTGCATGGTCATGGGAATTAAAGCACAAGAAAGTAGGCGTGTTTTTACAATTAATGAGATCCATCATATTACCATAATGATACAAAGTCTTCACCATCAATCATGACGTGGTTATGTGTGAGGTTATACTGGCCGCCTGGTACAAACATTAAGTAATATTGAAGACAAAATGTCATGTTGAAGTGAATTGCCAAGGTGACGCACACATCTATCAGTACTAGGCGAGTGACATTCATGAATCACTCCTGAAAGTGTGATCCATCACCATGTCAAAGTAGGTGGGGAGGGCCCACATTGGGCTATGATTTGTGGGGTAATCACAAAACCACTATTGTAACATAAAAATGGTAAATATTCTTCGATACACAGAACATTATATTTTGAAAAAGTTATAATAAAACTTGTATTTTGTTCATTCATTAAATTTAAAGATAAATTTTCTTATATTCATTTTTAATATTAAACATGTTATAAGTTCAAGAGAAATTAATAACAATTAAATATAACAAATATATTATTATTTTTGTTAGCTTGACCTAGCTAACATAGTAATAGCTAACATAATAATTGTCAATAAAATCACCCTAGTAAACAAATAAAAAATGTATTATTATAATAATATAAAAATTAATAAAATAAAAAAACAACATTACAAAATAAATCTGGTTGCCTCTACATAATCTCAATCTCCCTACCTGTTAATGATCCAAAAGAAAAAGACAAAGAAAATGTTAAACACTCTCAATAAATCCACATTTCATTACATGAAGCATTTGGAGTCGTCGTCCATGGAAACCAGAACATCTCTTTGATGTACCTACTTCAAAATATTTTAAAATATGAAAAAAAAAAATCATTGACACCATTCATAATATTAGGAAAATATCTAAATACAAATATAATGGTTTATTATTAAACATTTTCATTTAAAAAACTATCAACATTTCACAGTTAAAAAAAAATAATAATAAATAAATTAAATTTTATTTCATCACATAACTTAAACTCTCTATTTAAAATATAAAATTGGTTTATATGATACCGTTGTAAGGTACGTTGGTGTTGTTTTTAATTTTAAAACTTGTATAAGACATGATTGAAAAATTAGTCAAGGGTAGAAACTACATGTAATTGAATGGATATCGAAAATGAAGACTACTAAACTGGGTTAACATTTTTTTTTTTTTAAATGGTTAAAATCTAGGGAAAATTACAATGTTTACCGTCGTCGTTATTACGATGCTTGGTCAACATGTCACAACACCGACTATTACCCTCCACCCATCGCAATACCGACGGTTTTTCTCAAACCATCGCAATACTGACGTTTGTCCCCAATTATGTCGCAATAGTGACGGCTTCCCGAAACCTTTGCAATACCAACTCATGTCTTAGAAATGACATAGTTCCAACGTTGTGTCTCAAAGCGTCGGTATTCAGAAGACGTTCATAAACGTCGCAATACCGACGATGTCCCTAAAAGTCGATATAGCGACGGTTGTTGGCGAGATTTCAAAAATTGATAAAAACTAGCGAAATTTCCGACAATACGTCAAAAGTGTTGGAATTTTGACCAAATGTACTAGTGTAGAAGCATATATTAACCAAAATTAAAATTTTAGAAGCCTAATATCTGCTCAAATATTTATCATTTTCAAACCATATCCATAGCAAAGGAAACCATACAGGATCAACAATGGTGACGTTAAACCATTATAGGTATGTAGTTGTGACGATTATTGCTTCTTGCAACTCTTATTGTGTCCTTGTCCATACATTTTTTTTCACGAGGAAGTTTACATTCCCTAATTTAGCTTAATTGGATTGAAGTAATTATTGAACAATATTTCTAATATGGAGGCTTTCATCTATTTTAGTAATTCTTTCAATTTCATCGACATAGACAATGCCTTGTTGAGTTTCCAATTATGGATTAAGTGGTGTATATTCTTTGTGCATTTCAACAAAGAGCCTCAAATTTTCATTGTTCTACCCATTCTCCTCCCGCTCCTCATATATTAGGAAATTACAAGATTTAAGAGGTAAATTGTTCTCATTTGGACATGAGTATTTTGATTTTGGTTGTGTTTATAATATGTCCAAATGAAAAATCCTAATTATTTTTCTAAATTATCTTAAAGCCAATCAATATCGAAAGGGGTGGTATTATTATTTCCTTCTAATTTCATTTCTGAAAAGAGGAATAGCTTTCTTCGCATAACCATTGGGCCGACTTGTATATATATCATGCTTAAGGGTTTTCCATAACCTTGAATAATCAAAAAAATTTACGCATGCTTAACCGAAGTCTCTTAATTTAGGTAACACTTTGGCTAAGCATCACAAAGTTCATAATAGCATAATGACAAACTATCGTTAAAGTACATAGTGTTTCTTTGAATAACCACTCTTCATGTGATGTGTCATTGGTAGTGGTGAGGAGGATAATCCCGAATTTCTTGATTAGAAAATTATTTTCTTGAAAATATATCTAATGCCATTGGAGTGTGTATTATGAACAAGACTTTATAATGATTTTCTTGAAATACAATTGCATGCATTTCCATCCAATTGAAATATAATGAAATAAATAAATAGCTATTCATAAAATTGAATTGGTTTACTCACTCCTAGCCCATGTCCTAGAAGTTAAAATGCATTTTTTAAAGGAAATCAATCTTTGGCCTTCTCATTAGACCTCTCACCCTTTATTGACTCTGCAACAAAACTTCTATCTCCAAGGACATAATAATAATGAAGCTTCAAATTGTAAATTTCTTCCATATTTCAAATTGGGGAATTTTATGTTCCATAGCATAAACTAAAATATATTTCATGTGTTATGAAAAAATATTATAGAATTTAGTTCCATCTCGTAGCTTTTTCGTATCAATGACTCACCTTTCAAAACTAGAAATATTGAATGGCAAAGGTATTTACTTCCCGGTATAGTTCAACATTGAATGAGAAACTATGTTCCCATTCTTTACACAAGCCTCGTAAGTTGCCTCTACTTTCTCTTTTAATACATCCATTGATTATAAGATTCTCTTTCTTTGCTAAAAGTGAAATCTATAGCCAAGTAACGTGACACCCTTTTCATAACCCTAGTCAAGTAGTGTATCAATCTTATCATGAAGCTAATGCAATTCCTTGATGTGTAGAACTTCTGGTAGCTTTTGGCAGTAGATAATCCATGTCATGAAACACATTTAATTAAACAAAATGAAAAAGTTCCTCCTATGCAGCTTCAAGTTCAATAGTAACATCTTATAAAAATACATCACCATATAATATATTTTCGAATACCGGACTATCGACAACAAATTAACCCTGGTAGCAACAACTCTAGTTTCCACATTATGGTCGTATAACTCATAAATATATTATCCAAATTAAATTCCTTCATCACCCTCTGCAGTCAAACGGGACAAACAAATATACACATTGAAGGCACAATTCTTCTAAAATGTTTTTTCTAAGCTAGATGTATTATATTTCTTTGTCATCTCCATTTTATAAAAAATACATTCATATAGAACATACGTTATTCAAATATTATGACTCTATCTACTATAATACAATAGAAATATGAGGAAAAAAAATTTAACGACTTTTAATTTCGGCACAGTAACAAATCTAAATTCTAGGCTAGTAACAAATCGAGATTATAGCGTAGTCATAAGATAAAACTCAATTGTAGTCATAGACACAAGCCTTAGTATAGTCACATATTAGGATTCTAGTGTCACCAAGGCTTAGAGAAGAAACTTGCGACTTCGGCTAGTGGGGACTCCCATACTAGTCGTGAATCACATATCTATGTCCCAAGAGATCTAAGTACTTACTCGAATTGTGATTTATTATTTATGAGGAAGAGTATTGTATATATGTCGTAGAATTCATTCCCATAAAGGAAGGGCTTTGCGTAACATATGGAATCATGATTTGCGACTAATGGATAAGGGAGAATACCAAGTTTGTGGTATAAAGACTGATATTAAGTTATGATATTGGGAGATATACTCTATGTGATCGATATATATTCGAATGGAAAACAAACTCTTAGAAGTCGTAGTGTGAGAATTGAATAACCTAGAAAGCTTTGATTCATGGGAAGAATACTCAAAACACTTAACTAATAATATGATATTTAAATTTAGGTTAAAAGGCCCTCGAGGTTAAGTGAAAAATACACCATCAAAGAGCAATGTGTAAGGAATTTGGAAAAATATATTCCAAATTTTAGAATCGAGTGGGGATCAAGGAACATATGCAATAGAAAAATTTAGATAATGAAGGGAGAGAGAGTGAGAATTCATTTCAAGGATTGGCATAGAGAGGAAAAGGAGAAATGCATGAGAGGTTATACTTTTTCAAGGGTAAAGGTAGCCGAATTGATTGAATGCCCAGAGGATGAGACAAAGAATTATAATAGTAGGAGAAACAATTGAAAATCTCAATTTTATTAAGTTTCATGTGACTAGTATAAGTCATGTTTCATATTGTGATGAGGGTAATGAAAACTACCAACTCCCAAATCTAGAGTATAGTTAGTAAGTGACTAGGTATTGAGTTTGTGATATGCTACTTGGGGATTATGACTATAGAATTTTTTTCAAGTAACAAGTTGATATTTTGTAGGCTAGTGGATATTTCATTAAAATCCATAATTTTGATTTCCGATCGGGAAATTAAATTTATAGTCTTAGTAAAAAATTACAAATCCAAAAGATAGAAAAAGTATAACTACAAGTTGAGATTATGATTGAAGATTAGGACAAGAAGCACACAGCTTTGAAAAATTATAGCTAATACTACAAAAATAAAATGTGATTAGAGTCAAGTAAAAGGAGAAATGAAAGATTTTGTAGATCATAAGGAAGTAAGATTGAGAAAATTCATGCGGAGGGGACTCTAAACTCATTGTCACATATAATGCCATAGAATCATTTACACTCAAGTATGGATGAAGCCAAGTTAATATCTCAAACAATGTGCCATCATTTAATCACTAGTGGAATGTTATATATCTTCTAATCCTGATGACCTAATAATATATGTTTCCCATTAAGAACTACTGTTAGTGTTAGTAAGCTTTCCAGTTTGATTGTATCCTCATCGAAACCCTGGAAAGACAAAAAAAATGCATAAGTATAATATAGAAATCATCTTATAAGCATACTACTGTTCACCTATATAAACCATGAATCATTGGCAACGCTGATAAATATCTTCCAAAATTGATTGTTCACAAATTCCATAAACCTTAATGATGAGGATGAAGCAATATAGGAAAGCATAGGAAATGAGCCTCCTGAAAATATAAGAAATTTAAGCTTTGATGATGGGTAAGTTATTCAAGGATTCATATCAGTTCAAGTCATTGGAATACTTGTTAAAACCTTGAAAAGAAAAGGGAGACCCAAAATTTAGATACACTACCACAATATCTAGCAAGGAATAATAGAAACCATTCCTCCAAACCACATGAGCTAAACGTCATTCCCATCAATTTATATAAATTTACAAATATGTTTAATTTTATTTTTTTATAGAAAGTAGTTCATCAAATGAAACCAACGCGATTTTTTTAAGACAATGTAATTTTTTTTCATGGGATTCAAAAAGTAGTAGGAGCATTAATCAAACCTCAAGGCATGAAAATGAATCTGTAGAGTCCTTCATTTGTTATAAAAGTTATTTTTTGAACTTGTCGCTCACGTGCTTCATATCATACTCTGGAAAATAAGCCATTTCAGTAAGCTCATCAATTTTTGAGAGAAGCAAGTTGTATTGAATGGTGATTTTGTGTAGACTTCATAATGAAAATTAAAATCAATTTCTACTAGGTTGAATAATACATAGCAGGTCTTGAAACATTCGTCAATAGCCCACTTTTGTCGATGATGTTATTTGTAAGGAATTTTATTAGTACTACTAATTCCAACTATTAGTTATATTTTATGTTAATGACATATAGATGAAGGTATAACTTTATAAATCTATTAAAATACATTACGGAACTTCTACAAGATGTATTTTAATGCCATTGGAACATTTTGATCTTCCTACTTAAATTCCATAAAATTAAGTTTAAGCACAACTACCTCATTATCTTTTTTAAGAGCTTTCATGTTATATGATATTCAATTACTCGATAAGGTATAAAATTTAATCATGTTAGTTCATATTTAATCCCTTGCAATTAAACTCTCATGAACAATTCATTATAGTTTTTATAAATTCTACCTAATTTTCTCAACCATTGAATCCCTAAAAAAACATATACACCTTCAATGGTAATTACATACATTGGTTTTTCAAATTATAGTCTCCCATAGTCAGTTTAATGTTGTGGAATTTTCCCACATAATCAATACTCCATCCACTAGAAACTAAAACTGGAATATAGGTCACTAGATATAATAAATAATTGAGTTTGATTCCCAACATTTTAACAATGAGGTTATGGGTACTACTTATGTTAATAAGCAGTATGACCTTTTACCTCTTAGTGAAACATCAAACCTTTAGTTTTGGAGTGTTGATAAAATTCCTAGTGCATTAATTGTTATTTCACACATTTTTACATCAATGTTGTTCAAAATTTTAGCCTCCATTTCTCTGCCTTTTCAGTTGACATGATCTTCCTTATTCCTTTTTGCATATGCATCCAGTATCATTTTATCAATATTTTCAAAGGAAAAATATTGTTTTGTGAAATTTCTACTTCTTTGATAATTTGTTGTTAGAACAACAGCATATATGGTGCCCCCTCTCAAATATTATGTCACTGCGCTCCAAGCAAAGGAGAAGGAGTAGACATCACAATGACTCAGGACGAGTCACATGTTTGTGATTGGGGCTTGTTGGAGCCGGGTCCCTTGGGGTACATTTTGGATATCTTTTTGTATAATTTTTGTATATGCACGTTGCATGAAACGATCAAGGGGATTTGGTGTGGATCAAAGTCCCTCTTTTATGTAAAATGGTTTTAAGGGTAAACTCTTGACCTCAAACCATAGTATGTGCACGCTAAGATGGATATAACTAAATATATTGAGTCTAAGTAAGTAGTTAGTAATTCATGTTTTGGATATAAGTGTTCACACATCTGTAATACTTTTATAAGGGTTTCAGTTTGGGTTGGGTATAAAGGCTCTTGCTCGCTATGTGCATGAAGACCTAGTCCTAGCTATGGGTGGACCCTGCTCACTATGTGCGCAGAAGGGTAAAGTGTAAGGGAAAGTATGACGTATTGAATTGTTTTGAATCTAATACAAATATTGGTTTTGGTGAGGTATTGTGTGATGTCTTTACTGCTATTTTTTAAGGCTACTTTAGTTCTGTTATGCTTAATTGTATATGAGCGAGTATATTTGTTATTTGTGCATGAATCTATATTGATGGTTGAATATGTGGATAAATTTTCTAAAGATATTACGCGCTACATAGATCTGATAATGTTATGATATATCTGCAATGAAGTGATTTGTGATTTTTTTCTCAGATAGGTTAAATATTATTCTGTATTCGCACACATCTGTGTTGGATATGTATAAGTTCTTAGATCAATCAGTTTAGAGCCACAAAATTAATTTCTTCCTCAGTGTGCGGAAACCTGGTTCCAACACCCCTTGATACTGCATTGTGTGACACTTTGATTTGTGCAAACAGGTCATTTCTGAAAGGGCCAATTGTTGGAGGGTTTGTTGGTTGCGCGATAAAATCAGAACTTGGGTCAGTACCCCTAAAGCCAACATGGCCCAAGATTTTTGTAAACATATACAAGTGTTCTTAAAGAGTCCGCAACTATTTTTAAGCTTTCTCGACTCTCAACAAGGAGTTTCTAAGAGAGAAGATCTTTCTTCAATTTTAAATAAAGACGTTCATACCTCTGTAATGTGAATTTTTGGATGCTTATTTCCCAAGGTAAATAATCGAGAATTTTAGAGGGATAAGTTGTGGTTGTTTTCCAACCTTATTCTTGAATTACATGATATGGACTACGTATTTTTTGAGAAAAAATTTCACTCTATGCATCAATATGAAAATTATGTACAAATAAAAACACATGTGAAAAAAAATTTACAATTTTGTTTTTTTAAACATAAAAAATTAAATAAATAATTTAACAACTTAATAATTGAATGAAAATAATATTCACAATGATGGCCACCTTGAGATGGCTGAGCAACATCGTGCCCACCTAGAGATGGTTGAGAACTAGCATGACCACCCATCGATTGCCCACCACCCATTGATTGAGAACCAACATGACCACCCATTCATTAGCCACCGGGGTAATGTGTACCACCCCCCTCACACAATTTTCCACCACCTATTGATTGGCCACCATGGGAATGTGTACTACCACCACCACCCTCACACCACCTTCACACGACCAGAGGGAAGATTCATAAAAAAATATGAATTTCTAATCAATTCAAATGTACATACATGTATAAATACATACATATGACTAAGTATATTGCATGAAAAATACCATGATTGGGTGAACCATGGCCAGGCTCCATTGATTGAGTAGATACTCTTTTCCTCTGAACTCCTAAAAAATGAAATTTATTAGAAATTAATTTAACTAACAAAATTGATAAAAAAAACAATTCCATATGTATACATGTAGGTATGGGGATAAAATTATATATTCAATAAAAAATCAATTCCATATGTATACATGTATGTATGGGGATAAGAGTATATATTGAAATTTTATTTAAGAACTTTTAGATTTAATATAAATACCATGAACATCCCCTGATCCATGATACCACTCTCTCGTGGAGGAATTGGACTGCATTTATTTTCGCCTTGAAGAATCATGTGGAAAATGATAATCTGCCATGATATATATATATATATATATATATAGATATATATATATATATATATATAATAGTTACATAGATACACATAATGTTTAAAGCCTTGAAGAATCATGCGGAATATTATCATCCATAATATATATGAATCTATCTACAAATACATGGATACATGATATTTAAAAGTTTACCTTGTGCATTTTCAATGATTTTTAAAATCACTATTTAAAAAATTATTAAAATAATTCAAAAAATCGACATAATTTACACAAATGTTGGATCAGAACTTGAACATAAATTATGTAAAACAAAAAAATTTGAAACAAAAAATTGTTGTGTAAAACTCACTTGATTATTAAAAAAAAATTTGTTGAATTCCTGCACATTTCAAAAATTAAATAATTTTTTTTCTAAAACATGAAGTTCACCAAGTTGTGTTGTGCTTACAAAGTGGGCGCACATTTTGAAAATTAAATACAAAATTTTCTAAAACGTGAAGTACACCAGTTTGGGCTTACATGGTGGGAGAGCACTTGGTATATAATTGAAAAAAATACATGGTCATTAAAAATGATGCGTTTATAAGTAAAAAAACACACACATATCAAAGATATATTACGATTTCCTTCAATAATTTTGAGGGAGAGCATCTCAATACTAGTTCGTCTTTGACAAATGAATCTTGAAATGGCATTGCCCCACACAATACTAATTCATCTTTAACAGATGAACCTTGAATTAGCACTGCCACATACAATAGATCACGAGACATCTTATTAACATTTGCACAATGTCTTATACTAAATGATTGAAATTGTATGACAATATTGTTTGTTTTTCCATGCAGTTGTTTTAGCCTCTCCTTCTTAACTTGGTACATGCCTTTGATCTGATTGCACACAAGTCCATAATTAGTGAAAACGACAATTCCATTTGATCCATACCCGCTAGCTATTCCCAAGCCTTATGTCAATGCACTATAATATGCTTCATTTTTTCTTGTTCTTCTAGGTATATTCATTTTCCTCTGGATGACTTTATTAGTCGCAATATTACATATCACACATGTAATCACTTCTTTCCCTAGATTTGGATAACAAGAATGCACAGTGTTTAAGAAAAACCTATGCATAGTGTTCATTTTTCAACCATATTTGGTGGGATTTTTGATCCCGGGAGAAAACAAAAATCAATAAAAAATAAATTAATATTTATTTAAAATTCCTTAAAAATTATGGGAGAAATTACATGTACATGGAGCACATAAAAAGAGACTAGCATTCAATAGATGTGATTTTGAAAGAATCCTTTCTACCTCGAAGAAAAGAAAAAGAGACTAGCATGCAATATGTGATTTTGAAAGAATCCTAGATATTAAAAAGTATTGGGGCTATTAGAAATCCTTAATGAAAATCCAATCAACATCTTTCAAAACATTTAAGTTCACCAGATCAAAGGGACAATGTAGAAGATGATTTTACTAAACAAAGAAGTTGGAAAATTACCATCTACTCTTCAATATATTGCTTTAAGCATATTGTGGTTCAAACAATCATTCAAGGCTTGGAAAATCAAAGAAAGATATCACTAAACAAAGAAGTTGGAAAAGTACCATCTACTCTTAAATATATTTCTTTAGGAGTCCTTAAAATTGTAAAAATCACACAGTATAGTGTTGGTCTATCTTAACTAAGAATAGCCACACCACCATTCGTTTCTTCTTAAATTAAATCTTCTAACTATTTGAAGTGGAATATCAGTTTTGAAAAAAACCATCCATAAGGAAATTACAATATGAAAAAAATCATTAATTTTGCAAAAGTGACATATATCATTCGACATTAATCACATTAGGCCACCTAGGACAAATCCGACAACAAACAAATATACACAAGTCTCCAAATTACTATCACAAGAATACTATAGACATATTGTTATCACTATCATCTGGATTAGAGTTGTCATTGGACCATATCAAGTTCATTGTCTTTTCATTCATCAGGGTGAACCTCTATCATCAAGAGAATGTCAATATTTTCATTCAAACATTCATTGAAAGGGTATACATGAGATAGTAATCACTGAAACTAGAAACAATATATGAAAAACCTGTGTCAGTAATGGACATGAAACTACATGGGGTACTGAAGTTCTAGATTTACTTTAGGAATTATGTGCATATGGTTAAACATAGACGCTAGAACAAGTATATGCATCTATATGTGATTTCTTTAAAAAGAGAGTTTTTTATTTCTTCTCTAAGGAAAAAATTTCCAATTTCATGACCTTGCTTAGTAATGGACATGAAACTACATGGTATACTGAAGTTTCAGATTGACTTTATGAATAGTGTTCATACGATTTTTATTCAGGTATAGTTTTCACAGGATTTACGAATTCAATAACATGCCTTCCTTGGGATATTGAAGTTCAAAAAGAGTCTTTAAAATTGTAGAAGTCACATATTATAATGATGGTCTATCCTAACTAAGAATAGCCATACAACCACTATTTATTTTTTAAATTAAACCTATAACTTTTCAAAAGAGAATATTAGTTTTGAAAACAACCATCCATAAGACAATTACAATTTGAAAAAACTCTTTAATATTGAAAAAGTGACATATATCATGAGACATTAATCACATTAGGACACCTAGGACCAATCCAACAACAAAAAAGTATACAAAAGTCTCTAAATCACTCTCACAAGAATACTCTAGGCATATGTATTTTTATTGCTATCATCCTGACTATAGTTTCCACTCTCATATTAAAAATACTGCTTAAAATTTTAGAAGTAACACACTATAGTTCTTGTCTATCCTAGGTGAGAATAGACATACAACCACTGGTTTTTTCTTAGATTAAAGCTTCTAACTATTTGAAAGGGAAAATCACTTTTGAAAATAACCATCAATAGGACAATTACAATTTGAAAAAACTCTTTGATATTGCAAAAGTGACATGTATCATGACACATTAATCACATTATGCCACGTAGGACCAATCCAACAACAAACAAGTATCCACGTCTCCAAATCACTGTCAGAAAAATACTATAAACATATTTTTATCACTATCATCCAAATTAGAGTTGTCACTATCATATGAAAAAGAGTCTTTAAAATTGTAGAAGTCACAAATTATAGTGTTGGTCTATCCTAGTCGAGAATAACCATAAGAACACTGATTTTTTTCTTAAATTAACACTTCTAACCATTCAAAAGGGAATATCAGTTTTGAAAATAGCCACCCATAATACCAAGTCATGCACTATAATGCTGGTCTATCCTAGTTGATACTATGCATACCACCACGAGTATTTTTCTTAATAAAGCTTAAAATTATTTGAAAGAGAATATCCGTTTTGAAATCAACCATCCATAAGACAGTCACAGTATGAAAAAACTCTTTAAGATTGAAAATGTGACATATATCATGAGACATTAATCACATTAGGCCACCTAGGACCAATTCAACAAAAAACAAGTATACAAAAGTCTCCAAATCACTATCAAATAACACTATAGAAATATTGTTATTAATATAATCCAAATTAGAGTTGTCATTGTCATATTCTCAAAGAGTGGAATAGTTCAGGGTGGAATAACTGTTGTTGCTAAAAAACCATGATGTCCACTGCATTGTTCTAGAAATAAATCCAACCACTTATATAAATTCTACTTTGCAACTTGCCACTAATATCAAGCCCATAAAAACCACAAGAAATACACAAGTAGATCATGATAAATTAATTTTCAAAGTAGTAGGGGTGTTTTGTGTAGATCTCAACAGAACAACAATTGGCAAGTTTCAATTGCATCAGCACAACCTTGCCTAGTATCTCTTACTACTCAATTCATTAGAGAACTAGTACCATATCCAATAGTAGAAACAGAGATAGCTAGAGTAGCATGATTGGGGGTGTGGGAATACCCTAATCAATTCCTATAAAATTAAGATAGTGATGGAGCATATATTGAGGGAGATAGCTATGGGAAGGTGAGGTTATACGATTGAACAAATATCGAGGGAGAGAGTTGTTGTATTATATTTGGATCCATCCAAACATACATTTCTATTTTTGTAGATGTCGATAAATTTTATGATAAACCTACACATAAGGATATATTAGAGAAGATTTCTATGGGGATTATATAGTGGATACTAGAAAATATGTCTATAAGTCATATAGGTATCAAATACTCAGTGATAAATAATGATTCAATGCAAATCAAATAATGAATGATACTGATAGAAAAGTTGGTATGGGTACAACCTAAACATCGAGATGTTTTTCCAATGCTAATTCTTCTATGGTAAATGAATTTATTAGTGAATTGGAATTCAAAAGGCTTGTGTAACATTTATATAGGAAATATTAATAAATCATAAGTATTTGATCGAATGAAGAAAATAATAGAGAAACATAATACATAGATTGTCATCCTTGAGGATCAAATTAAACAAGAAATGAAGAAATTAAACCATAGAAAATTGAAGGAAATGATTATTTTTTCATGATAAATAAGAGTTGAACTTAAAAGAGATTTTTGGTAAATATCAAGATATATTCACTAGAATCACAAGTTAAAAAATCCAAAGATTATCAAAGTCATACTGAGATTTTTTGGTCATAAGATTTTATCAATTAATTATAAACTAATGGATATTAAAGAATAATTCTATAGGAACTTGAGTAAATGGAAACACCACGAATATGATTTACTCATATTTGTATTAAAATATAAATTTGAATTGAAGAGTGAAATAGTTCTCCAACATATTTTGACAAAATAAATATTTTGGAAGTAAAAAATAAAGTAGTACTTGAGAATACTCCAAGGATAACTATCAAAGAAAAATAAAATATAGATATATTTATATTATTTGTCTAATACTTTTGAAAATATTAGTGAATGGAATGATGATTCAAATCAATGGTTTTCTAGACGTTAGAATTCTTCTATTATTGCCATTAAAACTTTAACATGTAACATATTGAGTATATAGGTTGTGCATCTCTAAGTCAGTTGTACATTTCATATTTAGAATATCAAAGGGATGCTAATGTGTAGAGGATTCTCCAGATGAATACATGTGGAAATTATACAATAAAATAAATAGATAAATGGAAAGCAAACCTTGAAACACCCAAAAAATTAGTAATTAAACCCCCATAACAATGAAAAATATTTTTCTATTGATCCTTTCAAAAAAAACATTTCAATACAAAAACTCATCTTAACTTTTGTTCGAAATATTTTCTCAATGCATGCACTATATTAATTTGTCAGCTAAAAACCCAAAATATATGATTAAACATTCTAGGCTAAATTTATCAGGTTCTCAGTGATACAATAATATAATCAATACAGGAACATATATTTTCTCAATGCATTCACTATATTAACTTGTTAGCTAAAAACCCAAAATATATGAATAAACATTTCAGACTAAATCTATTTCTTTCTCAATAATACTATAATATAATCAATGGATGGAAATATAATAAGAGAACATCTGGCATGTTTAGATCATAAATTCTTTGTCAAAAGAAGGGAAATGTGATATATAATTAATGGAAGCTACAGACAAAGCACAAACATATGAGCTCACAAGGAAAGGACAACTGATATTCCAAGCTATATTATATTATTGAAAAATAAGGTCTGTAACATGTTTTTTTTTGATGGTATAAAAGGGAATACCAATTTCACGTTCACTCCCCAACATCGAGGATATCAATTTTTAGAATGCACCAAACACAAAATGATGGTCTGCAATGAGGAGTGACGAGATCCAATGATCTTTGGGTACATGGTACTGTTTACACTATGGAGAATTTGGGCTGCTAAAGAAGAGAATATAAGTGTTATCACATGAAATATTTGTCCCATTATGATGGTGCTCATTCTAAACGTATTGTTCTCAAACAAAACCTACTACATTTTCATCAACAATACCTATAATTCCTTTGCGAACAAAGCACGAAAAGATGAGCTCACAAGGAAAAGACCAATGATATTGCAAGTTTTATTAATTGTTGAAAAATAAGGTTAATAACATGTGTTTTTTTGGTGTGAAATGGAATACCAAGTCTATCTTCATTACCGACATCCAGGATGTCAATGTGTAGAATGCACTCAACACCAAATGATGGTCTTCATTGAGGAGTGAAGAGACCCGATGTTGTGTGGGTACGTGGGACTGATTCTACCATGGAGAATTCTTGTTGATAACAAAGAGAATATAAGTTGTATCACATGAAGTCTCTTTCCCATCATGATGGTGCTCGTTTTGAACTCATTTTTCTAAAAAAAAATAACCTACTACATTTTCATCAACAATAGCTATAATTCCTTTGCGGACAGAGCACATATAGATGAGATAATGTTGGGTGTGGAGCCTGACTATCTTGTTTATGTTGTATCACAGCTTTGGACCCCTATACCTTAATGGGGCGACAATGCCGCCCGTGATTAAACATTGCCTAGGGAGTCCATTGGGGGCGGCTGTGACTTTGTGGAGTCCGCCCTTGGTGGGGGGTTTCAAGGACAACTACCCCGAAGCTAAAAATAGATGTAAAATGGCCTCCTAAAGGTATAGTAATTTCTAGTCAATCTAGGCCATTCATTAGGCGGATGATTTGCTGGTAGAAGTTATAATTAGTTTAGGGTTTTTTCCCTAGAAGGAAACCCATCGCTTGTATGAGGGTATTTTATTGTGGCTTCGTATTGTATGTGTATTCTCTGAGCAAGAAATGAATAGGGAGACTGTGAGAGAGAACCGACGATATTACGATGGATCTGCTATAGGTTGTGTCTCTTCACTTTACTGGATAATAGCAAGGAAGGACTAGCTATTTGGGGTGGATGTAGCATCAACTAGGTGAACCACGTATATCTTTGTCTCTCTGCTTTTATGTGTTTTTTGTTCTTGTGTTTTCTGCATATTTTATGCATTTCTTTTCTCTGTAGTATATAATTTTCTAACAAGTGGTATCAGAGCCGAAGTTATTTTTGGCTGATAAACTCACAGGAAAGAATGGTTTGTAGTTCGAGTGGGAGCAATGGCAAAAGATGCTAAATTTAGGGTCGAGAAAATTAATGGCCAAAACTTCCCACTGTGGAAGATACAGATGGAAGATTATCTATATTAGAAATATATATACTTACCATTGAGCGGAAAAACAAAGAAGCCAACGACTATGACATATGCAGAATGGGAGATTCTCGATAGAAAGTTACTCGTAATAGTACGACTGTGCCTTGTGATGTCAAGCCTTCAATATTTCGAAGTAACAACAATAGAGGGTCTGATTAAAGAATTGGTGAAACTATATGAAAAACCTTCAGCCTTAACCAAGGTATTTCTTATGGAACATTTATTTAATATGAAGATGTTGGAAGGTGGTTCTGTTTCAGACCATTTAGATGATTTTAATATAGTTACCAGTTAGTTAAGTTCCGTAGAGGTAAAATTTGATGATGAAGTTAGGGCTCTATTATTTTTGTTCTCATTGCCAGAAATTTGTAATGGTTTAGTTATGGCCATTAGTAACTATGTCTGTGGATCTATTACTTTAAAGTTTGGTGATGTTATCAGTGCTATCCTTATTGAGCAAATGCGACAGAAAAGCTCCTGTGAGACATCGAGTAATGCTTTGAGTGCAGAGTCCTGTGAAGAAAAATGGAAAGAGGAAAGAGCTTAGGATATCACAGTAAATCAAGTAAATACAGATCCAATTCCAGATTGGGGATAGTGTGCTGTAAATGTAGAAAGAAAGGACACGTAAAGAAAGACTATAGATCTCAGATGGGGAAAGAAGGAGACGCACAACAAGAAAGGAATCATAAAGCAAATGTGTCAAGTGATGTGTTACAAGATTCTTTGATTCTTCCATTCGAAAATGTTATTGATTCCTTAGTGGTAGATTCAGGGGCCTCATTCCATGCCACACCTGATAAGAAACATTTTCATGAAGATGTTCAAGGAGATTCTGGAAAAGTTCGTTTCGGTGATGATAAACCCTGTAAAATTGTTGGAATGGGTAAAGTTCTTGTAAAAAAACATAATGGAAATGAATTGCTATTAAAGGAGGCAAGACATGTTCCAGATCTGAAGAAAAATCTGATTTCATCAGGGAAGTTAGGCAGTGAAGGTTCTATGACAACTTTCACAAATAAAACTTGGAAGGTCACCAAAGGAGCCCTGGTAATAAAAAAAGGTTAAAAGGTTGGTACATTGTATTTATGAAATGGTATTTACAACTCTGTTAATGTGTTAACTTCCAAAGGAGAAAATGTAGCATTATGGCATCATAGGCTCAGACACATGACTAAGAAGGGGATGAAAATTATTCACTCAAGAAATTTGTTGCCGGGTTACAAGAATATTGATTTGGATTTCTATGAGAAATGCATTTATGGAAAACAGAAGAGAGTGAGATTTCTCAGAGTTGAAAAAGAAAAGAACAACAAAAAATTAGAGCTTGTGCATAGAGATCTATGGGGACCTACTGAAGTATCATCTCTCAGTGGCTCTCGTTATTATGTTACCTTTATTGATGATGCAACTAAAAAAAATTCGATTTATTGTATTCAGAATAAATCTGATATACTTAATACTTTCAAGAAATGGAGAGCTTTGGTTGATATTGAGATAGGAAAGAAGTTGAAGTGTCTCAGATCATACAATGGAATTGAATATTGCAGCAAAGAGTTTGATAGGTACTGTTGAGAGCATGGATTTCATAGAGAGAAGAAAGTTCCAAGAACACCACAAGAAAATGGTGTATCGAAAAGGGTGAACAAAAAAATTTTGGAGAGTGCAAAGTGCATGAGATTGCATGCATGATTGCCTTTACAATTATGGGCAGATGCTGTAGATACTGTTTTTTATCTAATAAACAAAGGACCTTGAAGTTCCTTGGATGGTGGTATTCCAGAGGAAGCATGGACATGTAAAAAGGTAAACTACTATTTTTGAAAGCCTTTTGGCTGTGAGGCCTTTGTCCATATTAATAAAGAAAACATAACAAATCTTGAGGAAAAATCAAAGAAATGTACCTTTATTGGATATGTTGTTAATGATTTTTGTTATCACTTATATGATTATGAAAATAAAAAAATCATTAGGAGAAGAGATGTAATATTAAATGAAAAGGTCTTATATAAGAATGAGTTGCAGGAAAAGAAACAGGAAAAAGAAAACAAAGAATACACAGTTCTTGATGAGATTAAAAAAAAAGGAAAGTTGCCTGAAAATAATAGTAGTCAACAGCCACAACAACAACAACCACCAAAACAACAACAGGCACCTCAAACACCTAAAATTGGTGTTACAAGATCTACCAGGATAAGGAGACCCCCTCAACGATACTCTCCTTCATTATATTATTTATTATTCAATGATTTTGGTCAACCTAAATGTTATGAATAAGAAATGTAGGTTGAAACTAGGAAGAAGTGGGAGCTAGCCATGGAAGAAGAGATGGACTCCTTAATACATAACCTAACTTGGGACTGAGTCAAGTTGCCTGCAGGTAAAACAACATTGCAGAAAAAATAGGTTTACAGGCTGAAGGAAGAATATGGTGGAAAACAGAGGTACAAATCTAGACTTGTGGTGAAGGGTTTTGCACAGAAGAAAGGTATTGATTTTGATGAAACATTTTCTCATGTTTTTAAGATGACTTCAATCAGAACTATTTTAAGCCTTGTAGCAGTGGAATATTTGTATCTTGAACTGTTAGATTTAAAGACAACATTTCTCCATGGATATTTGGAGGAAGAGATCTATATGCAGCAACCAAAAGGATATGAGGCCAAAGGGAAGGAAAAATTAGTGTGCATGCTAAAGAAGAGCTTGTATGGCTTAAAATAGGCTCCAAGATAGTGGTATCTAAAATTTGACAAGTTTATGTCTGAAAAAGGTTATACTAGATGTCACTCTGATTATTATGTTTATCTGAAAAGGAAAAATGATGGAACCTATATCATATTGTTATTGTATGTATATGACATGCTTATTGTAGGGTCTAGCATGAAGGAAATAAATGTGCTCAGAAGAAAATTGGAAAATTGATTTGCAATGAAGGATTTGGGAGCTGAAAAACAAATCCATGGTATGAGAATAACTAGAGATAGGAAAAATCACAAATTAACACTGTATCAGAATGAGTACATACAAAAGGTATTGAAAATATTTAATATGCAGAATGAAAAACCAGTTAGTACACCTTTTTCGAGCCATTTTAAACTTAGTAAGGAGATGTGCCCCAAGACCCAAGAAGAAATGGATTATATTTCTGAAGTTCCATATGTGTCAGCACTTGGAAGCTTAATGTATGAAATGGTCTGCACAAGGCCTCATATTGTACATGCAGTGGGAGTTGTAAGTAGGTACATGAAAAATCCAGGAAAAGAACATTGGATGGCAGTGAAATCGATTCTCAGATATTTGAAAGGTACCAAAAATCAAGAGTTATGCTTTGGTGGTTCAAACATTGCTCTACAGGGATATGTTGATACAGATATGGAAGGTGACAAAGATAACAGGAGGAGCACTACAGGGTATGTATTTACTATAGGTGGAACAATTTTTAGTTGGGTTTCAAAAATCCAAAGTGTTTTTGCACTTTCAACAACAGAAGTAGAGTATGTTGTTGCTATAGAGGCTAGTAAAGAAATGATTTGGTTACAAAGGTTTATGGATGAACTGGGTCAGAATCATGATATGGGAACGTTATACAGTGATAGCCAAAGTTCCATTCATCTTATAAAGAACTCAGCATTTTTTTCTAGGACTAAACACATATAGCTCAAGTACCATTTCATATGGTCAGTATTGGAAGATGGATAGATGAAGTTGGAAAAGATACACACTAGCCAGAGTCCTGCAGATATGCTAAGAAAATTTGTAACGAGGGAGAAACTGAGAATATTCTTAGTTTCAATTGGTTTCTAGGTATGAGGATGAATATGGGAAATAGCCAGGTCCAAAGTGGAGTCATTTTCTAACAAATGAAGCAATGGTGGAGTTGCTATAATCAGTCTCCAAGTGGGAGATCGTTGGGTGTGGAGCTTGATTAAATTGTTTATTTTGTATCACAGCTTTGGACCCCTATACCTTAAGGGGGTGAAAATGCCGCCTGTAGTTAAAATATGCCTAAGGGGCCCATTGGGGGTGACTGTGAATTTATGGAGCCCGCCCCTGCCAGGGGGTTTTGGGGACAGTGCCCTCAAAGCTAAAAATAGATGTAAATTTTCCTTATAAAAGTATAGTAATTTCTAGTCAATCTGGGGCGTTCATTAGGCGATGTTTAGTTTAGGGTTTTTTCCATATAAGACATCCCCTCACTTGTATTAAGGTATTTAATTATGGCTGTGTATTGTATGTGTATTCTCAGAGTGAGAAATAGATAGGGAGACTACGAGAAAGAACAGAAGATATAAAAACGGATCTATTGTAGGTTGTGTCTCTAAATTTTGTTGGATAATACAAAGGAAGGACTGGATTTTTAGGGTGGACATAGCCAAAACTGTGTGAACCACGTAGATCTATGTCTCTCTAGTTTTAGGTGTTTTGTGTGCTTGTGTTTTCCACATATTTTATCTATTTCTTTTCTCTGTAATATATATTTTTCTAACAGATCGCAAGGCAGAGATCAGTGATATTGAAAGCTATATTATATTATTGAAAAATAAGGTTTGTAACATGTTGTAGAATGAAATCAATCAATGTATTTTGAAAACATCTAGATCATTATAAATTTGGTGGACTGCAATTAGTTTATAGTATGATATTTTTTCTAACGAAAAAGCATTACACATTTATGTTAAATTCATGATAATGATAATATAATAAATAAATATGTAGTCAACAGAAAAATGTTGCATGATTGATGAACTAGTTAAATCATTTTTTTATAAATAAAATTAAATATGAATTGTTTTCTCTGTTGATTGACGGATTATTACCTACAAGGAAATAATTTTTCCAATGGGTGACACAATAGACATGGATAGAAAAAGTAGCAAACATGATTTTTAAATAAAATTTAAACCATGCTTAAACATGTGAGGATAGGATTTTTCTAAAAGAGTTAATAATAATGAGTAATCCAACCTTGAAAAATAAGGACGAGCATGCTAGGCCGAGGTCAAGGATGCCAAGCCGAGTTGCACGAAAACACAAAGTTGAGGACGACGACGTCGAGCCAAATTGCAGAAAAAAATGCAGGGCCAAGCCAATAGTCTTAAATCTACAACAGTCGCATAACTGTTACAAAACCTTAGAAAAAAATATGAGGTTCTGATGGCCACTATATTTATAAGAAAAATTTTGTCCAAACTAATAGTCTAGCCAAACTAATATTTTGGCTGAACTTTTATTGTCGGTTTTTCTATCTCCAACCAAATATATTGTTACCCATGCTGTCAATGTTCATACCAGAATAATTTTGACAAATGATATAAATAGTTCGGTCGAATTAATTTTCAAATTTTGGCCGAAACTTCCGTAATTTTCCCCGAACTTCCTAAAAGTTTGGTTGAACTGTTGGGAGAGTGAAATTTTCGAACAGGTTTCTTATGAAAGTGTAACCAAACTTCACATTTTTAGCCTACTATCTTAGCAAATGAAATCATAAAACTAAATGAGCCATTAGTTAGCCTGAGAAACGATTCACAAATAGATTATGATCACGAAAACAATAATCAGCACACAATTAAAAGATGTATAATGAGGTAAATTGAATTTTTCATTTTCATTAGCATGTAGAAAAATAAACATACACCGTAAAAAATGAAAGGATACTCTTAGAATCATTCAAGACATATGTGTGAAAGGGTGTTGGTTCAAATAAACTCAAATTAAGTGAAAGTCCCAAGATTCACCATCACAATGAAACAATAAATTGTTCCAATAGTGAAACATCAAGGAACTACTTTCTTCTCAAAATTAATACTCTCCTATGATTACCTTGAGAAGCCGAGGTGAAAATTATTTTTCTTGAGATATGAGGGTGTATATATAACAAATTAGGTGATTTTCCACATCCCTTGTGACTCTTGAAATCCACTCAAGACTCTTGATCTTCCACGTAACTTTTTGAATTCCTATGAGACCTTTGAGCCTCTATATGAATTTTGAAATTCTATTAGTGACCGCTAGGTTTCCAAAAAATTACATTTTCTATTTAGTTTGAAAACACAATATTACATGTGCACAAATGATGTAGAAAAATACCATGAGACCTATTATTTTTATGGTGACACTTGGAAAGGATGTGACTTGGAAATGATGACATGGAACTTCATTTTGATGTGTTAAGGAAAATATTTTTCTCCTTGTTGCTAGCTTCACATCTTCATGGTAAGTCTTGCATGTTGTTGGACATCTATTTTGCTAAGGGTTGGTGAGGTGGAGTGTGAATAGTTAAGGGATTCCAAGAGACCTTACAATATGAATCTAATGATCACATAATTTATATATATATGTAATATATTTGTTAATAAACAATAATTCACACTTATCATTCATATCTGATACACTAGTGGTAAAAGAGAACGTCTATAGAAACCTGTCAGATATGCCTCTCGAGATTGGTCATATTTTTCACTCTTATCAGTCATGAAACCCTTTATATTTTCTCCATTTCTTTCACAATCTACTACCCTAATGTTCACTCTAATATTATTTGTGAAATGCACTAGTCCTTCCTTTAGTAGCGTTGCCATTTTTTGTGAAATGTGTTGATCGTGCTTTCAACAACGCTGACCTCAGCTATTGTTTGGTAACCATTCATTTAATATTTGTTACATGCTATAGGTAACATTTCTCTCTTTGACGATGCACCTCTGACCAATAACACTCAATGTTTTCATCTACTACTAGCTTGAAAATTATTCCAAACCAAACTCAAAACCATTTTCCTCTTTATAACGTCCTACTCATATGTCTGTCTACATATCCACAGTGGTTAGTCTAACGAACTGTGGTAGAAGAATTATGCATTGACAAAAAAACAACCATAGATCAATTTTTACCTTTGAGTGGTCACTATAATGCATTTATCCCATCTTTATGTTTGAGAATCGTATGAGAAAACATCAACACCACTATAAGAAACTCCTATTTTGAGATATTTCATTTTGGCACTATTTAAATTGGCCACATTCATGGCATAAGTCTAAGGAAACAAGTCTTTAATTGCACTACCCACTTCTTGCACATGATTGGCATCATTTTATTTAAAAATATTGTAAATATTGTGTTATGACCACTACTCTCATGTTGGCATTCATGTATCTCATGTGATGCTAATATTAGAGGTTTGCAGTGGAATTTGAGTCTTGATATTAATTTACTCTTCCTATCATATTATGTGTCAATTGCAATCCTAAACTCCTCTTGCAACACATAAACCACTAATATGATTTTGTGATATGACGTGGTCTCCTCCCTAGTGGCATGTGCGATCCCCACCCTTTTCATGGTGCAACACCACATGATCAAGTTAGTACATGAATTGTCGTTGGTTCTCAATAGTTGTGTTGAAGAGGTCGAGAAAACATTAGCTTCTATGATATTTTTGATGAAATTCGACATTTTTTTTTATGAGAAAAGGATAATAAAATTAACCATATTTGTGCCTATGTGGAGACTTTTATGCTTATATAATGAGTTCATTGAAGCTTGGTCATTGTGGCTATTTGGGTCATTTTATTTAGCCAAGTATTATTCTGAGAACAACTATACGCAGTACATTATTGGTGGTGACATGTTCTATGTCCATGATAATAATGATTTAGAAGGCAGTGATGTAGATAAAGATGTTGAAATGACTATATGGGAGTATGGTTTCATTAAAATGGAGAATCATTATTTCCATCATGCAACATGATTTTGATGGATAAAGTTCTTCTATCGAGCTATAATTTTGATGCTCGAACATCATGAATGCTATATGAGAATCTTGTGTCTAATTTTTGTGGTCAAAGACAATTTAGATTATCATATTTCAAAAGGTGGAAATTGAGTTTCGGTGTTATTCCTTTATTTTTTAGAAATACTATAGTTATTGGGATTTCAACTACAAAATACTGGTAACTTGAAAATTGTTTTCTTTTTTGTAACTTTACTTGTGAAGTTTCATTGTAAATGGGTGCATTTTTTGTATAAAGCAACATCCTTCATGAGTTTCGTGCATGAAATATCATTGTGTTTTTTATCTTTATCCATAAGAAAATTTTATAAACATAATCATGCTGTCGTTTTTTAATGGGATAAGAGGGTACTAACCCTGAGGCTTCTGTTGTTTTGAAGCCTATTAATCAAGCACGTACAATCGTGCTTGAGTAAAAATGATATAATATCCTCACATTGTATCTGATGGGGGGAATTAATGAAAATCCACAAGTTTTAAAGAGCCGAAGACACAGCCTCAGAAAAAATGAACACCAAAGCCTCAAGCTTGAACTAGAATCAAGGTTGCAACGAAATTCAAATTTATGATCATGATTCAGTTTATGGTAAACATAAAACTAGAATTAGGAGCGCTTCCTTGAGTATATGTCTTCAACTTCTAACAAGATTTGGCATTATTTTCAGAATTATATTAAGCATTTGAGAGTTGGTGGCCAACCTTAAACAGTTACAAGTTGAGACCTCCCTTTTTAGGTTGAGGTTCTTCCTTGTTTTGCAAGTTGAGATCTCACTTTTTCAAAGTTTATGGTATCCATTTTAAGAACATTACGGAAAATTCCTCTAGCTGAATACTAATAACCTCTTGGCACATGTAGAATTGTTCTAGAAACTGAAATAGGAATTTTTTTGTTTGTTTTCATTCTTAAACCATCAATTACTAAGACCTAGATTACTCCCACCTTTTGGGCTTGTGGTCTACCTTAAAGAGAAAATATTTAGAGAGAAAATTTAGCCATTGGCTACCACTTTAATATTACAACTCTCTTCTGGGAATCATATATACCCCTTTGAATTCGGGGGGGGATTTGGACACCTTATCTACTAAGATTTGGTGTGGTGGAATTTGAACAAGCAAGGGATTCCAAGAGACCTTGGAATATGAATCCAATATCACATAATATATTTATATCTAATATATTTCATAATAATAGAGTAATTCATGCTTATCGTTCATATTTTGTCTAACACATGTACTTCATCTTCATCCTCTAAAAGGATGGGATGATAGGGAGTCTTCAATGTGGCTTGGATCTTCATTATTATTTTGTAACATGGTTTCCATTTATCTCTTCACTTGATTACTTCTTCATGGTTTTAGCTCAACAAGTATATTCTTACATGATGTTCTGGACATATTGCTAGAGTATCATCTTCTCAAGTAAAGATACTAGCACCTGTAAATGGAAATCACTCATGACAATATGACATCAATCCCAAAATATCCTATTCTAATTTTGTCTTCATCCAACATAATGATTAAGCCAAGACAATGTGGATGATTGAGGAAGATGCTTAGGGAATGTGCCACTATGCAGGGACAAGAGACACAAGTGAGGTTATAGGAGCTAGGATTTCACAATGTGCATTGATTAAGGTTAGGGAGGAAATATTGCACAATTTATGGAGTTAGAAATGCATTGAGGTAGGCTTCTTGATGGTGATTAAAAAATGTGCAGTTCTAGAAGGATTAAGAAAATTGATTGCATAGTTGAGAAAGTAAAAGATTGAGCTAGGGTCTCACAGCCAATTAGGAATGCATAGTCTGCAGTGGTGGCCTAACTAGGTACATATTATGCAGTGATAAAGGGTAAGAGGTGGGTATTAGAAAATAATATTGCATAGTGAAAAATTCTTGGACGCATTTTTTGCATACTACGTAGCTCTAGGATGAAATTATGGTTGACTAAGGATTATGATTTTGTAGTGCACAGTTAAAGAAGGGAAAAATAGGGGTTATTCATAGGGAAAGTTGTGAATACAAGAAAAATTCAAAAATTTACTAAGTGCAGGATCAGTAAGGCAAGAAGGTGAAACCATAACATGTAACAAGACTTAAATATGATCACACACATATAATTGATCAACTACATGGAAATGGAACACTCAAAATCAACATACATCCATGGAAATGACAACAAAATGACACTTCCCTCTAGGTGTGATACTTAAGATACACTTTGCGACAAGAAAGTGCAAAATACTTTGAAAATGATTCCAATGGATATCCCTATGATACATATAATTAATTAATATAATAGCGAGCATTGAATATTCCTCTTCAAAGTGTGCAGTGAGTCCCTTTCGTAAACAATTACACTTCACTTAAACAAAATATGACACTTGGAATTTCTTCAAAAGGGAACTAAAAACAACATCTTACATGATGAAAGTGAGGCTCCAATGTTTAAAATGAGGCCAAAATTTGGAGGGTGTTGTAGCAGCTACAATAGTACATCAAGTTTACAACAATCTCTCTAAGAACCTGTAATATCCCTATTTTAACTACTTTTATTAGACAGTTGCCAATCCTAAAGGTTAATTGGACCTAAAGGAAAACAATATTTGTGGACATATTATATTTTTTAAATTTTCTAAATATGGAATTTCAATTATTCTGCAAAGACTAGAGTATATTGGAGACCAAGATTTCAAGTCCATGAGGATGGAATTAAATCCAAAGACTTTCGCAAATTCCCCAAAAATCCTTGGAGAAAATAAAATAAATTAAAAATATTATATTGGAGATAAAAAACCTTAAAGATACCTCTGTAAATTGGAAATTTACCGAGAAGAGGTGAAATAAAACTAGAAAGAGGAAAAATATAGTTTTAAAGTAATTTTGTGGAAAAAACCGAAGTAAAGCCTAGGCAAAAGGAAAATATCATCCTGATTTAACTGGACGGAGTGATGGAAACATGTTGAAGGGACAGAAAACTTAAATAAGCCATTCTTGGGTAGATAAGAGATTGTATACACTTTGGAGGAATTCGTCGTTGCTTGGGGGGAGCCATGGAGAGAAAGCTCAAAGTTGGGTGGCGAATAGTATTACCAAAATTGGTGTGCACAAATAATTTAATTCTCTTTTATGAAATAGTTTTTATGGTGGAAGTTAGAATAATGATGGTTTAACTAGAAAGAGTTGTATGAATTATCTATTCTATATTATTAAGTTATGAAAAATTGTGAGTTATTCGGTCTAATGTATTTAAAAAAACATGTTATATTAGATATAGTTACCTCTATATATTTACATGGAAAAATAAAATTCGAAAACCAACAAACATAATGTCTAAACAAAATTAGAAGGGTTTAAATTTTTTGTTAGGATGTAAGAATTTAATTATTAAATACAGAAATGACATTAATACACGTGGAAAAGAGGTAAGAGAATTAATGAATTTAACTAAGGTGTAACCAATCATTGAACATAAACATAAGTACAGTAAGAGACAATAGTCACTGTGATAGGAAATATGATTGTACAAATTATGGTTAAATACTCTATTGTATATTAATAAGAGGGTTACATCTAATCATTCATTCTTTTATTAAACGATAAATTAAATAATAAGTACATAGTAAAGTACTAGAGGAGAGTACGCGAGAAATAATGCAATGAAGCATACAGATACATATTTCAATGCGTTATAAAAATGAATGATTATTAGTATAAACATAATATAAGAATTGTATGATAGAAATTATCATTAGAAACTATCATAAAATCTCTGACAAAGTCCATTGTACTGTATAATTAATTACATGAATTATAAATAGGAAATTATCCCAAAATTCAGAGGAGTGGATTATGTATATGATATGGACCAACCTATAAGCAGAAGAAAAATGACACTGTCAAATATTGACAGAATGATTATTGAAAATGGAGGACTTGTAAAACGACAGTAGAGAAATACCTGCACAAAACAACATATACAAGGATTAGTATATGTATATAATAAGTGAAAGAAATTAATAAAATATAAACAATTGAAGAGGTATTTGAATTAGAAGGATTACCGTGTTGGTAAATTATAAAAAGTGGAACCATCCATGTACATATAAAGAAAAATGAATAAGTTCATGCAAGTATTTGAACAAGAAGTTAAGTAAGAATCTGTATGAAAGGGTAAAAAGGAAATTACCTATATTATAGGATACAGGGTTTGTGCAAGGAATCTGGAGTGATCTTGTAGAAGAACAAGAGTTCCTGTAAAATTAATTATTTTATTAATATGAGGAAATTAATAAAATAAGGATTTTAAATTAAGAGAAAATTTTCAAATTCTCTTAGCAAATAAGTTTCTGAAAAAGGAACATAAATATGATACAATTTAAAAGAGAAATGGATTCTGAATTAAGAACAGAATCATTACAATTATATGCCTATATATAAATTGAAATGAAATTGAATACCCTGTTACAGAACATAAGTTAATTATTGTCCTGTATATGATGGATAATACAATATATAAATACAAGTAAATGAATCTTAATTATGACAAAGAAATTACAATTAGAGGGCAAATCATTTTAGTCAAACTAGGAAGAACACGAATAGTATAAAGGGAGAGAATTAAGTAATTATACAATAAAATAAAATTTTATTCCCTTGATTTAGGGCTACTGTGTCAATTAGAAATTCGAATTTCATAAAGGAAAAATGATGTACTTAGTCACAAAGGAAAAAAACTATAGAAAAAATTATTTCTAATCCCCAACAAAGGAAGAAAATCAGTATAAAGTATTCATAGTGGAAGAAAAACGAATCTTCATGAAACCTACAATGGAAAAAATTCTGTTTTTAAAAAAAATTTAAATTCAGATCAATAAAACCCTTTCATAATTTTAATATACAAATAAAAATTCAATTTACAAAAGAAAGAGTAATTGGTTTAATGTAGAGATAAAGTAAACCAAATCGATTCTTTACATGGGAATTAAATGAAAATAAATATATGTGTAAGGACCCAAATAATTGGGGCAAATCGAATGCGTCACCCAACAATTTTGAAAAAAGATATATCATTGTATAACGATGGAAATAAATGATGGGTAAGTAAACCAAAATTGTTTAATTGACGAATTGTATCGAAATAAAAAGAAAACAATTATAGGGAAAAAATATCATCTCTATATATTCATTAAATAAATTTGGGCAAACTAGTAATGATTACCATAAATTATTTTACAAGGATAAACCATATCTCTCAATAAACATTGAATTCACAAAAATAAAGCATATGAATAGATTTCCCCAGAGTTAGAAGTATTAAACTCTAGAGGCGATTTCTTGAAATAGAATGACTTACTAAACGAAACAAAGAAACGATAAAAATGATTTTGGAGTAGTAAGCTAACCAAATTCAGTCACGGCTATAGATAATAGCAAAAAATATAGAGTTGGTATTCGTAAAAAAGTGGAATAGTATACCTGGTAATTATAAAACCCATGTTGCCTCATTCTCATGATGAAGGGATGGCACAAGAAAAGTGGAACCATGTTTGGAAAAGAACAACCCTGCAACCACTGAATTAAAATGAAATCAGTTGCAGAAGAAACCCAAAACCAGAACTTTTAAAAATCAACATTTATACAATCGCAATAATTAATAAAAATATTACATCTAGTTATGTGATGCAGAACGAATAATTGGAAACAAACGAGCATTCTACAAGAAGGATCAATGGTCTAGGTGGAGAACTAGAGTCGAAGCTTTTCTCGCATGAAAAATGCAAATGAAAATCTGGAAAAGGGTAAGTCATCAAAAATCGACACGCAGAATACAGAGGGAGATAATATGACACCATCATCACCGTAATTGTGGCCTTCATCCACATTGCAATGGAATCGAAAAACAACCACAGGCCATGTGACAAGTTAATTCAAGAAGTACGCTGCACTAAAAAATTGACAAACATTGAACAGAGAAATGACCTTTGAAGAGTTGTCAACATTTATTGAGAAATGCGATGGAATTCCCATACCAATTTCCATATCCAAACATTTAAAACTTAGGATATTATGCCATGGAAATTAAAAGATATATAGGAGACTTTATAAAAACCACTCAACGCAATGTTATCATGAGGATAGAACCATATTAAATACAAAATATTAGAACCTCAAAAATCTTACATGTACCTATTTAATGTTAGGGTGCAAACCTGAATTAATGATAAGTGGCAGAAGGAAAACATAATTCGAATAATACTCTAGAATAGAGTAAGGGTAGTATAGGTGAATGTCATATGATATACATTATGAATACTATCCATATACTTTTTTAATAATTATGGTACATAATTCCATATTGGATAAATAACCTTGACATTAATTGTTATGAAACCAACTCCAAAAATGGAAGAATAAAGAGATCAATGACTTATAAATCAGCCACTCCGAGGGGGAAACCTCCAATACATTAAATAAATGAACAATTCTTGGATGATACAAATTAAAAAACCTACTTCTATATATAGGAGTCCATGGGATCATAATATAATCCTAGCCAACCTAACAATAATTATGTAAGGTCACAATAATAACAATATTGGGGTTACAAGGGTACAACAATAAAAATAAGGGGGTTACACTAACAACAATAAGGGAATATACTAGTAATATAGGGACCTAACATGGCCCTCTCCTTCAAAAAAAGTGTTTTCCTCAACACTTGAGTAGCTCTGGATGCTTCCGTATAAAACTCTCATCGTCCCATGTAGAATATTCAGTGGGTAAGTTCTTCCTCTTGATGAGATACTCTGAAATTGATCGATTTCGTAGTTGTCGAGTTCTTAGTTCCTTGATCGCTTTAGATTCCAATATTATCTTTCCTTCCTCATCAAGTTCTGGAAATATTGTTTGAACTAGAATTTTTTCCCTATATCCTTATTAAAGCATGAAACATGGAGAATTGGATGAACTCGTGAAGAAGAAGGAAGCTCCAATTTGTATGCCATAGTACCAATATTTAACAACACCTTGTAAGGACCATAGTACTTTGGCGATAATTTATTATCCTTCTTATCTTGCTTTAGGGACATTTGTTTGTATGGATGTAGCCGTAAAAGTACCCAGTATCCTACATCAAAATTTATCTCGCTGTAATGTTGATCTTCCTGTTCTTTCAGTTGATTTTGTGCCAAATTTAGGTTATCCTTTAAGAGTTGGATAACTTCTTGTTCATGCTCGATGTGATATTCCACTGCCATAACCTTCTAATTCTCTCTTAAATATGATGTGATGGACGGTGGATGATATCCATAAAGTGCCATAAATGGGGTCATTTTTGCTGCAGTATGGAAGGAAGTGTTATACCATCATTCAGCAAGAGGTAACCACTTGGCTCATTGTGTTTTCTTATCAGATACAAAACAACGAAGATATACTTCCAAAAATTTATTCACTATCTCAGTTTGACCATCAGATTTTGGATGATAAGATGAGATATGAGGTAGTTGATCTAACACCCCCATTTTATGTTTCTTTCAAATTAGACATTTGAACTTTAGATCCAAAAGGGGGTGGACCCCAATGGATAAATACTTTATGGATGTATTTAAGTATTTAATTTTGAAAAATAAATAAAATGATTTTGTGCATATTTACCAATTGAGAATTATGAGATCACTTGCCAATTCCATGAGGTATGGAAAGAGGTTAATATTTCCCCAAAAATCTTTCAAAAATACTTGAAAGAATTTATTTCTAAATTAGATTTTTGAGGAAAAATATGGTTTCCCCAATGAGGTGGAGAGTAGTTGGGAAGAGGTAAAAAGCTGGGAAAAGCAGAAAGTTGGTTTAAAAGTCCGTAAATAAGGGAAGCCTAGGCAAACAAGAAGAAAAGCATCCTGTAATTCTCGACGCAGAATTAGAAACAGGCTTTAGGGAGCAAAAGCTTAAATAAGCTATTCCTGAACAAATTGGGAGGTTGATCTGTTCTAGGAGATGATCTCAGCTTGGGGGTGAGTTCTTGACGACAAAAGAACTCTATGGTTGGGAGGTTGGTCAAATTGCAGAAGTGGAATGAACACTGTTTTGCTGAGTAATTTAAATATGATATTGTTGGACAGTAGTGAAAAGTACTATGTTAGTTATGTTGAGTTATATTGAAGTATAATAAATTTCCTTACTTTTAACAGAGTTGAATAGAAGAAATAGTTCTTGTAACTTCTGTATGGTAGTAGGAGCAAATCCATGGGACACTGTCAACCAGAATCTCTAAACCATGAAGTGGTTTAAATCTGGATGAGAGTGTAAATGTTTCCCTCGAGTAATCGAAGTATAACTCTAATCTGCTGTAGAAAAAATAAATAAATAAACTAATCTCTTGTATTAATAACTGAGGATGGTGGTAATTTATACTCTTACGAACATAGATATATGTCAATGAAATTTTAATACCAGGCTCCAGAAAGCAGTTGGGGTATTTGCATTATAAATTGAAACTCGAAGAATTTTGTGTATGGAATAAACCAGAATCATGATATTAATGCTATATTCTGGTTATAATAGATTCAGTGTACATAACCAATAGTAAAATACAAAACATAATTTATGATAAACTGTCGACAAATTTCAAAAGTTACTTGTAAAAATAGAGATCCACTAGAAAAGCCTAAAGAAATGCTGGATAGAAGCGCTTACTAGCAGTTGGAGTTATTGACTCTATTACACCATTGCTTTTAGAAAAATTAAATCTGTGTAAGTATAATATTTCTTTCAGGGTAAAAATCATGTAAATAACCCTTTTCAATGATTATGAGTAGGCCTGAATGCAGATTATATAGCTTTAAACATATACATGAATTTACACATATATATTTCCAAAGTCTGCAAATTTAATTTCTTAAAATTAAAGCATAACAAATGACAGGAAGTAAGATGCTTGACGGATTCATAACTAGTAAAGAATTATGTTCTTATACATAACATTTCCTCGTTTTATGAACTGACATGTAAACAGAAAGCTAGTCCTTATAAGGTGTATTATAAATAGAATTAAAACTTTCGTAGGTGAGTACTAATGATCTACTCATGGACCAGAAATTTTATAGTCAACTAGGAGAATGCAGACATATTACTTTACATAATTGTAATTTTTATAATTATTGCGAAACCTGAGGGTGTATGATTTAATTTTAAATGAGATAGAGAGATCTTAGTGAAAACAAAAATTGTATTAAAACTACCCTATTCTATTTATCGGACAAACTCGGCAATTTCAACATAATTTCACTTACTAAATTATATGCGATATACTGAACTGTAATCATGGTTGAAAGTAACAGAATTCAACTACATCAAACCTAGGGTTCTGCATGCATGAAATAGAAACCAAATCCATATAGAGGTATATATACATATATTTATATGTATAAAATTGGTTATGATAATGTATATCCATCTGTGAGTTAACAAAAGATTTAAACTGACACTAATGTACCAAATAAAATAGCAGAGAATAGAAATATTTGGAGAACCCCATCGACATGGGGTCATGAAAAAAATCCAAGAGTATGTAGTTTGAGTCGAAACTCTATTATGAAGGATGAGAAAGTTAAACTAAGTCATCATTACACAATAAATTAGAATAGGCAAGCGAGCTAGCCTTCATAAATATAGTAGACAATTTCAAGTAACATTATATATTTAGAGTCGACAAAGGTAGAGCAACGTCTACCAACCTGAAACGAAGAACGTAACCCTGAATCAGTAGGGAAATATAAACTAGAGTTATAAACCAAAGCTCGTGACAAGATGATGGATGAACTACATTACCTACAACCGAATTAATTACAAATTAAATTAGCGACTGAGATGTCTCAATGTAGAACTTATCCATAAATTCAATAAATAAATCTCAACGTCAAAGTCTGGCTTATGGTGAAATGGTTTACCATTACGGGTTGTGACGCCGAGAAAACCAAACCAACGAAATTGTTATACCTGAGACAAAACAAAAACTCAGTTAAACTCTTTGGCTGGAAATGAAGCAACACCTTCTAGTTAAGAGTTAGAGGAGGAAATCAAACTATGCAATGATAGCTATAACTTAAAACTACATAAATTGTTGAGAACGAAAAAAGAAAAATTACCAAGGCATGGCGGTGGTATTAAAATGAAATTCTCTACGCCCTTTCTGTCCAGAACGACCCTCGTCTGCATCTATGAGATAGGGTGAGAACGCTAAGGGGATTTCGACGCCAGAACCAAATTCAAGATTAAGAAATAACAATGAAAATGTGTGAGGAAGAACCACAGAGTTACCTGTTTATGGGAGACGCATTGCGTCCAAATAGAAAACACTAAACTTTGGTTGCACAAGCCTCTTGCAACGATGCCGACAAGGGATAAGACTTCGGAGAAAGATGAACTAGTGATTCAAAAGAGGTTTAATAGAAAATGTAGGAGTAAAACCCTAAACATTTCAATGCTACACTTGTCATTCATCAGGAAAATATCACAAGGATCGACGACGGAAATCCTGGGGTCAGAAACCCTAAATCCAATCGTATGATGGAGTACACAAATAGATAAGCAAAGTCCTCTCAAGGCATATGGACGTCTTGCCCAGAATTGAACCAACCTGTAGTTGGAGGCTCGAGATCAGAGTATTCTCCTGTCCATTAATGTTATACGGATCGTGTTGACCTGGCATGGTACACAATAAACATTTGGGAATTACGTTGAACTTCGTATCATTGAGCTAACGTTAGCGCCGAACGAGAAGTTAAAGTATGGTAAAGGAATGACGTTAGATGTACATTCATGATATGAGTTACCAAGTCCAAATATATTAACCATAATATTATATCAAACGGTGAATGGCCTTAGCGCCAGGACAACCAATCCAAAGATCTTCAACTTCAACGTTAGAGTATGTACGTAGTGTTGACATATGAGTGGAAAAGGTGAGAGATTAATAGTAAAAATTATATGGTCACATCGTTATGTTGTTAAAGTGAGTAAGTGAAGTATAGTGTTTGCTTGGTAATTGGTAAGGCTAGGTAGCTATGGATATAATTATACCTTGGCCAAAGGGGTTAGTGGAAATTTAAGTTAGGAAGAATAAACTGGTAATATATATTGATTTGTATATGCTTAATACTTTAAATAGAAAAAAAAAAAAAAAAAATTGGAGTGTGGAGATGTGACAAATGGTATCAAAGCTCATGTTACATAAAACTGGGCTGTTGTTGTTGTGCTCACTCTATAAATTATTTCTTGTTAAAAAAAAATAAATTATTACTGATATGTGTTGTTTAGTGTACAACGGTGCTGAAAAATAAAAATTCAAATGGCTGGAAGTGACGAAATTTATGTTGATCTATGTGATGAAGATAATACACCAAATCCCAATGCTCTGGTGATGGCTATGCTGCGCAGTTTGTAATGAGAGATGGCTGAGCTAAGAAGCCAGAATGACAGACTGTCATTAACTAGTGAGGAGCAGGAAAAGCTCAACAGAGAGTTAAGTTCGTGGAGCAACCAAGAAGGTGAAGTTTCCAGAAAGAGGAAGAACGGCAAGTTATCTGATGATTCTGAGGACGATGATGCTACGAGGCATCAGTATCAGCAAAAAAAGGAATTACAGGGGGAATTCTGAAATGTCAAACCTCCCTCCTATGATGGGAAGAACGAGGAAGATGCTGAAGCTTGGTTGTTGAAAATGATTAAGTATTTCTAGGTCTATGAATATGAAAGAAATCTGAAGGCCAGATTAGCTATCTATCAGCTACAAGGTAAGGCTAGCTTGTGGTGGGAGGAGATGAAAATGATCCTCGCCGTTGATGAAAAAACAGTGACTTGGGAAGATTTCCAGGTCAAGTTTAAAAACCGCTATTTGAACGAACATTATTATGATGATAAAGCAAAGGAATTCCATGAACTTAGATTGGGAAAACTCACTATTGATGAGTTTGTCACCAAGTTTACAAATTTGTTGATATATGTCCCTTACATTCGGGAAGAGAAGGCAAAGGTGCAAAGGTTCTTGAACTGTTTGCCTACCCTGTACAAAGAGAAGATCGAGTTTGATAACCCAAAAACTATGGACGAAGCAGTGAGGAAAGCTAGGTTATGCTACCAACGGTTTAATGGAAAGGGTGAGCATGGAAAAGGCTAGATAAACAAGGGTGAAATCAAAGGAAAGAAACATAAACTAGCTTACTTGAAGAATTTTGGTAGCGATCATCAGCGGAAAAAGTTTAATAAACCAAAAGAAAGCCAAACTGCTTAATCTCAAGTTGGTTCCAAACAACTAGATGGAGAAAATAAAAAAGGAAGCCACAGTTAAAATGAGGGAGCCTTTGAAGTGCTGGGGTTGTGTAGAACCTCATCTGTTGAGGTATTTTCCCCACCGAAACATTCAGATGATTATGAGAGATCGAGAAGCTACCATAGAAAATTATATAGCAAGAAGTATACCCACTGTCAGCGCAACATTGGAGAATCAACAAGAAGAACACCAAGCTACCATGGTGGAGATGGAAGGTAAGATCGCTGACCAATCTATTATAGTTTTAATTGATCTGGGTGCTTCTTTGAGTTACATTAGTCCACACATTGTTGAAAAATGCAATCTCAAGACTAAAAAATTTCCCCAGTCTTGGTTGGTCCAGTTAGCCACTGGCACCAAGAGGAAAGTAACCCATAAGTTACCTCAAACAGCCATAAAATTAAATGATTTGCAAACAAAAGTAAATTTAAACATTTCGCCCTTAGGCTCATATGATTTGCTGATAGGAATGGATTGGTTAGAAAAGAGAAAGGCTATGATTAACTATTGGGATAAAAATCTGCATTGCATAGATGGAGAAGAGAAACCCTTTATTCTTAAGGGAAAACAAAAACCCATCTCTGTAAGACAAATATCAGCACTACAACTGAAAAGAATAGCTAGGAAAGGATATCAAGTCTATGTGATACATGTCAGAGAATTAGAACAACAACCTGAAGAACACGTACTGGATACTCTACCAGTAGTAAGAGAGTTTAAGGAAGTTTTCCCAAATGAGATTCCTCATCTTCCCCCCAAAAGAGAGATTGACTTTTCAATCAATTTGGTGCCTGGAGCAACACCTGTTTCCCATGCCCCTTATTGAATAAGTCCCCCTGAACTCATGAAGCTGAAAATTCAATTGCAAGAATTGTTGGATAAGGGTTATATCAGACCAAGTGTGTCTCCTTGGGGAGCACCGGTGCTGTTTGTGAAAAGGAAGGATGGAACCTTTAGAATGTGCATTGATTATCATAGGATGAATAAGTTGACAATTAAAAATAGATACCCTTTACCTCGAATTGATGATCTTTTTTATTAGGTAAGAGGAGCTTCAATATTTTATAAGATTGATCTGAGGACTGGTTATCACCAGCTCAGAATTAAGGAGGAAGACATTAGTAAAAAAAAAATTTGAACCAGGTATGGTCACTACAAATTTGTAGTCCTACCTTTCGGTTTGACAAATTCCCCAGCCACCTTTATGTGCTTAATAAACAATGTTTTAAACAAGTACTTGGATAAATTCATATTAGTGTTCATAGACGATATTTTAGTTTACTCAAAAAGTGAGGAGGAGCATAAAGAGCACTTGAGGATAGTGTTGAAAAATTTGAAAGAAAACCAGTTATATGCCAAGATTAGTAAATGTGAATTCTATAAGGACAAGATGCAATACTTGGGACATATTATTTCTGAACAAGGGTTGGCTATTGACCCTGAAAAGATAAAGGCCATAAGAGAATGGACGGTGCCAACTGATGTTTCAGCAGTGACATCATTTATAGGGATTGCAGGTTATTATCATAGATTTGTGGAAAGATTTTTAGCAATAGCATATCCCATGACTTCACTACAAAGAAATGGTGTCAAATTTGAGTGGACTGAAAAATGTCAAAACAGTTTTGAACAATTAAAATTGAAACTCACTACAGCTCCTATACTGCAGATTGCAGATCCTGATAAGGAATTTTTGGGGTGTACCGATGCCTGTAGAGAAGGTATGGGAGGAGTACGGTTGCAATAAAATTCTATTATTGCATACGAATCTAGGAAACTTAAGACACGTGAACATAACTATAGCGCATATGATTTGGAGTTGGCTGCTGTAATCCATGCCCTGAAGATGTGGCGACACTATCTTCTTGGAAAGAAATTTACATTGATGACTGATCATATTAGTCTTAAATATTTCTTTTCCAAGACTGATTTGAATGATCGACAAGCTAGATGGTTGTCTTTTCTGAGTGAATTTGATATGGACATAAAACATATCAGGGGGGAAGAAAACAAAATTGCTGATGCATTGAGCATAAATGCTTGCCAAAACATAAAGAGTATTGGAAGTTGTGCTAGTTTTGATTTAGAACAACTGGTGAAAAACATAACAGACCAGGATCCAAATTATGAGAATATACAAATAAAAATACTAAATAAGGAAATGGAGGAATATAACCAAAACCAGAGAGGGCTGATTTGCTATAAAAATAGATTGTATATCCCCAATGTACAGTCTTTGAAAAGAGATATATTATATGAATACCATAAACACCCATATGCAGGACATCCGGGATATAAGAAAATGCTTACAGCCTTGAAAAATAAATTGTTTTGGCCAAGAATGAAAAAGAATGTAGTAGAATATTTAGCTACGTGCATGGAATGCCAACTAGTCAAAGTAGAACATTAACACCCAGCTGGTCTATTAAATCCCTTGCCAGTTGGAGAATGGAAATGGGATACCGTTTCTATAGATTTCATAACAGGATTACCCAGAACCAAGTACCAGCATGATTCAGTTATGGTAGTAGTAGACACTTTAACAAAAGCTGCACACTTTATACCTGTAAAATCTACTTTTGGGACAACCCAAGTAGTAGATGTGTTCCTCAAGGAGATAGTAAGATTACATAGGGTCCCAAAGATGATTGTTTCAGATAGAGATGCTAAATTCATAACATCCTTTTGGAAAGGGCTATTTGGGGGCATGGGCACTAAGCTGAATTTTAGCACTACCTATCACCGTCAGAAGGACGGTCAGATAGAGAGGACAAATCAGATTTTGGAGGATATGTTGAGAATGTATGTGATGGACATGCCATCAAAATGGGAAGACTACTTGCATTTAGTGGAATTTGCCTACAATAACAACTATCAATTCTCCATCAGAATGAGTCCCTTCGAAGCACTCTATGGAAGGAAGTGTCATACTCCTTTGAATTGGAGTCAACATGAGGATAAGCTAATGTTGGGACCAAATGCTTTACAAGAAATAGAAATAATTGTTAAAAAAATACCAAGAAACATCAAGACAGCACAAGATCGACAAAAAAACTATGCTGATAAGAAGAGGGTACATCGAGAATTAAAAGTGCGGGAGCATGTGTATTTGCATATTAAACCCAGAAAGAGCACACTTTATGCTGGAAGTTGTGAAAAATTGGCTCCTAGATATTGTGGCCCTTTTGAGGTGTCAGAAAGGGTGGGACCAGTGGCTTATAAACTGGCCTTACCGCCCCATGTTAAAGTTCATGATGTGTTTCATGTTTCATTATTAAAAATATATATACATGATGCTTCTCACATTGTTGATTGGAATGTGATACAGGTGGAACCAGAAGGGGAGTTCCTTCCAGATCCGCTTCAAATATTGGAGCGAGAAGAAATTGAATTAAGGAATCGAACAGTAGAAAGAGTAAAGGTGCAGTGGAAGCACTTTACTGCTGAAGAAGCTACCTGGGAAAGAGAGGATGAGATGATGGAAAAATATCCATATTTGTTTGAAAAATGAACTCTAGTAGTTAGTAATCAACACCGAGGATGGTGTTTACTTTCAAAGGGGGAATATGTAACACCCCCAGTTTTATGTTTCTTTCAAATTAAACATTTGAACTTGAGATCCAAAGGGGGTGGACCCCAATGGATAAATACTTTATGGATTTATTTAAGTATTTAATTTTGAAAAATAAATAAAATGATTCTGTGCATATTGACCAAATGAGAATTATGAGATCACTTGCCAATTCCATGAGGTATGGAAAGAGGTTAAGATTTCCCCAAAAATCTTTCAAAAATCCTTGAAAGAATTTATTTCTAAAATAGATTTTTGAGGAAAAATCTAGTTTTGCCCAATGAGGTGGAGAGTAGTTGGGAAGAGGTAAAAAGCTGGGAAAAGCATAAAGCAGCTTTAAAATTCCCTAAATAAGGGAAGCCTAGGCAAACAGGAAGAAAAGCATCCTATAATTCTGGACGCAGAATTAGAAACAGGCTTTGGGGAGAAAAAGCTTAAATAAGCTATTCCTGAACATATTGGGAGGTTGGTCTATTCAAGGAGATGATCTCAGCTCGGGCGTGAGCTCTTGAGGACAAAATAACTCTAAGGTTGGGAGTTTGGTCAAATTGCAGAAGTGGTATGCAAACTGTTTTGTTGAGTAATTTAAATATGATATTGTTGGACAGTAGTGAAAAGTACTATGTTAGCTATGTTGAGTTATATTGATGTATAATAAATTTCCTTACTTTTAATAGAGTTGAATAGAAGAAATAGTTCTCCTAACTTCTGTATGGTAGTAGGAACAAATCCATGGGACACTGTCAACCAGAATCTCTAAACCATGAGGTGGTTGAAATATGGATGAGAGAGTAAATGTTTCCCTGGAGTAATTGAAGTGTAACTTTAATCTGCTTCAGAAAAAAAATAAAAATAAAATAGAAAAAATAAAAAATAAATAAATAAATAAACTAATCTCCTGTATTAATAACTGAGGATGGTGGTAATTTCTACTCTTATGGACGTAGATATATGTCAATGAAATTTTAATACCAGGCTCCAGAAAGGATTTGGGGTATTTTCATTATAAATTGAACCTGGAAGAATTTTGTGTATGAAATAAACCGGAATCATGATATTAATACTATCTTCTAGTTATAACAGATTCAATGTACATAACCAATAGTAAAAAAAAATAATAATTTATGATAACTATAGACAGAGTTCAGAAGTTACTTGGAAAAACAGAGATCCACTAGCAAAGCCTAAAGAAATGTTGGTTAGAAGTGCTTACTAGCAGTTGGAGTTATTGACTCTATTACACCATTGCTTTTAGAAAAATTAAATTTGTGTAAGTATAATATTGCTTTCAGGGTAAAAATCATGTAAATAACCCTTTTCAATGATTATGAGTATGCCCGAAGGCAGATTATATAGATTTAAACAGATACATGCATTTACACATATATATTTCCAAAGTATTCAAATTCAATTTCTTAAAATTAAAGGATAACAAATGACAGGAAGTAAGATGCTTGACGGATTCATAACTAGTAAAGCAGTCTGTTCTTATACATAACATTTCCTCATTTTATGAACTAACATGTAAACAAAAATCTAGTCCCTATAAGGTGTAATAGAAATAGAATTAAAAATTTCATAGGTGAGTACTAATGATCTACTCATGGACCAGAAATTTTATAGTCAATTCGGAGAATGCAGACATATTACTTGACATAATTGTAATTTTTATAATTATTGTGAAACCCGAGGGGGCATGATTTAATTGTAAATGAGATAGAGAGATCTTAGTGAAAACAAAAATTGTATTAAAACTACCCTATTCTATTTATCGGACAAACTCGACAATTTCAACATAATTTCACTTACTAAATTATATCTAATATACTGAACTGTAATCATGGTTGAAAGTAACATAAATAAACTACATCAAACCTAGGGTTGTGCATGCACGAAATAGAAACCGACTCATTATAGAGGTATATATACATATATTTATATGTATAAAATTGGTTATGATAATGTATATCCACCTGTGAGTTAACAAAAGATTTAAACCAACACCAATGTACCAAATAGAATAGCAGAGAATAGAAAGAGCTGGAGCACCCGGTCGACATGGGGTCATGAAAAAAATCCAAGACTATGTAGTTTGAGTCGAAACTCTATTATGAAGGACGAGAAAGTTAAACTAAGTCATCGTTACACAATAAATTAGAATAGCCAAGCAGGCTAGCCTTCATAACTATAGCAGACAATTTCAAGTAACATTATATCTTTAGAGTCGACAAAGGTAGAGCAACGTCTACCAAACTGAAACGAAGAACGTAACCCTGAATCAGTAGGGAAATACAAATTAGAGCTATAAACCAAAGCTCGTGACAAGATGATGGATGAACTACATTACCTGCAACCGAATTAATTACAAATTAAATTAGTGACAGAGAAGTCTCAACGCAGAACTTATCCATAAATTCAATAAAGAAATCTCAGCGTCAAAGTCTCACTTATGGTGAAATGATTTACCATTTAGGGTTGTGATGCCGAGAAGACCAAACCAATGAAATTGTTATACCTGAGACAAAATGAAAACTCAGTTAAACTCTGTTGCTGGAAACGAAGAACCAACTTCCGGTTAAGAGTTAGAGGAGGAAATTGAACTATGCAATGATAGCTATAACTTAAAACTACACAAATTGTTGAGAACAAAAATAGAAAAATTATCAAGGCATGGCGGTGGTATTGAAACGGAATTCTCTATGCCCTTTTTGTCCAGAACGACCCTCATCTGCATCTGTGAGATAGGGTGAGAACGCTCAGGGGATTTTTACGTCACTACCAAATTCAAGATTAAGAAATAACAACGAAAATGTGTGAGGAAGAACCACAGAGTTACCTGGTTATGGGAGACGCATTGCGTCCAGATAGAAAACCGCGAACTTCGGTTGCACAAGCCTCTTGCAACGATGCCGAGAAGGGACAAGACTTTGGAGAAAGATGAACCAGTGATTCAAAATAGGTTTAATAGAAAATTTAGGAGTAAAACCCTAAACATCTCAATGCTACACTTGTCATTCATTGGGAAAATATCACAAGGATCGACGACGAAAATCCCGGGGTCAGAAAACCTAAATCCGATCGTATGACAGAGTACACAAAAATATACGCAAAGTCATCTCAAGGCATACAGACATCTTGTCTAGAATTAAACCAATTTGTAGTGGGAGGCTCGAGTTTAGAGTATTCTCGAGTCCATTAATGTTATACGTATCGTGTCGACTTGGCATGGTTCACAATAAACATTCGGGAATTATGTTGAACTTCATATCATTGAGCTAACGTTAGGGCCGAATGAGAAGTTAAAGAATGGTAAAGGAAAAACGTTAGACATACGTTCATGATATGGGTTACCAAGTCCAAATATATTAACCATAATATTATATCGAACGGTGAATGGCCTTACCGCCAGGACAACCAATCCAAAGATCTTCAAATTCAACGTTAGAGTATGTACGTAGTGTTGACATACGAGTGGAAAAGGTGAGAGATTAATAATAAAAATTATATGGTCACATCGTTATGTTGTTAAAGTGAGTAAGTGAAGTATAGTGTTTTCTTGGTAATTGGTAAGGCTAGGTAGGTATGGATATAATTATAGCTTGGCGAGAGGGGTTAGTGGAACTTTAAGTTAGGAATAACAAAGTGGTAATATATATTGATTTGTATATGCTTAATACTTTTAATAGAAAAAAAAAAAAATTGAGTGTGGAGATGTGACAGTTGAGTACCCATAAAATAAAATAATTTCATCCAAAAATTCCAGTAAAAATGGTATCTTTGTCACTTACAATAATATTTGGGTTTCCATGTAGCTTTTGAATTGTTTCCATAAATGCAGTAGCAACTATACTTGCTTTAAATGGATGAGCTAATTCAGAAAAGTGTGCATACTTGCTAATTCTATCAACTACCACCGTGATGACACTCTTTCCTTCGGACTTAAGTAAACCTATGATAAAATCCATTGAAATCTCCTCCCAACGTTGACTTGGAATGGATAAAGGTTGTAGAAGACCCAAAGTTTTAATTATCTCAACTTTATTTTGCTGTCAAACCAAACATTCTTCAAAAAACTTTTGAATAGTAGATTTAAGACCATCCAAAAAAAATTATTTCTTCACCCTATGGTAATTTTTTAAAAATCCAGACTGTCCCCCTAAAGGAGAAGTGTGCAATTCCAAAAGAATCTTTTGTTTTAGTTCGGAATTATTACAAATATATAGGTGAACTTTGTACCATAAGGAATATTTTTTCCAACTAAATTTATCAGATGTAATAGGATCTTGCTACAACTTTTGAATGACTGTCAACACTTCTTCATCCTTCTTACATTCATCCCTTGCTTCAGTTAACCAATCTAGTTGGATAATAGAAATGGCACAAAGAAATTCTTCCACCTCTTCATCTTTTCTTGAGAGTGCATCTGCGACAACATTTACCTTCCCTTTTTTTATATGATTTTGAAGCCATAACCCAACATATTTGTGACACATTTTTGTTGCTCTTCTAAAGAAATTATTTGTTCCAAAAAGTTTTTAAGACTATCATGATCAATTTTTACCTTGAAGTTTCTGCTCATTAGGTAAGGTCGCCATTCCTTTAGTTCATGTAGTATTCACAACATTTTCTTCTCATAAATAGCTATCTATAAATACTTTCCTTTGAATGGACAACTTTCAAAAGCAATGGTTCTTCATTCTTTCATTAAAACAACACCAATTCCATTTCCTGAGGAATCACATTCCAGAATAAAGGTTTTTGTGAAGTCTGGCGTAGCTAAGACCGGTGCTAGGTACATTGCCTCTTTAAGATGTTCAAAGGCCTTAGTTGCTTCAGGAGTCCATGAAAATGCATCTTTCTTCAATAATGTTGTTATATGTGCTTCTAGTCACCCATAATTCTGAAAAATCTTGCGATAACACCCTGTTAACCCAATAAATCCTCACAACTACTTTATGGTTGTGGGGAATTTCCATTCCTTAATGGCTTTAATTTTGTTAGGGTCTACCTTAACACCCTCATGAGATACAATATGACCGAGATATTCCAACTCTTGTACTCCAAAGAAACATTTGGATGTTTTTCCATATAATTGTTTCTCCTCCAATAATTTGAGCACCTTGTCAACATGTTGAACATGATCCTTCCAAGACCTGTTGTAGGTTAGTATATCATCAAAAAATACTAGCACAAATTTTTTAAGGGTTTGAAAATGGAATTCATCAACCCTTGAAATGTAGAAGGTGCATTGGTAAGGCCAAAAGGCATCACCAAAAATTCATAATGAACCTTAAGAGTTTAAAATGTTGTTTTAAGAATATCTTCCATCTTCATTCTAATTTGATGATATAGTGAATGAAGATCTAACTTGGTAAAATAAATTGTTCCATGTAACTCATCCAATAATTCATCAATCATAGGAATGGGAAATTTATCTTTAATATTGAGCTTATTCAGCTCCCTATAATCTGGACACATGCACCATGATCCATCCTTTTTGTGCACCAATACAACTCGAGAAGAGAAAGAACTTTGACTAGGTTGAATTATACTATTATTTAACATCTCTACAATCATACATTCAATTTATCTCTTTTGGACATAAGGATATCTATAAGGCCTTATGTCTAGAGGAAAAATTCTTGGAATCAAATGAATATCATGATCATGATCACGAATAGGTGGGAGTCCTTTGAGGGTTTCAAACACCTTGGAATGATTGTCCAAGGCTTTTTGGAGATCCGGAGAAATAGATGATTTTGATGTTGGAACTTCTAGTGAGCATAATTGTGCAATTATGCCTCGTTGTTCTTTCTTTAAAATCTTTGTCATGACATTAGAGATTATTATATTTCGTGGATTCTGTGTGATACCCTATAGTTCTAATTCCTTTCCTTCCAAAAAAAAATTCAAGAAAAGTTCCTGAAAATTAAAAGATACTGTCCCCAAAGATTGTAACCATTGTAATCCTAGTACAATGTCAACACCTCCCATTGGAATGGAAAGCATTGGAATATTCAATACATATTCCCCCATGTTTAGCTTGATATTATGACATTTTCCAGAGAAATTTATAGTTCCTCCATTTACAGCCATTACTTGAAATTCTGGTGTTGGGTATATGAAACAATTCAATTCCTTGGCTACCTTACAATGAACAAAATTATTGGTACTACCTAAATCAATCAACACTATTACCTTTTTCTTCTTGATATGTCCTTCCATATTGAGAGTTTGAGGAGTGGTAATACCTTCCAATGCATTACACGATATGGTAGGACTAATTTCTTCTTATTTTAGGGTTGGTTCCTGGTGTATATCCTCTTTTTTTGAAGTTTCTTGTTCATTTTATTCCTCCTCTTCACAATCTAATGTAAAATAATCTATCTCAACACACTTATGATGTTTAGTGTATTTTCTATCAATATTTTAGAAAATCCCTTTTTCTCTTTTTTCTTCCAATTTTAGTGGTATGAACCTTGTAGGTTGTGGAAGTCTAGGAGTAGAAACACTTCCATATTTATAGATGTGAGTGGTAGGCTTCCTTGTCACCATAATTTTACATCCAGTTTTTCTTTCCATTCTGATTGCCTTCTATAATGAATCAGGTTCCCAAACACAAACTTCATTTTGGATGCTATCCTTTAAAGTCCCTATGATGACATTAATCATGTATTCCTCTAGAATATCAGTTACCCTTATATTCAATTTTTGGAAGTCCTCCATGTGCTCCACCTCTGAAACATTTTGTTTGAGATTTATCAATAGGTTATATAAAGTGTTGCTTTGTGTATCCTCATAATGTGTTATCATTTCCTCCATAAAAATTGACCAACTGACAATTTTTTAAGGGAGCAAAGCCATCGATACCATACAAATGTATTTTTTTCTAAATGTAAAGTTGCAATGTGTACCTTTTGTGTGTTTTTCACATTATTGATATCAAGATATTGCTCCATCTATAGTATCCATGTTACTGGATCCTTGCCATAAAAATTCCTCATATCCATATTTGGAATATGGTGGTTCTTCCATCCAACATTAAATTTTATAAAATCGCGATTAACATTTATTTTATTCTCATCGCGAGTTTTCTCTACTATCTTTTCTTCATTTTGAAAAATTTCTTGTATCAACTTTGTCAAACCTTCTATGTATTCTTTTAGATCATTCTTCATGTTTTCCATGTTGTCTTTCATTTCTTCTTCCATGTCATCCATCTTAGCTTCCATGCAATCCATCTCAGATTCCACTACTTTCTTCAAAACTTCCATTTCATTTTTTGTTGATCTTTGCGAGAGTGACATTTGGTACACTTGCTCTTTTATTTTTGACATGGCATGTTGTAGTTCTTCGTCTTCATGAGTCATAGTAGAGCCTTATAAATTCTTAATGGGTATTGAATTCTTTTTAGGAGGCATTTAGAACCCAATACTGATATCTATTCTACAATATGCCCTTGGAATCAATTCAGGCTGAATTTTCACACAAGACATATGAAATTCGAAAAACAATACACACATTTTTATTTATTTTAAGGATCTCGATAATGAAATTGAATTATATCTATTATTGTGGATCCTCCATATCTGAAATTAAACACTGTAGTAGCCATTTGATGCTTCTTTCAAATTCCATAGGGCTGACCTGATTTGGATTCTTCAAGACAAAAGTATGCCCAATCGACCATAACGAACTAATGATGGATTGGTTTAGTAAAGCGAACTTGTACGGTGTGACACATGTCACTTTTTCCTCCTTTGGCTTTAAAATTTATACAAACAAAACTTCAGTCCGTGTACTTGTAGTCAATTTTTATAGAATCCAAACCGATGCATAGAGAGAGAGTTATGATGATTGTCCTACGCTCACCTATTTGAGATAAAATTTGGGAGCATGAAACAACCCTAACTTCCACAGATCATGGCTTTGAAAATATTTTGAACCAAGATCTCAAATTTTTACAGGAGGTTCCATAGGATTGCAGCTTCGCTCTGTAAAAATTTTAGCTTCTGAAAGTTTGTAGAAAGAAATTTATAGTGCACATTCCATGATGACCTGTTTTAGGTGAAATTCGGGAGCGTGAAAAATCTCCAACTTCCATAGATCATATCTCTGAAATTTTGCGAACCAAGATCTAAAGTTTTTATAGGAGGTTTCTCAGGATTTTGGTTTTTCTCTAAAAAAATTTCAGCTTTTGAACCTTCATAGAAACAAAGTTATAGTGAAAATTCCATGATGATCTCTTTGAAGTAGCGAAACCCTAGAATCTAAAGCTCTGATACCAAATGTTATGAAAGCAACTCCAAAAATGGAAGAAAAGAGAGATCAACTCCTTATAAATAAGCCACTTAAAGGGGGAAACCTCCAATACATTACATAAATGGACAATTCTTGGATGATACAAATGAAAAAACTTACTTCTATATATAGAAGTCCATGGGATCACAATATAATCCTAGCTGACCTAACAATAATAATGTAAGGGCACAATAATAACATTATTGGGGTTACAGGGGTACAAAAATAACAAGGAGGTTACACTAACAACAATAAGGGACTATACTAGTAATATAGGGACCTAACATTAATCCTCAAAATGAGATTAAAAAGGTATGAGAAAAATGGTGAAAAATAGTTATAAGGGAAACCTTTGAGGATAGATAAAATGTTAGAATATAAGTATATATTGTAATATAAAATTCAATGTGGTTATGTAAATAATAATGATAAAAAATGCATAATATTATGAAGATATGAGCTATTAGTAAAATAAGTTACTAGTATAATAAAAGTGGGAAGAGTACATAAATGTCGCAATGACAATCAAGACTGAAATAGAATAGTGGAATCATTGAATGTTGGTATAAGGATAATTAACAACATAGGTTAATTATGCTTAGAATTAATGATGTAATTAGCAACATTCTACTTAAATATAGTACACATATGTTGAAACATCACAATATGATGAAATGTGGTAAATTCAAATGACGAAAATGTACAATAATTTTATTTTTTTTGGGTAAGTGTAGATGTTACAAATGGTATCAGAGACCATTTTGAAATCACTAGGCCTATGTGTCCCAACACAGAGAAAGAAAAAAAAACCAAGTTATGTTTCTGTAAATTATTTACAATTTTGAAATCTTTGTTGCGGTAATTGTTTCAGTATTTGAGTCATGTAATTTTAGAGGATGGATTAGCAGTAGTCCCAGAGAATATACAAGCAATTATGGATTGTCATATACCTACTAATGTCCCAGACATAAGGTCCTTCATGGGTATTTCTAGATACTACCAAAGGTTTGTAGAAGGATTTTGAGCCTTAGCCTATCCTTTTACTTCTTTACAGCAAAAGGAAGTAAAGTTTGAGTTGAAAACAAAATGTAAACATAGTTTCTACAACTAAAACTTAAACTAACAACTGCCCCTCTTTTGATGATTTTTGATCCAAGAAGAGAATTTGGGGTATGTACAAGTCCATGTGCAAAAGGATTAGGAGGAGTATTTCTACAAGAAAACTTAGTCATAGCATATGAGTCAAGAAAATTGAAGAAATGTAACTTAACTATACTGTTATGACTTAGAATTAGCTATTTTCATACATGAATTGAAGATGTGGAGATATTATCAGTTAGGAAAGCAGTTCATACTAATGACAAATCACATAAGTTGAAATACTTCTTCACACAACCTGATTTAAATGTTAGACAAGCTAGATGGTTATCTTTCCTTAGTCTGTTTGATATGGAAATCACACATATTAAAGGAAAGTAAAATAATATTGTGGATGATTTGAGTATTAATGATCATGAAATTTTGAATAATTCTAGAAGTAGTGTGAATTGTGACATAGAAAATTGATACAAAAAGTGGTGAGGCAACATCCAAACTATGATAAATTACAAGAAAAGTTGCAGAAAACTAAAACGGTTGATATACTATAAAAACAGATTGTATATTCCAAATGTGACATCATTAAAACAAGAAATTTTAGATGATTTTCATAAAATACCCTATGCAGGACATCCTATTTATCAAAAACCGAGTTCAACATTGAGAAAGAACATGTTTTGGCCAGGTATGAAGAAATATGTGTTTGATTATCTAGCTAAATGTCTATAATGTCAATAGGTAAAAGTGGAACGTCAGCATATAGTAGGATCATTGAATCATTTACCTATTCCAGAATGAAAATGGGAAGTGGTTTCCATATATTTCACTACTGGATTTCCTAGAACTAAATATCAACATGACTCTATAATGGTGGATGTAGACACATTGACTAAAGTTTCACACTTTTTACTAGTGCAATCTACTTTTGGTACAGCTCAAGTAGCTAACGTATTCATGAAAGAAATTGTGAAGCTACATGGTGTCCCTAAAATAATTATATCAGACAGAGATGCAAAGTTTACTTCAGCCTTTTGGAAAAAACTTTTTGGAGAAATGGGTACCAAATTGAACTTTAGTACCACATACCATCCTCAAAAAAATGGACAAACGAAAAGTACCAACCAGATTTTAGAATACATCCTATACATGTATGCTATGAACAAACCTACAAAATGGAAAAAATTTCTACATCTAGCATAATTTTCATATAATAATAGTTATCAAGCTTCAATAAAGATGAGTCCTTTTGAATCACTGTATGGCAAAAAGTGCCACACTCTGCTTAGTTGTAGTAAACCAAAAGATAAGTTAATTCTTGTACCTGATGCATTTCAAGACATGGAAAGAAATATGAAGAAAATTCAGCAAAATATTAAAACAACTCATGACAAACAAAAGAGATATGTAGATGAGAAGAGAATTCATAGAGAATTCAAAGTGGGAGACCATTTTTACTTGGGGATTAAGCCTAAAAAGAGTAGCTTATATACATGTAGTTTTGCTAAGTTAGCACCATGCTACTATGGAATATTTGAAGTTCTAGAAAGAGTGGGGCCCATAGCCTATAAATTGGCTCTACCTAGTCATATTAAGGTTCCAAATGTTTTTCTTGTTTCCTTATTGAAATATTATATATATGGTCCTACTAATGTAATTGACTAGACTATGATACAAGTCGAAACAAAACGAAAATTTCTTCTAGAGCCCCTTCGTATACTGGAAAGGGAAGAAATGGAGCTCCGGAATATGATGATAGCTAGGGTGAAAGTGCAGTGGAGGCACTTTACACCAAAATAAGCTACTTGGGAGTGAGAAGAGGAAATGAAAGATAAATATTCATCACTATTTGAAATTTGAACTGATATTTTGCAACACCAAGGACGGTGTTTTATTTTAGAGGGGGAATATGTGATATCCCTACTCTTCTTTTATTAGGCTGTTGAAAATCCTAAAAGTTAGCTGGACCTAAAGGAAAACAATATTTTTGGACATATTATATTTTTTAAATTTTATAAAATGTTGAATTTTAATTATTGTGCAAATACTAGAGTATATTGGAGACCAGGATTTCAATTCCATGAGGATGGAATTAAATCCAAAGACTTTCCCAAATTCTCCAAAAATCCTTGGAGAAAAGAAAAGAAATTGAAAATATTAGATTGATATAAAAATCTAAAAGATACCTTAGTAAGTGGAAAGTTACTGAGGAGAGGTGAAAGAAAACTAGAAAGAGGAAAAATCTAGTTTGAAAGTACTTTTGTGGAAAAAACAAAATTAAAGCCTAGGCAAAAAGAAAACATCATCTTAATTTAACTGGACACAATTATGGAAATGTGTTGAATGGAAAGCAAGCTTACATAAGCCATTCCTAGGTAAAAAAGAGGTTGTCTACACTTTGCAGGAATTGGTATTTGCTCAAGGGGAGCTGTGGAGAGAATGCTCAAGGTTGGGTGGAAAATAGACTTACCAAAATTGGTATGCACAAGTAATTTACTTTGTTTTGTGAAATTGTAGTTATGATGGAATTTAGAATAATGACTATTCAGGTAGAAAGAGCTATATAAATTATCTTTTCTCTATTATTAAATTATGTAAAGTTTTATGTTATTCAGTGTGATGTATTTAATAGAACAAACTATATTAGATATAGTTAGCTATGTATAGTTACATAGACAAATAAAATTAGAAAACCAAAAAAAAAAATGTCTAAACCCAATTAGAAGGGTTTAAGTCTTCTGTTAGGTTGTAAGAATTTAATTATTAAATACATAAATGACATCAATACATGTGGAAAAGAGGTGAGAGAATTAATGAATTTAACTAGGGTGTAACCAATCATTGAACAAAAACATAAGTACAATTAGAGACAATTGTCAATCTGATAGGAAATATGATTTCACAAATTACATTTAAATACTCTACTATATATTAAAAATATGGTTACATATAATTATTCATTATTTTAAGGAATAAGAAATTAACAAGTACATAATAAAGCACTAGAAGAGAGTACAAGAGAATTAATGCAATGAAGTATACAAATACATATTTAAATGCATTATAAAAATGAATGATTATTATTATAAACATAATATACGAATTTTATGATAGAAATCATCATTACAAACTGTCATAAAATATTTGAAAAATTCCTCTGTACTGTATAATTAATTACATGAATTATTAATAGGGAATTAGCCCTAGATTTAGAGGAGTGAATTCTGTAGATGATATGGACCAACGTGTAATTAGAAGAAAAATAACACTGTCAAAGATTTACAGAATGATTATTCAAAATGGAGGACTCGTAAAATGAGAGTAGAGAAATACCTGCAGAAAACAACATATACAAGGATTAGTAAATGTATATAATAAGTGAAAGAATTTAATAAAATATAAACAATTAAAGAGGGTAATTGAATTAGAAAGATTACCTTGTTGGTCAATTATAAAAAGTGGAACCATCCATGTGCATATACAGAAAAATAAATAATTTCATGCAAGTATTTTAACAAGAAGTTAAGAAAGAATATGTATGACAAGATAAAAAAAAAATTACCTGTATTCTAGGCTACAGGGTATGTGTGAGGAATCTAGAGTGACCTTGTAGAAGAACAAGAGTTCTTGTAAAATTAATTATTTTATTAATTTGAGGAAATTAATAAAATAAGGATTTCAAATTAAGAAAAAAAATTCAAATTCTCTTGGCAAATAAATTTCTGAACAAGTATCATAAATATGATACAATTTAAAAGAGAAAGGGATTCTGAATTAAGAACATAATCATTACAATTATATGTCTGTATATAACTAAAAAAAGGGATTCAAATTGAAATGAAATTGAATACCTTGTTACAAAATATAAGGTAATTATTGTCATGTATATGTTGGATATTACAATATATAAAAAGAAGTAAATGAATCTGAATTGTGACAAAGTAATTCCAATTATATGATGTTGTGAAACCAGCTCCCAAAAGAGAATAAAAGAGATATCAATGCCTTATAAATAAGCCACTTCGAGGGGGCAACATCCAATACATTAAATGAATTAACAATTCTTGGATGATACAAATGAAAAAACCTCCTTTCTATATATAGGAGTCCATGGGGCCACAATATAATCCTAGAAAACGTGACAATAATAATGTAAGGGAACAATAATAACAATATGGTGGTTATAGGGGTATAACAATAACAATAAGGTGGGCTACACTAACATAATAAGGGACTAAACTATTAATATAAGGACTTAACATGCCCCTCTCCTTCAAAAAAGAATTTTCCTCAACACCTGAGTATCTATGGGTGCTTCTGTATAAAATTTTCATCGTCCCATGTACAATCTTCAGTGGGTAAGTTCTTCCACTTGATACTCTAAAACTGATTGATTTCATAGCTGTCGAGTTCTTGTTTTCTTGACTGCTTCAGGTTCCAATATGAATTTTCCTTCCTCATCAAGTTCTGGAAATATTTTTTGAACTGGAAGATTTTCACCTATAACCTTCTTTAAGCATGAAATATGAAAAAATGGATGCACTCGCGAAGAAGCAGGAAAGTCCAATTTGTATGCCATAGTACCAATCTTTTGCAACACCTTGTAAGGAATATAGTACTTTAGAGATAATTTATTATCTTTCTTAGCTTTCTTGAGGGACATTTGTTTGTATGGTTGTAGCCATAAAAATACCCACTCTCCTACATCAAAACTTCTCTTACTGTGATGTTGATCTGCTTGTTGTTTCATTCGATTTTTTGTTGAATTTAGGTTATCCTTTAAGAGTTGGAGAACCTCTTGTTGATTCTCGATGTGATCTTCCACTGCTTGAACCTTAGAGTTTTCTCTTAAATATGATGTGATGGATGGTGGATGATATCCATAAAGTTCCATGAATTGGGTCATTTTTGGTGCAGTATGGAAGAAAGTGTTATACCACCATTCAGCGAGAGGTAACCACTTGACCCATTGTGTTTGTTTATCAGATACAAAACAACGAAGATATCCTTCCAAAAATTTATTCACTATCTTAGTTTGACCATTGGATTGAGGATGATAAGATGAGCTATGAGCTAATTGAGTACCCAAACAAGAAAATAACTCCGTCCAAAAATTTCCAGTAAAAATGGGATCTCTGTCACTCACAATAACCTTTGGGTTTCTATGTATCTTTTGAATTGTGTCCATAAATGTAGTAGCAACTATACTTGCTTTAAATGGATGAGATAATGCACAAAAGTGTTCATACTTGATAATTCTATCAACTACCGCCATGATGACACTCTTTCCTTCAGACTTAGGTAAACCTGTGGTAAATACATTGAAATAACCTCCCTATGTTGACCTGGAATCGATAAAGGTTGTAGAAAACCCGGGGTCTTAATTGTCTCAACATTATTTGGCTGGAAAACCAAACATTCCACCAGAAACTTTTAAATATCAGATTTAAGGCCATCCCAAAAAAAATATTTCTTCACCCCATGGTAAGTTTTTAAAATTCTTGAGTGTCGACCTAAAGGAGAAGTGTGCAATTCCAAAATAATCTTTCGTTTTAGTTGGTAATTATTACAAACATCTAAGTGATATTGTAGCATAACAATAATTTTTCCGAATAAATGTATCATATGTACTAGGATCTTGCTGCAACTTTTGAATCAGTGTCCACACTTCTTCGTCATTCTTCAATTCACCCCTTGCTTCGATTATGCAATCTAGTTGGATAATAGAAATGGCACAAAGAAATGCTTCCACCTCTTCATTCTTTCTTGGGAGTACATTTGCAACAACATTTAGCTTCACCTTTTTGTAGATTATTTCAAATTCATACCCCAACATATTTGTGACCCATTTTTGCTACTCTTCTGAAGATAGTCTTTGCTCCAAAAAGTTTTTAAGACTATCATGATCATTTTTTACCTTGAAGTGTCTTCCCATAAGGTAAGGTCGCAATTTCTTTAGTGCATGTAGTATTGCTAACATTTCCTTCTCATAAATAGATTTCTATAAATACATTCCTTTGATTGGACGACTTTCAAAAGTAATGGGTCTTCCTTCTTGCATTAAAACAACACCAATTCCATTTCCTGAGGCATCACATTCCATAATAAAGGTTTCTGTGAAGTCTGGCGCAGCTAAGACTGTTTCTAGGCACATTAAATCTTTAAGATGTTCAAAGGACGTAGTTGCATTAAGAGTCCATGAAAGTGCATCTTTCTTCAATAATGTTGTTAGAGGTTTATCAATTGGCTAAAGAAGGTATTCCTTTTTGTATCCTTATAATGTGCTATCATTTCCTCTGTAAAAATTGACCAAGTGACAATTTTTTTACGGGAGCAAAGTCATCGATACCATAAAAATGTATTTTTTTCTAAATGTAAAGGTTTAATGCGTACCTTTTGCGTGTTTTTCACATTATTGAGATCAAAATATTTCTCCATCTATAGTATCCATGTTACGGGATCCTTGCCATCAAACTTCCTCATATCCATATTTTGAATATGGTGGTTCTTACATCCAACATTCAAGTTTATGAAATCACGATGATCATTTATTTTGTTCTCATAATGAGTTTCCTCTACTATATTTTCATCATTAGGAAACATTTCTTGTATCAAGTTTTCCAAACCTTCGATGTATACTTTTAGATCATTCTTCATGGTTTCCATTTTTTCATTGATCTTAGCTTCCATGTCATCTATCTTAGCTTCCATGCCAACTTCCATGCCCTCCATATTAGCTTCCATGCCTTTCCTCAAACCATCCATCTTATTTTGAATGCCTTTCTTCAAAACTTCCATTTCATTTTTTATTGCTCGTTACGATAGGCACACTTTCTCTTGTAATTTTGACATCTCATGTTGCATTTCTTCGTCTTCATGAGTCATAGTAGAGCCTTATGAAGGCTTAATGGGTGTTGAATTATTTTTAGGGGGAATTTTAGAACCCAATATTGATATCTATTCTTCAATATGCTCTTGGAATAAATTCAAACTAATTTTTTCAAACGAGACTTATGTAATTCGAAAAATAATACACACCTTTTTCTTACTTTTGAGGAGCGCGATATTGAAACTGAATTATCTCTGTTGTGTTGAATCTTCAATATCTAAAATTCGGCCCTGAGCTAGCTGTCTGAATCCTCTTTTGAATGCCACATGTCTGACCTGGTTTGGACTCTTCAACGCAAATTTATGTCCAATAGAGCGAATTTGTATGACTTGCCACGTGTCATGTTTTCCTCCTTTGGCTCTGAAATTGATACATAGGAAAGCACATTTCGTGTACTTTTAGCCACTTCTTACAGAATCTCAATCATATTCTTAGAGAGAGAGTTATGAAATGTTTCCCACGGTCACCTGATTGAGATGAAATTTAGGAGCCTGAAAAAATCCTAACTTCCACAGAACATATCTCCAAAAATAATGCGAACCAAGATATGAAATTTGTACTTGAGGTTCTTCAAGATTTCAGGTTCAGCTTCTGGAACCTCATAGAAAAATATTTATAGCGAAAATTCTGTGATGACCTATTTAGGTTAAATTAAGGAGCCTACAAAAAGCCCTAACTTCCACAGATCATATCTCTAAAAATATTGTGAACCATGTTCTGAAATTTTGAGACGATTTTCCTCAGGATTTCAGCTTCGCACTTTAAAATTTCAGTTTCTGAACATTCGTAGAAAAAATGTTATAGAGAAAATTCCACGATGACCTATTTAGAGCAGCGAAACCCTCGAAACCTGGCACTGATACCAAATGTTGTGAAATCATCCCCAAAAAGAGAAAAAAGAGATATCAATGCCTTAGAAATAAGCCACTTCGAGGGGGAAACCTCCAATACATTACATGAATGGACAATTCTTGGATGACACAAATGAAAAAACCTTCTTTCTATATATAGGATTCCATGGGGCCATAATGTAATCCTAGTGGGGCCATAATGTAATCCTAGCCGACCCAAAAATAATAATTTAAGGGTACAATTATAACAATATGTGCATTACAGGGGTACAACATTAACAATAATGGGGGCTACACTAACATAATAAGAGACTACACTATTAATATAGGGACTTAACATAGAAATCATCATTTGAGTCAACTAGGAAGAATATGAGTTAGTATGAAGGGAGAGAATTAATTAATGATATAAGAAAATCAAATTTCATTCCCTTGAGTTAGGGATATTGTATCAATTAGAAATTCAACTTTCATAAAGGAAAAATGATGTACTTAGTCGAAAAGGAAAATGACTGTAGAACAAAGTCATTCTAATCCGCAACGAAAGAAGTCAACCATTATAAAGTATTCATAGTGGAGGAAAAGCGAATATGAAGCGAACCTACAGAGGATAAATTCCATTCTGTCAACAAATTTAAATTAATATCAATAAAACCCTTTCATAAGTTTAATATAAAAATACAAATTCGATTTACAGAAGAACTCATAATTGATTTAAGCCAGAGGCAGAGTAAACCAAATCGATTACTTGCATGGGAACTAAACGAAAATAAATATATGTCTAAGAACCCAAATAATTGGGGAAATTAGAATGCATCACCCAATGATTTTAACAAAAAGTATATCGTTGTATAATGATCAAACTCAATGGTGGGTAAGTAAAACAAAATCGTTTAATTGAGGAAGTGTATCGAAATACAAAGAAAATAATGACAGAGCAAAAATCTCATCTTTATGTATTCATTAAATAAATTGGGGAAAACTATTAAAAATTACTGTAAATTATTTTACAAGGATAAACCATATCTCTGAATAAATATTGAATTCATAAAAATGAAGGATATGAACATCTTTCCCCAGAGTTAATAGTATTAAACCCCAGAGACTTTTTCTTCAAATAGAATGAGACAGCAGAATAACTTACTAAACAAAACAAAGAAATAATAACAATGAGTTTGGAGTACTAAGCTGACTAAATTAAGTCACGACCATAGACAATAGGAATAGATATAGGGATGGTATTCGTAAAAAAGTGAAATATCATACCTGGTAATTATTAAACTTGTGTTACCTTAATCTCATGACAAACAGAGGGCATGGGAAAAGTGGAACCACGTTTGGGCAAACGCAAACCTACAACCACTAACTAAAATGAAATCAGTTGTAGAAGAAACCCAAAACCAAAACAAATAAAAATGAACATTTATACGGTAGCAAGAATTAATCAAAAGATTACATCTAGTTACGTTTTGCGGAACAAATAACTGGAGACAAACGAGCAGGCTTTGAGAAGGCTCAACAGTCTAGGTGGAGAACCACATGCGAGGATTTTCCAACATGAAAAAAGTCAAATTAAAATCTGGAAAAGGGTAAGTGATCGATATTCCAAATGTAGAATACAAAGGGAGATGATACGATATTATCCTCACTGTAAATGTGGCCTTCATCCACAGTGCAATGGAATCGAAAAGCAACAATATGCCATGTGACGAGTTAATTCAAGAAGTATGTTTCATTAAAAACTTGACAAACATCGAACAAAGAAATGACCTTTGAAGATTCGTCAACATTTATGGAGGGATAAGATGGAATTCCCATACAAATTTCCATATCCAAACATTTAAAGCTTAGGATAATATGCCATGACAATTAAACAATACATAGGAGAATTTAAATATAACCACTCAATGCAATGTTATCATGAGGATAGAACTATATTAAATACATAATATTAGAACCCCATAAATCTTACATGTACCTATGTAACGTTAGAGTATAATCCCGAATTAATGATAAGTGGTAGAAGGAAAACGCAATTCAAATAATACTCTAGGATAGAGTATGGGTAGTATAGTTGAATGTCATATGATATACATTATCAATACTATCCATATACCATTTTGATAATTATGGTACATAAGTCCATATTGGATAAATAGCCTTGACATTCCATATACCATTTTGATAATTATGGTACATAAGTCCATATTGGATAAATAGCCTTGACATTGATCATCAAAATGAGATTAAAAAGGTATGAGATAAAGAAGGAAAAAATAGTTAGCTGGGACACCTTTGAGGATAGTTAAAATGTTAGAATATAAGTAAATATTCTAATATAAAATTCAATGTGGTTATGTCAATAAGAATGCTAACAAATTCATTATATTATGAAGATATGAGTGATTAATATAATAAGTTACTAGTATAATAAAAGTGGGAACAATATAAAAATGTCGCAATGATAGTCAAGACTAAAATATAATAGTGGAAGCATTGAATGTTGGTCTAAGGATCATTAACAACAGAGGGTAATTCTGCTCACAATTAATGATGCCATCAGTGACAGTCTCACAACAGAAAGTATACATATGTTGAAACATCGCAATATGATGAAATGTAACAAAGTAAAATGACGACAATGTAGCATAAAGAGTATATATATATATATATATATATATATATATATATATATATATAGGGTAAGTGGAGTTGTTACAACACCACATTAAATTTACAATGCACATTTGAACTGTTACACATATATTATTTTTTTTACTGATGCTCAAGGTATTAGGAAAATTACGCTATCTTTTGTTTTCATATTTTAAAGGTAAATTTTTTCCCATATATATGTGGGAATATGGACATCATTTATGCAGCACGGATGCTAGTGATATATAGATCACACCATATTATGGAGTGGAGGTCAAGTTGAACTAATGTAGTCTGGTTAGCCATTGTGATCAAAACCTAATAGAGAATATAAGTTATAGTGGAAAGATACAAAAGATCATGTAAGTGGACTTTTCATATCTTCAATGTGTTTTCCAAATATTTATTAATTTTTAAAAATTATTGATGAAAGTTATGAATATTTTATTTTTTCCAAAATAGTAAAACCAAGTTGTATTTTACCTCGGTCTGTAATTTTGGGGATTGGTGGTTTGTGGTAAGACATGACCCAATTGAGAGATAATTACAATTATCGAAATGAAAAGTGATGTGTAAATGTTTTGAGAATGAAGTTTTTATGTGTTTACATGACATAGTTACACTTGTTTTCTTTTTTTTAAATATTTCATGTTAGAAAATATGTGACACTAGAGTTATTTTGTTTCTTATGAATTCAATGTTTGACATTAAAATTAAAATTGTTTGGTCATTATATTTCTACTTCTTTAAATTATGTTAAACATGGTTTCATTTTTGTGTAACTTTAACATTTTATATATTTTTAATATGGACGTTTTCATATTTAGTCATGATGTTTCTCAAGCTTTTTAAATATTTCAAATATTTTACACATTTTATCTCCAACAAGTTCAAAGAACGTGATGTGTATATTTATCATTTGACATTTGATTTGTTTTTTTTTTTTCAAATATGTAACATTATAGTTGTTTTCTTGCTTTTGTTTTTCAATATCTGAAACTAAAAATAGTTAATCAATGAAAAATGTTTGACATTAGATTATTTGCCTTTTTTAAATTAGGTATTTTAATTATTTGCATATATATATATATATATATATATATATATATATATATATATATATATATATATTTTAATTTAAAATATTATATTATAATTATTTTCTTCGTCATAAATGCCAAACATTATAATTGTTTAGTTGTTTCTTTTCTTTTGTTTTCCAATATTGACATTAAAAATATTATTTACTTAGTTCAACTTTATATTATAATTATTTGTTTGTATTCTTTTTAAATTTGTATAATTTAAATATTATATGGATTTATTATATGACATTATAATCATTTTCTTTTTCCTAAACGTTTGACTTTAGGATTGTTTCTTCATATGTTTTCAATGTTTGATACTAAATATATGCTTTGTTTGGATTTTCAATATTGTGGCATACAATTCTTTCATCAATTTTAAAATATTTTACATAGATTTGTTTAAATGTTTGTGTTGGGATGTTTTTTGAATTGTTTGTATGTTTGCAAAATTATTTCGCATTAGAATTATTTACTTATGCTTTTTAATTGTTTGAAATAAAAATCAGTTGTATTTATTTAATTTTTGTGGTTTAAATAGTATATACATTTACTACTCAAATAAGGACTTAGTTCGTTGTCTAAAAATATGCGGCATTCTATTTCATTGTTGTTTGTTTATCAAATATTTTACATCCTAGTCTTCTACTTGTTTGGAATTTCTGTTATGCCGGAGTAGTTTTATTGTTTTATTTGAAAATGTATGGTATGAAAATGGTTAATTTATTTGAAAATATTTGATATTAGATTTGCTTCTTGCAATGTTTGGGCGTTCAATATATTACATTACAATCGTTTGGAAAGGTTTCAAATTACAGGCTTACTCAACCTTACGTAAATATATATGCTAAATCTATTTTTAGAGACTTATTTTTTTTAGTGTGAAAGAATGTTTGTGCAACCTTCAGTAAATGCATATGTTAAATCTATTTTTACTTTAATTGTTTAATCAAAAATATTAAGAATAGGTTTGATGCAAAACTGATTCGTATTCATTATTTACGGGAGATTTCTGGAGGAAAAGAAAAAAACGTGTGGGAGATATTGCAGTAGCAGGAGTGGTAAATCTGATGAATGCCATTGCGTTTATGTTGGCATTTACGTTCGGAGCAAATAGATGGTAGTGCCCTGCACATTCTCATGATAATTTCGCTTCACATGGGAGCTGATCATTGATTTGATGTTTATTATTTCTTAATTTTAATATGGTGTCAAGCTCCATTCCGCCCCAACTCTATAGATTGGAGTTGAATTTGTGTTATGACTGAGTTGTTGTGTGAGTGAGTGTGAGCCACATTTTCTGTTGGTGCCATTAACAAGCTACCCACTAGATTGAGATTGAGGCATGGGAGTGCTAAGTCTCCGAGGGCCGCATTTGATTTGGAAGAGCCATAGGCCAGAGATTTGTGGATAGAACTGGGGTCTATAAACATAGAGCTCCTGAGAGGAGGTTCGTCGAATTGGTGAAAGGGTTGGAGCATGTGGCTGCGTGCATAATCTTGTGAGTCTGGTGTCTCTGGGAGAAGCAGTGTTGGAATGCAGCCGATAAACGAGAAAGAAAATCAAATTGGTAAAGCCTATGCTGTTCAAATGGAAGATTTGGGTTAAAAAATAAGTATTTTTCTTTACTAAAAAGAATTTTGAAATTTATTTATCCAAGATAAGTTAAGGAGGTTTTCTTAGTAAAATCTTACTCTTGAAATTTTGTGCATATGAGGAACTTATGCCAGAAAATACTTTAGAATATGTATATAAATATTTTTGTTATGTTAACCTTTTAAAAATTCAGATTAATAAATATCTGCGGACTAACTAATACGCAAGCTCGATTTTGGCGCAACAACCATGGAATAAATAATAGGCTTTCGGTCGGTCAAACCTCTGGAAGGCCATTTGCATGAGGCCAAAGGCCACAGGAACTCAATAAGTCAGGTTGTGTTGTGTAGATAAGTTACTTATCTACAGCAGTAAAAGATAACTAACTTATCATATATATATATATTGCATATGCATTTTATTTAAGAAAAGATAGGATTTTATTTTTTTTTAAAAGGGTTCCCTATACGTGTGTTAAATGATAAGAAATTTAAGTTTTTTTCTTGAAAATGAATATAGATTAAAGAGAGTAATTCTTGAAATATGTGATGAAGAAGAAAAGAGAAAGGTTCTTTAGATTAATATTCTTGGACGTGTTTTTATAAATATGTGATAGTTTACCATGGTGTTGGTAAAGATTAGTTATTTAATAAATCCATGGATAGATTACCATCTCATTGGTAAATATTAGTTATTTAATACATCAATGGATAAAAGAACTATTAAGTTATATTTTTTAGAAGAAAAAACTATGTGATTAATTTTATTTTATTATGATTATAATGTTAGTTTCTTTCACAATAAGATCATGTATATGCATGTAAGCTTTGTATTATCTTTAATCGAAAAAAATATATACATTTGTATGTGGGAAATGATAGCATGTTTTGTTATCCTACAATGGAAAAGATTCTTTGGCAAAGAAGATGAATTACATGTACAAAAAATAAAATATGTTTTGGTGCGTTGAAATATATATATGGGTAATTTTGGTATGACATTTGGAGAATAAGACATGTATTCTTATGCTTTATTCCATTAATTTTATGGAAAATAAACCATGTTTTTTCATGCCTATTATGTTATATTTCATTGAAAAAGAAACACACATTTACATGCTTTATTGGGTTAAATATTTTTCGGGGAAAATCATTTTAGAAACTTTATGCATTGTATGCATAAGAACAACATTCATCATGTTAGCTTTAGCACCAAAAACAATAGTTGAAGGGATAGATTGTTTTGCTAATGTGTAAGTAACATGAATGCGATTATTTTGCTAATGTTTAAGTAACATGAATGCACATTGTGTCATTTTCCATTGAAAGAATTCCTGGACAGTGGTAGTGAATTGTCTTGTACGAATGTAAGCATGTGTGAAAAGTGTCATAATCATGTGGGAACTATTTGATATGAATTGATAATTACTTACTCACACTAAGGTATAGATGTTAGAATAAAGCATATTGTGATATTGTAATCACATGTCATGTATGCACAAGAATAAGTGTTAATGGATCACTTAAAGATTAATTATTTATTGACTAAGGCTTTATTTGATCATGTTATAAAAGCTTTTTGATGACATCAATGATATGAAATGATGGTGACTTATGATAAGGAAGTATTATGCTTGATCTGGTGGCGTAAATGATTAATGGTTCGATTGGTGCGAGTTGCCAGATGGTTCATTATACGATAGTACATTATAGGTACATCCATGCCACGAATATATGAAGATATGAACATTAGTGGGTAAATCCTATCATATTTATTGTAATTTATTTAAACTTATCAAAAATTGTGAGAGAGCATAAACGCATAGGATTCACACACAAATAATTAATTTCTATATCTATTAAATCACACTAATACATTACAATATTTATAGTGCTGCTGAGATCCAACTAATTCCATTCTTGGAGGGAGTAGTTGAGAGAATCTCTCAACATCCTCCAACACACCAAACCAATCCCTAAACTGTAGTATGCATCATAAATGAGGCATTATCTCAACACCCCCTCTGAATGCCTACATTACAGAAATGGAGAACACACTAAATCAATACAAACATTTGTCTGCCCCGGTCTTCATTAACATTTGTACCCACTCTGAGATCTCATAGACAACGCTCTTTTCTCCACCATTTTCGAGCTACCATTCAACCCATTTAAAATACATTTGCTTCTGACCAGCAATAATGAACTTTGCAAGATCAACAGTATTGACAACTCTGCTCATCGGGGCTTCCGCGATAAGAGCTGACAAGTGTGAACCATCCTATGGACCAATCACCATCTGTTGGATATTTCGCTTTCGGCTATCCATCAGTGGCTAGGAAAATGGTCTGAATACAAAATGTGTTCAAGAGCTAATCTAACAACTTGACCTGCTTCACACAAATGGATCTCATACTGTAACATGTAACTGATGCCCTTGGCCTGTAGCACAACAGATCAGCATATAGCAAATTCACACAATCAAATTAGCCAATTGTCCTCTCGTCCCTGTAGAACGTAGAGAACGACTAATTTAAATAATGCTAAATTGTTCATAGTTGGTTCTGCACTGTACAAATCTCACAACAAATGTCACATAATATATATCTAACAAGCAGCTTTAATTTCTTTAGCAGTATAGCACCTTTCTCCCGAAAATTTCTAGCAATTGCAGCCTCCGTCTTTCACAAATAAATTTGCAGCTTCCATCAAACACAAGGCAAGAAATATCCATATATCCACCCTCTTATTACATATAGTTGACCAACAACGCAGTTGGGTCAACTCAGATGATACCCAAATACATGTTCCTGATGAATGAGTTTCCCGTAAATGTGTAATAAACCCGCTAGCAATAACGTCATCCCAATCTTCATGACCCAAAACCACACACGGCTATAATTCATTCACGTCACAAAATACTGTTATCATTCTATTTTTTTTTGTACGTATGAATGGACACATAGAGTTGAAAGCAGAAAAGCAGATGACCCACTCATTGGCTTTTGGCCAACACTGTTAACGACTATTACCTCGTAATTTGAAAGAACCTATTACAGTTGGGTGACCACATGCCGTTGAGTAGAAACACGGACATGATGGACCTGTGAAAGGAAAATGAATATTTTTTTACTGGGAGCAGACCTTCCTGACTCTTTGTTCAGAACTTCAATCTCTGCTCTTCTGAAAAATATTTTTCTTCATTCTGAGAAACCTGTTGTTTTCGTTTTAAGAGGTCGATTCCCTACAGTTTGAGTGACACGGCTTTTCTCTGCTCTTGTGAAAATATTTTTCCTATTTTGAGAATACCTTTTGTTACCATGGAGTCAAGGTTGACTTTGATTAATACCAAAACAACAACAACAGGAAATATCATGCACTGTATAAATATCATGCTGCACGAGACTTTTAAACGGCGACAATAGGAAATATCCATGCACTATATAAATATGTAAATTACTCCGCAATTTCTCCCTTGAATCAGCATAATCGTTCTGCCTCTCCAGTAGCAGCGGATTCAAAACATAGCACCAACGCACCAAAAAATTCCCTTGAAGAAACTCCAGACCTGAATCTAACAGTGTGTGTGTTTTCACCGTAGGTAGCGCTATAATAACTTGAATTGAGCAAATTCAGAGAAAATTACAGCGATCTCTAACAAATAAAATAATTTTCTACATTCACACAATTTAAAGCAAAAAATAACAAATACACAAAAACTTTTACTCAGAAAATAAATTCACTAAGCTATCTACTCTCCTACAGCAATGATTTGATAATCATGGCTCTCACATTTTCCTGGCCATCCCATGAGGGATTTAAGCCAGTAGTGGCTCTGATACCATATCAGAAATTGTGAGAGAGTAGAAACGCATAGGATTCACACATAAATAATTAATTTCTATATCTATTAAATCACACTAATACATTACAATATTTATAGTGTTGCTGAGATCCAACTAATTCCATTCTTGGAGGGAGTAGTTGAGAGAATCTCTCAACATCCTCCAACACACAAAACCAATCCCTAAACTATAGTATGCATCATAAATGAGGCATTATCTCAAAAAAACTAGATATTTTTATATTTTTTTGTAAGATTTATAATGATAATTAAGGGATGGTCTTCCTTATAAGCCATTGAGTAAGGGTTGAACACCTTCACGAGTGTTTAATAATAAAATTAAATGTTTTCTAGTTTTCACCGGAGTTTCCAGGGTATATTGTGTTAAATGATATCATTAATTATTGTGTCAAATTTTCGATTCCTTTCTTGTTGTGATGTTCATAATGTGAAGTATGTGATGACTACAAAAATGATGAAATGAATGCAAGATTACAACATTCAATTTTATGTTAATGTACTACATGTAATGATGAGTAAAGAATATTTAATAGTGATTTGGATAGTTACTTGTGGGTAACTTGTATAAAAAACATTTAACTCCTTGCATTATCATATGAAGTTGTCGATCTATGTTATCTATGTTACAGTTTGCGAGAATTTTTATTTTTTCATGTTTTCAATTTTTTAATATTAAAGTTTATTTATTAGTATTGGTTTATTTTGTATAACTCAAAAAATAATAAATTTATTATTTTACATTGAAATGGTTTATTTCTTTAAAATTGTTTGAGAACGAGTTTTTTTTTTTTTTTTTGTTAATATTAAGTCACATTTTCTTTTCATCATATTTTATACCAGCTTTCCAATTAGAAATAGAAGAATTTATTTTTGATTGGCTTCTTTTGTTGTGGTGAATTATATTTATTATTATCCAATATATATTATTTATTTTTATATATGCATATTATTTATTTTTATTTATGCATAATTGTAACAGACCTCTTTCGTAAACACTTATGGTAAATATATTTTTACCTTAATTATTCAAATCAAGAGAATAAAGAGTTGGTTCATGAGAAACGAATTCTTGATAACAGTGTAATGATTATTTTCATATATTGGAAAAGAGGTTAATGTGAGAGGGGAGGAGTACTCTCTTGGTGGAAAAGGAAAAAAAAAATCGATTCATGGCTGGAGATGGAGAGAGGACTGTGTTTATTTAGCTCTCCAAGTTCCTTCACACACGTTTTTCTTGTAGTATATTATTTCCTGCTGACTCACATGGATACCGATATATGGATATAGAGGATGATTACTTTTAGAGGATGCTCTCTTCAATGATTGCTTTTTGAAGATGCTTTGTTGGATCTTCTTCTGACTAAAGAATCATTAATATGGAGACCGGTGCCATACTCGGATAGAGAAAGTGAAAAAGATAAGTAATGCCTTTTGGTTATTTCTATGTTCAATTATTTTCAAAATATTTTCCATGTTTATATGGAAATAAATATATAAATATTTATATAATATTGTATACGCAAGAAAATAGTAGATGCATGCTCTTTATTTTAAAACGGATTTTCTTGAATATATTAAAGAGGGTAACTCTTTAATATTAATATTTATATAATATTATATAACAAGAAAATAGAATATGCATGCTCTATATTTTAAAAGAGGTTTTCTTGAATATATTAAAGAGCGTAGCTCTTTAATATAAATATTTACATAATATGGTATAAGCAAGAAAATAAAAGATGCATGATATTTATTTTAAAAGGGATTTTGTACTCATTTACTTTAGAAAATGAGAACAAATGCAAGGTATTTTCTTGAATAGATTAAAGAGGGTAACTCTTTAATATAAATACTTATATAATATTGTATAAGCAAGAAAATAGAGATGCATGCTCTTTATTCTAAAAGGGATTTTCTACTCATTTAGTTTAGGAAATGAGAACAAATACAAGGTATTTACTTGGGAATGAATATAGATTAAAGAGGGTAACTCTTGAAATATTTTTATGTGTAGTGAAGAAGAAAAAAAATAAGTTTCTCACACTAATATTCTTGGAAGTGTTTTTATGAATATGTATGTATACATTAACTATGTGGTAAATAATAATTATTTAATAAATCCATGGGTAGTTTCATAAATCCATGGGTAGTTTACCATGGTGTTGGTAGAGATTAATTATTTTATAAATCCATGGGTAGTTACCATGGTGTTGGTAGAGATTAATTATTTTATAAATCCATGGGTAGTTACCATGGTGTTGGTGCAGATTAATTATTTCATAATTCCATGGGTAGTTTATCATGGTGTTGGTAGAGATTAAATATTTCATAAATCCATGGGTAGATTACGAGGGTGTTTGTAAATATTAGTTATTTTATAAATCCATGAATAGATTACCATGGTGTTGGTAAATAATATTTATTCAATAAATCCATGGATAAAGGAACTATTCAGTTATATTACTTTTATATTATCATGTTTATGATGTTAATTCCTTGTGGAAGAAGATCATGCATAGGCATGCAATATAAGTATTAACTTTCATTGGAAAGAATATATATATATCTGTAGGTGGGAAAGATAGCATGTTGTGTTAAACTACATTGGAAATGATTGTTAGTGCATGTATTTGTATGCTTAATTGCATAGTTTTATAGAAAAGAAAACATATGTTCACATGTTCACTTGCGTTGAGATTTCCTTTGGGAAGACTCGTGAATGAAGCTATGTGCTTCGTTGTGTAAGCACTCCTTTGGGGAGACTCTTTTGGAATCTATATGCATTTTCATGTAGGGGAGCAACATTTGTTATGTTATCTTGCATTTCATGTACGAAAAGTAATAGCTCAAGGGTTAGCTATTTTGATTAAATTATGTAAATTGCATGCATGAGTATCATAACTACGTATCAGTTTATTTTAAATGTATGTTGGGGGGATGTAGCTATTTTCTTGCAATGCTTATGCGACGGAAACATTAGTTAATGTGATGACTTATAACCAACACATATGAGGTATGTGTTGTTAAAGGAAGAATGTCAAGGTAAGTTACTTGCATGTCATGAATATACATGAGTATATGGATAAACTACTATAGTATAGATATGTGAAATGATTTATTATACTTTATGAATTTTGACATCAATGTATGTTGAAGGTAACATTAGCAGGGTATGATGGTGATATTTATAAAGGAAATATTATGCTTAACTTGGTGGCAGGTAAATGATTATGGTTCATGCAGATGAGAACGAACTACCGGATGATCTAGTGTACGAGGGACCATTGTAGGTACATCCATGCCATCAAGATATGAAGATATGAAGACCAGAGGGTAGATGGTATCATATTTATTGTAATAGATTTAAGCTATATATTTTTATATTTCCTTGTAAGATTTATAAACGATGGTTAAGGGATGGTCTCCCTTATAAGCCATTGAGTGAGGGCTGATCACCCTCACGAGCGTTTAATAATAAAATTAAACGTTTGTTGGTTTTCACCCTATGGGGTTTCGAGGGTATATTGGTGTTCAATGATGTGATTGATTATTGTGTCAAGTTGATGATGTTGATTCTTTTCTTGTTATGATGTTCATAATGGCAAGTATGTGACGACTACATGAATAATGAAATGAGTGGAAGGTTACATCGGCAAGTATGTGATGACTACATGAATATTGAAATGAGTGGAAGGTTACATCATACAATATTACGTTAATGTACAATAATGGAGGTTGTTAATGGTTAAGGAGCTTACTATTCTTATTCTAAAAGTTACACTATGAAATGGTAAACATTCTATGTAATGATGAGTGAGAAATAGTTAATAGAGAATGGATAATTACCCGTGATTAACTTGTATAAAAAAATTTCAACTCATTACATTTCCAAGTGAGGTTATAGGTGTATGTTACAAGTGGTATCAAAACTAAAGGTTGCAGCACTGGCACCTTTGGGATTTGTTAAAGAAATTGAGGTATGTTATAGACTGATTCTAAAGATATCTGAGATGAAATGCGCGTCTGTGAAGGAAGGCATCACATCTCTAATCCAGGTTGAATAAAGAGTTTCAAGAGATAAGTATTATTATCTTTCTTTGCATTTATGGAAAATACACTGCTTACAAGGTAAATAACTGTTGAGTTAGAGTTTCTTTAAAAATGATATGTATTTTCCGTGTGCGTAAAAACTTCTATTGTTGTATTGAAGTTTCCTTGAAAGGAGTCAGGAATTTGGTTTCTTGAAAAAGAAACATGTGTGTGCTTGAAAAGTTAACTAATATACATTTGATTCTTCTTGAGAGAAATATGTATATCTTGAAAATAAATCTTGTATGTAGAATCTTGCAACTAAAAGAGACAAATATAGAGTAAAATGTGGTTTTACTTAATATGCAAGATTGTGCTAGTTCTTTTGGAAAGTAATAAAGAATTTCTAATATGATAATCTTTTAGAAAGATATACCATGGTAAAAGACCAAACTACTATGCTCATTTTGCTGATAAGAACCCATGTGAGTCTTGCAAATATTATTAGTACGTATCTTGAAAGGTGTGAGCAGTAGTAAAACATAAATAAGTAAACTTGCTTGCCTTTATATATATCTTGTTAAGAAAAGATGGGAAGCTTGTTTTTCTTTAAAAGGGACTACGTACTTGTGTGTTAAGTGAAAAGGAATTCAAGTTTTTTTCTTGAAAATAAATACAGGCTAAAGAGAATAACCTCTTGAATACAATACATTGCTAAATGGATTATGTCAACTTCTTTATTTAGGTGTATTAAAGGTTAAGTTAACCTTGTTAGTGTTGCATAGTTTTTTATGCATAAAAGAGGCTATCTATGATAAATTATTGAAAGCAAAGCATGAGCAAATTGCATGTAGAATCATAGAGGAACAAGGTTCTTTGCATGCCATTAAACTTCATCGAAAAGAACATAAGTTTATATGTGGAAAATGATAACATGTTTTGTTATCATACTTTAGAAAATATTCTTTGGAAAAGAAGATGAATTACATGTACAAAAAATAAAGTAATGCTTTGGTTTCCTTGAAATACATACATGGCTAATGTAGGTATAATATTTCAAGAATAAGGCATGTATTCTTATGTTTTATTACATTAGTTTTATGGAAAGGAAAACCATGTTTTGCATAACTATTATGTTATATGTCCTCGAAGAGGAATCATGAGTTTTCCTACTCAATTATGTTAAGTACTCTGTTGGGAAAATTAATCTTTATGCATTGTATGCATAGGAACAATAGTCAATATTTTAGCTTTAATATATTTGCATGTTCCAAAGGAAAAATCTGAAGTGGTGGTTCTCTTGTTAAAGTTTAAGTAAAGCAAATGCACATTGTGTCATTTTCCATTAAAGGAATTTCTGAACAGATATAGTGATTTGTCTTATACGAATGTGTGCATGTGTGAAAATTGTCATAATAATGTGGGAGTTATTTAACATGAATTGATAATTACTTACTCACACTAATGTAGAGATGTTAGAAGAAAGCATGTTGTGACATTGTATTCACATCTCATATATGCACATGAAAAGGTGTTAAAGGATCATTCAAGGATTGATTATTTATTGATTAAGGTTTTATCTTATCATACTATAAAATCTTATCAATGCTGCTAAAAGAAAACATTGTTGTAGAGGAGCAATGTGAATTTCTTGATGGGGATGAGTACTTCAGTAGGGAGAGAAGTCCTTCAAATGAAATAAAGATAAGTATTTTAAGAAGTCTATGCATATGCATTTCCTTTAAAAAAAATTGTATACATAGCATTGCATGAGATTAGCTTCCATTTATGATAAATTCTTTTAAAAAAAAAGGTACCTGCTATTATAACATAATTTTTCTGCATAAGAATATGCATATGAGATTAATATGTGTATTATGCTTTATTTCTTTAGGAAAGAAAGTATAAAAAACATGAAAGAAAAATAGTTACTTTTCATTTGAGCTTGAAAAGAAGCAATTGTTTTTGCATGCAATAAAATTTCTAAGTTACCATGCACTACTTTAAAAAGATGAATGTGTATAGTGATGGTGTGTGAAACTAATGCATGAATGCAAAATATGAGGAAAGTCCTACTGTAATATGATATAGTGTTTAAATTAAATCAAATAAAACCTCTTAATGGGTCAAGTTGTGAAACTTCAATAAAGGACTTGTTGACGGACTAGTGTTTGCATGAGTCGTCATGGATGCATTAAAACTATTGACTAGTTATGAATGAATAACTAATGAAAGTTATATGCACGAATCGATTTTGACTAAAGCTATTTGAAAATGGTGAACAAGTGATTATGATATTTACTTCGTGTGTCAATCTGTGGGAATAGAATATTATGGGAATTGGAAATGCTTGCACTCATACCCTAATTGTTATTGACACATACGCATTAATGAATATTTGTATATACTTTTATACATGACGAAATTGTATGCATGACAACATTTTATGCAGGAACTTAAAATGATTGCGCAAGACAATATGTGTTTGTGAAATGCATATTTACGATTAGCATTGTTTCTTATAGTAAGCATGGGTAGCTTAATGGAAATAGAAAATTTGTGAAAATAAAACATCACAAACATTGCAATGTGAATTGCAACAGTAAATGTTAAAGTATCATGTTTTAATGTGCAAGATTTTGTTGTTTCAGAAATAATACTATACAACACATGTATGTTACTTCCAGGGGGAAGTTATGACATCTTCATTAAAGTTAACTAGTATTAACTAGTTAAAGACAATTTGTTTAATTTTCTTTTATCAGGAAAGAAAAACTTAAATCATCACTGTTGATAAAGCAAATTATTTAATTTGCTGGAATTAATTAATGAAAAAAAAAAAAATTTAAGCTGATGGTAAAAAAATTTCCAAGAATAGGAAGTGATTGGGGACAGTTGGAAAGACAGTTACCTACTCCTCTGAGGATAAAGCTGGATCCCAGGGGAGGAGTAGGTATTCTGTGAAATTGGTAAAGGGGGAGTATTTTCTAGAGCTGGTTGGGACCAGTTGAAAATAGCTTACAGCAACCCTTGTAAAGCCAAAAATATCTGAGTGTGACTGGATTGGCCATCCCGAGGTCACAGCAAAGGAATCCAATGTTAACCCGTGGCACTGTCTAGATTCTGGAGCTAGGGGGAAAGTGGAGGACGTAATAGCCTCACTTGATGGTTAGGAGGACCGCAACTTGAAAGACTAAATTTCCAAATAAGTATAAAGAATTTTTAGTGTGCTGTGCTATTTTGAATTAATATGGAAAGATTGACTGTCTCGATGTCTTTACCAGGATCTAAGACAGCATGCACGTGATGCATTAATTAGAGAGTTGGTGCTCTATGAGTACTTGTGGAAATACTTTGATTAAAACATCTCTTGATATTGCAAGAATGTTTGATAGTGGAAAGTATTTTCATTTGATTGAAACTATGTGACTAATGTGATTGAATGGTTAGTCATACATTACAGGCTCTTTCCAGGAAGTGTTTATGGGTGTTCAACCATTCGATGAGAGGTTGCGTAAAAGCCATCATTTCTTCCAATAGTAATAGGTAAGTTCGTATAGACATTTTTCTATACTTTTGTGAATTGAATAAGGGATAAGTAGTAGAAATGGAAATGAAATTTTCTTTGCGCTATACATGCTTATGAATATGGATTAAAAAAAAAACATTATTGTTTCAATTAATGGTATTTAAGGAAACGAAAAGGGAATGACGCCCTTTGGGTTGTTTATATTATTATATCATGATTATAAGCTTAAGTTTCTGTGAGATAAGCACACCGAGGAAGGTGTTCTCTTAAGGGGGGGAGTATGTAACAGACCTCTTCCGTAAGCACTTATGGTAAATATATTTTTACCTTAATTATTCAAATCAAGAAAATAAAGAGTTGGTTCATGAGAAATGAATTCTTGATAACGGTGTAATGATTCTTTTCATATATTGGAAAAGAGGTTAATGTGAGAGGGGAGGAGTACTTTCTTGCTGGAAAAGGAAAACAAATTCAATTCATAGCTGGAGATGGAGAGAGGACTGTTTTTATTTAGCTCTCCAAGTTCCTTCACACACGTTTTTCCGATATATGGATATAGAGGATGATTACTTTTAGAGGATGCTCTCTTCAATGATTGCTTTTTGAAGATGCTTTGTTGGATCTTCTTCTGACTAAAGAATCATTAATATGGAGACCGGTGCCATACTCGGATAGAGAAAGTGAAAAAGATAAGTAATGCCTTTTGGTTATTTCTATGTTCAATTATTTTCAAAATATTTTCCATGTTTATATGGAAATAAATATATAAATATTTATATAATATTGTATACGCAAGAAAATAGTAGATGCATGCTCTTTATTTTAAAACGGATTTTCTTGAATATATTAAAGAGGGTAACTCTTTAATATTAATATTTATATAATATTATATAACAAGAAAATAGAATATGCATGCTCTATATTTTAAAAGAGGTTTTCTTGAATATATTAAAGAGCGTAGCTCTTTAATATAAATATTTACATAATATGGTATAAGCAAGAAAATAAAAGATGCATGATATTTATTTTAAAAGGGATTTTGTACTCATTTACTTTAGAAAATGAGAACAAATGCAAGGTATTTTCTTGAATAGATTAAAGAGGGTAACTCTTTAATATAAATACTTATATAATATTGTATAAGCAAGAAAATAGAGATGCATGCTCTTTATTCTAAAAGGGATTTTCTACTCATTTAGTTTAGGAAATGAGAACAAATACAAGGTATTTACTTGGGAATGAATATAGATTAAAGAGGGTAACTCTTGAAATATTTTTATGTGTAGTGAAGAAGAAAAAAAATAAGTTTCTCACACTAATATTCTTGGAAGTGTTTTTATGAATATGTATGTATACATTAACTATGTGGTAAATAATAATTATTTAATAAATCCATGGGTAGTTTCATAAATCCATGGGTAGTTTACCATGGTGTTGGTAGAGATTAATTATTTTATAAATCCATGGGTAGTTACCATGGTGTTGGTAGAGATTAATTATTTTATAAATCCATGGGTAGTTACCATGGTGTTGGTGCAGATTAATTATTTCATAATTCCATGGGTAGTTTATCATGGTGTTGGTAGAGATTAAATATTTCATAAATCCATGGGTAGATTACGAGGGTGTTTGTAAATATTAGTTATTTTATAAATCCATGAATAGATTACCATGGTGTTGGTAAATAATATTTATTCAATAAATCCATGGATAAAGGAACTATTCAGTTATATTACTTTTATATTATCATGTTTATGATGTTAATTCCTTGTGGAAGAAGATCATGCATAGGCATGCAATATAAGTATTAACTTCCATTGGAAAGAATATATATATATGTAGGTGGGAAAGATAGCATGTTGTGTTAAACTACATTGGAAAGGATTGTTAGTGCATGTATTTGTATGCTTAATTGCATAGTTTTATAGAAAAGAAAACATATGTTCACATGTTCACTTGCGTTGAGATTTCCTTTGGGAAGACTCGTGAAGGAAGCTATGTGCTTCATTGTGTAAGCACTCCTTTGGGGAGACTCTTTTGGAATCTATATGCATTTGCATGCATGGGAGAAACATTTGTTATGTTATCTTGCATTTCATGTACTAAAAGTAATAGCTCAAGGGTTAGCTATTTTGATTGCATGCATGAGTATCATAACTACATATCAGTTTATTTTAAATGTATGCTGGGGGGATGTAGCTATTGTCTCGCAATGCTTATGCGACGGAAACATTAGTTAATGTGATGACTTATAACTAGCACATATGAGGTATGTGTTGTTAAAGGGAGAATGTCAAGGTACATTACTTGCATGTCATAAATATATATGAGTAGATGGATAAACTACTATAGTATAGATATGTGAAATGATTTATTATGCTTTATGAATTTTGACATCAATGTATGTTGTAGATATGTGAAATGATTTATTATACTTTATGAATATTGACATCAATGTATGTTGAAGGTAACATTAGCAGGGTATGATGGTGATATGTATAAAGGAAATATTATGCTTAACCTGGTGGCAGGTAAATGATTATGGCTCATGTAGATGAGAACGAACTACCAGATGATCTAGTGTATGATGGACCATTGTAGGTACATCCATGCCATCAAGATATGAATATATGAAGACTAGAGGGTAGATGGTATCATATTTATTGTAATGTCTTTAAGTTGTATATTTGTATATTTCCTTGTAAGATTTATAAACGATGGTTAAGGGATGGTCTCCCTTATAAGCCATTGAGTGAGGTTTGATCACCCTCACGAGCGTTTAATAATAAAATTAAACGTTTGTTGGTTTTCACCCTACGGGGTTTCCAGGGTATATTGGTGTTCAATGATGTGATTGATTATTGTGTCAAGTTGATGATGTTGATTCCTCTCTTGTTATGATGTTCATAATGGCAAGTATGTGATGACTACATGAATAATAAAATGAGTGGAAGGTTACATCGGCAAGTATGTGATGACTACATGAATAATGAAATGAGTGGAAGGTTACATCATACAGTATTACGTTAATGTACAATAATGGAGGTTGTTAATGGTTAAGGAGCTTACTATTCTCATTCTAAAAGTTACACTATGAACTGGTAAACATTCTATGTAATGATGAGTAAGAAATAGTTAATAGAGAATGGATAGTTACCCGTGAGTAACTTGTATTAAAAAAAAAAAAAAAATTAACTCCTTACATTTCCATGTGAAGTTATAAGTGTATGTTACATTTAACTTATTTAAAAACATAAAATTTCAACTATCTTTTTTAATTTAATTAGAACAAAATTCAAGTACACATCCTCGACATCAATTGATATCACAAAAAATAGCTTCATCATCTATAACATGGGTACAGTGATGTTGCTACCCTCACAAAAAAAAAGATTTTTCCATATGATAAGTTCAAGCCGAATAGAGTGGCCAGGGAAAATGGCTATCCCAAATATAAAACCATTGGGCCCCACTTTCTCTATTGTTGTAATTATAAAAGTTTTGTGTTTGTGTTATACGACATAAAAAGACATGTTTTCTTGGAAATCTTTGGGTATTTAAAGTATTTATTGCCTCGATTTTTTCAACTCTGTAATGTGATTGCTGTTGTGTTTTAATTATTATTTTTTCAATTAGAGAATTTTATAATGCTAGATACAGGTTTGCTAACTGTCATAGTTAATATTATCACTAATGATGAGTTATTATTACTAATGATCGAGTAACTCTGATTAAAAAAATTCAGTTTCAAAGATTTGCTAACTATCATAATTAATGTTATTACTAAAAATCAGGTATTATTACTAATGATCTAGTAACTGATAATAATAATAAAATCAGTTTCAAAGTATATTGATGTACAGTGAATATTTTAATGATTAAAAATATTATTGATATTTTTATAGAAGATTTCTAGAAGTGAATTGTATAATGTTTTTTATTTGTCCAATTTTTCAGATGGTTACTCTATCTTTTATTAGAAACCAAAAATTGATTCTTAGAGTTTATTGGTTCTTGATGATAGACAGAATAACTAAAAAAACTTTAGATAGATCAAAAACATTACATAGTTCACTTCCTAAAATCTCCAAGCAACTATAAATTCTAGTGGGTAGTGTTCTTCTTCCTTTTATCCAGGGTACTATTTACATGATCACTAGGATTTTGAGGAAACATAAGATCTCTTCCTCTTTTAGACCTTTGAACACTTCCCACCCGTTGGACCCCAAGAGCATGAAACGTGTTTATAGGATTCCATGTTCCTGTGGTATCTCACTATTGAGGAACATGGTTTCCAGTTGCTCATATTATACATTGTAGAACTAGGTCCTATGGTTTGGAGGAGTCTAGAGTCATTGCTAGAATTGATCATTCTCATTAGAGCAAATTTAGGGAAGCTATTGAAAACGAGAAAAGATCTAGTTCATAGCATAGGAATGAAAGGTAGAAGATTAGTAGTTGTTGGATCCCATCTCTCTATTCCTACTAATTTTCCTTTTCTTCTTTTTGTTTTTTCTATTATAGTTTTGTTTATATATATATATATATATATATATATATAGGTTGATTTGTTTTTTAGTTGCTTAATTTAATTATTATTTATATTTATTATATAATTTTGTTTAAATTAGTTTGTATTTTCAATTTTGATTTATTTTCATTTTTATTTCTAATTTCATAATTATAATTAATATTAATTTATTGGATTATTATTAGTATTAATTTTTATTTGGTTGACATTTTCTTGATTACTTATTTTGTTTGGTATATATATATATATATATATATATATATATATATGATTTAATTTATATTTTTATTACTATTTATTTTTATTGATATTGTTTTTATTTTGACTTTGGATTTATTTTCATTTAGTTTTCTAAATTTAAAGTTGTAATTAATATTACTTGATTTGATAATTTGAATAAGTAAAAATTGTAATTATTAATATTAGTTTCTTAATGTCTATTTTATTATTTTTATTATTTTCTTATTATTTTTGGGTTTTTGACCGTTGTCATCTCTACATTATATATTTGTAATTGATTAACCAAATCATCATTCTCTTGATGATGAACTACACTTGGTAGTTCAAAATGTGTCTACTCTATGTTTCATGATGTGATTTCCCAGAATAATTTATTTGAATTATGGATTTGGATCACAAAAGTTTACGCCCTCAACTATAAATTCTATTTGTAAAAATTAATAATAATTTTAATAGTAAAATAAACTTTGAGCTTAAAAAATTAAAATTATAGAACTAAATATTCTTCCAAAAGGTAGGGCATGAGACAAATCATATTTAAAGACACGAGATAAAGAGATTGAATTATCAAACCCTGGATTGCAATTAAGAAAATTTCAAACAAAAAATGTTATAGCTTCATCGTTTGAAAATATTACAAGATCGAACCCCAATATTTTCCTTGCTATCAGAAACTCTTATTTTTATTGTTAATTGTTAATGGAAATAAGAGAAGATCAAATTCCTGCGATTCATGCAAAATTTCGCAGGGAACTTGATTTACAAAACCTTTGTCATTAATCTCGCCTGTGTTTGCAAACCAGACGTGTGGTTTTGTTTGGTTAAAATTGCATGTTAAGTTTTGAGGGAAGCATCAAATAATGGACTCTGAAAATTTTGATCCCTCGGTCATGTTAATGGTAGGAGTGGCCTTGAACAACCTTGTCTAGGTTAAACTTCTTGGCCTCCCTTTGAAATATTGGACAAAGCCTGCTCTAACTGCGATTGGAAACTCTAGTAGGAAGCTCAGATACATTGATCTTGGGTGTATGAGGGAAAATGATAAACGCATTGCATGGATTATTGGGGGTTGCCCTTCCGGTGCCTCCTATGTCACCAGACGGGCCATTTTATGCAGAGGTGCCATAGTGGTCGGCAGCAATTTAATCAGCAGGCACACAGTCGGGCGACTCCTATCTTATCAACTGGGGATGAACTAAGCACTACTATGTCTCAACTGCGTCAAAGAGGTATGCCCCCACATCACATTTACTTTTTTCACTTTGGTTCCTGTCACCTTCAGACCTCTACTCTCCTCTTCGAAATAATCAACCTTTATCCTCTGCCTCCATTGAAGGGACTATGGACAATCCTGGGGACGTTTCAAATTTTTTTTACTTCCTCCCCGCCACTATGTAATGAGAAGGGCCGCCCTCCTTTTCTTGATTATATTGTTCTTCCTTACCCTTGCACTCTGCCCTCTTCCCTTGCTACCCGATCACCTTCCATGCCCCCCCTCAAACTGACATCTCTACCTCTCGAACCTGTTCCTGGAAACATGTTTCCACCTGACTCCCATAGAAACTTTGTTGGCAGTGATTGCGAATTTCTCTAAACAAACCCTGCATTGGATTTGTCCGCCCTTACAGTTCATGAAGGTTATTATCTTATGGTGCCTAAAATCATTTCACCCGCCTATGCCCAGAATATCATGGTCCGGAAAAAAGGCAGGAATGGAAGTTGACATTTCTGTGGCAGGCAGAAATCGTGTATTCATCCCTTGGCTAATGCTGATGGTCTTTGTGATATCTCATTCATCTCTTCCTTTGACTCCTGGGCACTTAGAGTGTGCATGCCTGCCACACATGACATGAATCATGTTATTTCTCTAAATATCTATGGTCAGAGGATCACACAAAGTTTTTGAATGTTAAAAGTATTTTCTCATTCTCCTCTTCTTTTATTGCTTTTTTTCAAGAAACAATGTGCCATGTTGCTAAATCCATCCCTTACTTCCTCACCATCTACCCTAATTGTCACATTGTTGAGGTAAACTCTAATGGGTTATCTGGTGGTCTTATCGCTATGTGGAACCCTCACTTCACTAAATTTCATGCCTATGGGTTTTTCATTGGTATTCTCCTCTCGAGGAAGATCAAGAGTGTCTCTAAATCCTTCTATTTAATTAACCTATATGCTACCTGCTGCAATCGGCCTGATTTTTGGAACTACATCAATTCCTATGGCATACTTAATATTCATAACCTTCTAATCATGGTCGATTTTAATGCCACCTTGTCCTCTATTGAACACTGGGATTCCCACAATCGTCCTGACTCTATGGATGATCGACTTTTCCATATATTTGTTGATCATCATCTCATAGATATATGTCCCTTGCCTCAAACCCCCACTTGGACCAACCATAGGATTGGTGATGCCTTCATTTCCAAAATACTTGATAGAGCCTTGGTCAATGAATGTGTTTTAAAGATTCTTGGAAACCTGAAATTGTCGATTATTACGTCTTCTTTGTCTGATCACCATGATATATGTCTTAAATGGTAGATGGAGCATGTGAATAAGATAATTCCTTTTTAATTTAATAGATTCTGGTTGGACGACCCAGACTATCAATCTTTGGTTATGCATTTCTAGAAGCACGATGGGTCCTCTCTTGGAACTTATGTCTCCTCCCACCTCATGCAGAAGCTTTGGAATTTGAAGTACAGAACAAGAAAATGGGAAAGAATAAAGAAGGAACAAATTATCAAAGAAATCGGCTAATTACAAGGGAATCTGATGAAATATACAATTCAATGGAGAGAATCAATCTTAATCCACTGATCCTCAGTCAGCTTAATGCCTTGGAGAATCATAAGATTGAAATACTAAGAATCCAAGAGATCACCTGGAAATTAAAGATTAGGGCTAATTGGTTGCAGGAAGGGGACCACAATACCAAGTTCTTTCATTACTATTCTAATAAAAGGAGGAATAGAAATGAAATTTGGCAGATAGAAGCTCAGGACGATTCCTTGGTACAGTCAACGCCAGATATACAAAGGGAGGCATAATTACTTCTCAAATTTCTATAGGAGGTGTGGCAGTGTGGACATCTCAGATCACCTCCAAGCCCTTCAATGTTATCCTAAAATGTTTGGACATGCCGAAAACAAAGCCCTCGCAAAACCTTTCACTAGGGAGGAAATCCTGGTGGTGCTTGAGATAAGAACCCCGAACCTGATTGATGGTCAGTTGAATTGTACCTTCATTTTTTTGATATCATGGTGGATGACCTCTTGGAGGTCATTGAGGAATCTAGGCTTCTCAGTAGGATTCAAGGGGATATGATTTCTAATTTCCTTGCAATCATACCTAAATCCTCCTGCCCAAAGAACTTCAAGGATTTCAAGTCAATATCACTTTGCAACGTGATATACAAAATCATATCAAATGTGATGCTCGTAGGGCTATTGGTGTCCTTTTTTTTCATATTTCGAGGGATAAATATGGTTTTCTTCTAGACCATCTCATACATGATGCCATTACATTAGCATAGGAAGTCTTGCACTTTGTTCTCACTAAAAAGATGAAAGCAATGATCATGAAGGTAGATTTATTCAAAGCATATGATAGTTTTGATTGGTCTTATATTCGCTTGGTGTTTCACAAGATAGTCTTGACAACGCCTTCTATTCAATGGATTATGGCTTGTATTGCACCCATTTGGTATGTTGTTATCATAAACGGTCTCCCCTCATAATTTTTTCAAGCGGACCATGGTCTCCATCAAGGTTGCTCTCATTCTCCTCTAATATTCATTTTGATTATGGATGGTCTTAGTACTCATATCAAGGATGCCCATCTACGGGGACTCTTTGATGGCATTCAAATCTCTTTTGGGATAATGGTTACTCACTCTTTTTTTGTGGACGACATTCTGGCTTTTGGAATATTATCCCCTGCAAAATGGTTTACTTTGCATTATATAATCCTTCTTTATGGGGCTGCTTCTGGTTTGGTTATGAATAGCGCCAAGTCACTCCTACAAGCGGATTTGGGAGACAGTGCGGACTTGGACTTAATTTCTAGCCTTTTTGGGGTAAATTTGGCCCCTCTATACGAAGGACTATCATACTTGGGTTTTCGGCTTAAATCATGCAAATATTGCAATGTGGAATGGATCTAGCTTCTAGAGAAATTCAAAAAAAAATACTGGATAACTTGACTCATAAATGGCTCTCATGGCAGGTCATTTTATTCTCACACAAGTTGTTCTCCAGCAACTCACGGTTTATTGGGCCCATATTTTCTGCTTTCCTGCGCACATTATTTCCCTGATTAACGCGACTATATCTAGCTTTATTTGTTCAGGTGCTCAGGGAGCCAATAAAATCCACCTATGCAGACTGGATTTGTTGAAAATTCAAAAAACGTATGGCGGTTGGGACCTGCTAGATATTGAAACTTTTACACAATCTCTTTTGATCAAGTCATTGTGGAGGGCATTAACAAGTTCTGGTATAAGGCCTCCCTTATTTCGATCTAAATATTTGAATGGCTTGGAACTTCGGCACCTTTCTAGATTACAATCTCTCCCCCATGGTAGAGGCTCTTACATTTGGCTAGCGTTCAGGAGGGTTGGCCACTCCATTTTCTAATAAGCTCACATGGGACTTTGTGAATGGACGGATATTTTTCTGGGCATTGATGGCATCCAAGGTTTACCACTAGAACCTAGAATGGATATCAGGCTTTAGCACGCACTAGCTCACAGAGGAATTTTATACTTAAGTCAAGTCATTTCACATTGGCAACAAGGTTTACCAATTTGGAAAACTCTGGTGCAATTAGGGTTGTCGGGTCAAAAAAATTTAGAATGGCAATCATATTGCAATTTTTTGAGATATGCGGGTCTTTGTCTTCATCCCCAAGGAGATTGATTGGTTTGGGCAGGTAAAATGGTAGGATCTTCTTGTCACATACCCAAAAAAAAAAATCTAAGTACTGTACTTACTGCTTAGAGTTAGGGAGAACCTCAGTTTCATTCTCCTATGAGGCCTAATTTTCCCCATTACATTGCTCTTATGTAATATCTTTTCTTATGACCATATTTAGCACTTTATGGAACCATTTGAATTTTATCCCACTTAGAAATTAGGGTCTGGTGTGATATGGTTAATGCAAGGTATATGGTTGGTAGTCCTAATTCTTGTTAGGGCACTTCTCATAACTTTGGATAATTGTTGTTTAACCTCTTAATAGAGCACGTATATTATTAGAGGGTTTGTAAACTTGTTCCATGGTGCTCTTTTGAAAACTATAGGCTAACATTAAACTTGATTACATACTCATCCACCTAGTAGTGCAGTTATGGAAACATTCCACCTGGAGGCGCCACCTGCTCACCTAACGCCACCTATACATAGTCATGTGACATCTCTTCCTTTTCACATGTTTTACACAAGTTTTGAGGTAAGTGAAGGTGAACGGCTGAGATCAACCCTCGATTAATATACGGCCCTCATGTTATGTTCTAAAACCTAAGGCTTTAACCTCATTTATTCCTCCATTCGCTCGGTGATGCAACCGTGATTTTGGAAGAGGTGGTTGTGGCTCTCCTTTGACTCTTCCAGGGTTGAGTCACCCACCTACCTTTGATGGCTCTATTGGAACATTTCTATGTGGGGCTCTATTGCCCTTGCGCACAGGTGATGAAGGCTTATTCATTCCTGGTGGCCAATGCAACTTCTATCAGGTAATCCTTTTTTCAATTTGATTCAGTTTTTCATAACCTTTTTCCATCGTGCATTTAGATGAATAGTAATTGTAGTTTACTAATAACATTTTTTCTTATGATACAAGAGTGCTCCAAAATACAGGGAAATCTTCCCTTCAGTCAAGTTCAAATTCTCAAGTTTCTCATTGTGGGTGAGATGGTCTCGAGCCTCAAATGGGGATCTCATTCTGGTGAGGTAAGGGTTTCCCCAATAGACCTTTTTATTTCTGGTTTCATTGCCTCATTTAGCATCGTTCTTGACTCAAATTCTTGATTTTCCTTAGCGGGTGAAAATTTCGTATTAAAACCCTAAGGTGAGGGATTACGTCATTATTGTGCAATTAAATCCTTTCTGTGGACAGAGGCGATCCCTCTAGCCCTGGAGTGGGTCTAGCAACAAGGGAACAAGTTGTACTTTCAAACTCCTAGCTTATAAATTAAAACGAGTTAGGATAGATGGCCTACCTTGGTCCAACATTTTTGTTGTCGTCTACAGCAGCGATCCGCTGACAGGGAAAATTTTAAGGATGGGAAATTATTTTGAAGTTTAAAACATTGGCGAATCTCACTAGTCCCTAATATGCAAACTTTAAAATGTTTATTGATATATTTCTAAAATTATTCAAATTTATAACTTTTTTCTATATATTCTCTATATAATTTTGGCGATTTTTAAGTTAAAATAATTTTATATTGTAAAATTTTGGCGAATTATTTTTATAAAAAATGGAAATTTGTGAATATTGTTTTTGGAGAAAACATGGAAAATTAGCCCACCTGCGAATATTAGCCCTGAAAATTTTCCATGTCCGATGATCTTTGTCTTCACACGTCATGGTCTTTCAGCGATAATGTTCATGTACCTGCACAAGGATCAAGTGAATGGCGACAACATACGAAAACATATTTTCATTCACATCTATTTGATTAGTCAAGGAGAATCAAACATTTTTCATATTATCGAACGCAAAATTAGAACCAAAAAACCAGTCTTGCATTAATAATAGAGAAAATAATTTTACAACCTTGAATCCTTGACGTTGCATCCTCCTTCAACGGGTTCAGTCAAATGTGTCTCAAGCATTCGTCGGGAATCGGACTTGGTGAGGCAACGGGCCTAAACTCTCTCTCGACAATGGATTCTTCTCTACCTTATTCTTCACACCAGCTATAGTAAGGATTGTTCAACTAGCTGAAACTATGTGAGAAGGATTTATTTATAGGGGAGGAGGAGGTGGTTTTGGATCCCTCATAAGATGGAAGGGAGGCCTTATCCTTTGGGGAGTTTCTCAATTATAGGAAACAAGAAGCCAAAGGAAGGACTTCAACGCTATTCAGTTGAACAACCCATGATGACTCTGCTCACGAAGTGGTTGGACATGGAAAATTTGTTTCTATTTTCAAAAAATTTCCAAAAACAGCTCAGCATGGACAATCCACTGAGACAGAGCACCAATGGGTGTGAGGCCCAGTGTTAATTTCTCTATGGGCATGAGGCCATAACTGCCTACCAACACCAACCCAAATTCATGTGTTTTTTAGAGCCTGCTTCAGGAATGATCAACAGAGGAAATGTTCTTCAAATGCCAAGGGATGCAATGACAGTTTTTGCAAGGTATCACAATACACAGAAGCCACTGAAATGGTCCTCCAATGTTCGGGATGGGGATTGAAAGGACAGTGACAAAATACGGTGTAATAGATGCCCCCTAAAGCATGAGGTCTGAGAGAGAGGGAGGAGTGAAATGATTTACGAGAACGTGCTCAAACCAAACATCGTCGTTGGAAGACCTGCAAGTAAAAGTAAAACTAACATCTCTGATACATGAATATGTGGTATGGACGCAGCCATCCAGCAAGAAGGATCAATAAATAGACTCAGGTATGGTCACAGCCATCCAATTAGAAGAGTCATGCATATAGTCATGATAAACTGAATTGTCTCACAGCCTGGATTTTATCAAACAAAACCCAGGGTCTTGCGCTCCATCTCGACCCAAACAAGTAAAAATTAAAGCATGCGAATCAGTGAGCTGAAGTCGAACATGTAAGAAAGTCACCCGATTACCAACGAATGATGAAAGTTGTTAAAAGGTGCAAGAGAAACCACCAATAATGAAAATGGCTCTCAAGGTACAACTAGTACAATTCGCGGAATGTGAACAGTGATCTGGAGTCGAACACCCACGAAATCACTCAATCGAAGGCCATTGATGAGGACCTGTCGTCGAATTCGAAGAAATTTCCATTGAGGCATGCAAGCTCCAAGGAACCAGAAGCGAGTATCTAGGTCAGCTTCCTGGAAAATGAGCTGAAGTCGACAGGAAGTGACCTGGTTGAAGGAGGCCCATAATGTTTCCTTCATCATCGACACAAGACAGAGGAACAAGATGATAGTGAATCATGACCAAATAGAGGATCAGAGGTTGAAAACTGCAGAAGGAAACTTCTCTTGAACATATTGGCGACACGACTCTGTAATTTGGAATTATTTTACATCAGGGGATCTTAGGTCATGATGATGTGGAAAAGAGCAGATGAGAGGTCAAAATAGATAACCCAAACCCATGGAGGCAAGAAATGGAAAAATGGGATGTCCCCAACCCGACACGAATTGCAGATGAGTGTCATGTTCAAGAGCAACATACTACTGACAAGACTGAGAACTGGTTCCATTTTCCCCCACCATTAATGGCGAGTACCCCAATTATTTTTGAAAACAAGCTTGAAGGGGATATCATATGCTTGTCATATAAGTTTTTCCTTCGGACATATCCATCTTAGTACATTTTACGAACCCTAGGAAGGAGGAACTCAATTACATCATGGTGACGATTTCTGATATCATATAGGTTTAATGAGTCTAAAAAAGGAATAACTCGACGTCTTTTCATGTTTAGAGAGTTTGAAAATAATCGGAAAAGAAAACTCCAGCAAGTCCCTTTTCATAGGTAGTCTCACAGATCCGAAAAGGTACAAAATAATATCTGAGAGAACTTCTTATTCGCAATAGGCTAAGGTATTCATTTTTTGTAAATAATCTATCCCAGCCCGAAAAAGGGGTAAACGTATACTGGGTAGATATCGTTTCGCAACCTTTAACGAGTTTAAAATGACAAGAGTCTCAGCAATCTTTTCAATTTTTGAGAGTCAGAAAAGAGCTAAAAGATGACTCCAGGGGGTGACTTTTTCGTGTGTTTACCGATTCCGAAAAAGTAATAAAATACAACTCGCCACTTCATCGCCATCATTTTAAGGACCTATTGTTGCACAAGAAATGCATGTAAAACGCATTTTTCGAGATAAAATATTAAAATAATCGAAAAATATGCTCAAAAACCTAATTAGGGTTCTGAAAAGTTTATAAAATGCCAAAAATAGTAAAAATAAGTTACCTTTCACTTTTGCCTCTTGTGAGAAATTTTACCCTATTTCACTGTGATTTTGTGGAGCTCACAGCAGACAATCCAGGAGGCCAATCGCGAATCTGTCTTTTCCAGGTAAGAGCTCATGTCCTTGCTTGCATTTTGATGTAATTTTCATTACCTGAAATCCATTTTTTCATATTTGTGGGGGGGTTGTTGTTTAATTAAGGGCGTGAAAGTCAGTGCGGGTTCCAAGCACAGACTCACGCCATTGGTCGGAACCCGCACCAACATTCCTTAAATCTTACGGGGGCGTGCCAGTTGGCCCGGCTGTTTTTAAAACAGTCGCGCCAACCCACAGCCACGGATTTGCATAAAAATTCAACTATTTAGCTCATTTTAAACACTTTAATAGAAAATAATTTGACTAATGATGGTCCCATTCATGTGTTTGCAGGTGTGTGAAATAAAAATGGTGATCGAATGGAAGGAAAGAGAACACAAAGATGAAAATGAGGAAGCCATGGGAAATGTAAGATGAATGGAGGCTCTACAAAATCGCGAGTTTCTAAAATTATTCATGGCACCATATCTCTAAGCTCAACTGGAGCTACTACAATACCTGATCATTGTATGGGACATTGATCGGGAAAGATTCGTAATTCACGATCAGAATTTAGGGATTGATGTCTCTGACATATACTTTATCACTGTATTATTGAGGAGGGTAGCAGCACCAATCCTGCCAGGCACCTGGCCCACGATGGAAAACATGAGCATGGTCATAGACAGGGGGTGTCGAGGGGCAAAGAAAGGATCAAAGAGTGGGAAAGTGGATATCCAAACCATTCCCAACTTGGAACTAAAAGTAGTGTTACACACCATCACTCGAACTGCCAGATCTTAAGCTCCGCATGAAGCCACAAAAGGAAAACTACTTCTTGTCGTATATTGTATGGAACCAACTCTCTACAACTGGGCATAGGCCGTAATAATCAATATGAAACGTTAACTGAAAAATGCAAGAATGACAAGTTGAAACAGTTTGGCTATGGGTCCATATTGGTACCATTCATCCTGGAACGGTTACCAATTTTTCAACGTCAGGAAGTGATAGTTCCTACACCACCAGCCCAAGAGCCACGGATGGTCAGTTGGGAAGCTTTAATGCCTAGATCATGGGGTGGTCAACAGATGTCCTGGAGACCGGAATTCTTTGATTGGCTCCGTCAACAACTGATTGTCGTGGAGGATTAGCGCTATTCTGGGACGGAATTTACAGGTGATCTGGATCTACCACTCCCAGCAAGAGAGGATTGGGATGAAGGATTGGGTAAGACTCATTTTTTGATTTTTATGAGTATTATGATTTTTTTTATTACATATGTTATGATGTTAATCCATGTATTTGCAAATGTTGGCCCAGAATAACCTGTTGGAATGTCTCCAATAGCACGGAGGATTCCTCGTGATTTTTATGTGGCCCCTCATGGTGAGGGAAGTGAGGAGGAGGAAATCGTACGCAACCTGGAAGGACTCACCAGTAGCATCCCAGATTATGTGATTTTTTGCGATGTTCCTTGCGCATACCAAAGGCACACTGCAGGGGTGTCGAAACATGTTCACCACTTATTAAGGTGGCTCGTGTGTGCAGTGACATGCTACCATGAGCATCATGTCGACTAGACACCTGGGATTTTATTTATACATATTTTTTGAACTTATGATGCATGTGGATGCAAGCACTTGATATATATATATATATATATATATATATATATATGCCTATTTTGATATATGAATCTTATTATGTGATGATGATGTTTTACAAATTACGCAAATGTCTATCTAATACAATATTGGCTACTATATCAGTTAATGCATTCATTTGTCTAGGAATATGCTGATATGTGATGTAATTGAAATTCCTTTCTAATAAATGAACACGTAAATACAACCTTAAGATTTGAGGATTTCTAACAGAATAATGCCCATTAAGTTGAAGAACAACGAGCTGACAGTCTAGGTTAACAATTAATGCACGAATGTCGAGAGTAATGGCCTCAGTTAAAAGTTCAATGACAGCACTATATTCAATGACGTTGTTCGTGGTTCATCCTAGACAAATACCTTGAAGTTCTATCAACTCACCATTAGGACTATAAATCACCTAGGTTGCAGAAGACAGGTTCTGGGTACTATGGGAGGCACCATCCGTGAAACCAATGATAAGGAGTGACAAACATATTCACAATAATCAAAAACACAATAAGCAAAAAAATGCTCGCAAAGCACACCAAGCCAAAAAATGTACAAAAATGAAAAACACCTATGTACAAAAGAACATGCACGATAGTATTTTTTGAGATACAACCCATTTCTGGGTTGATCCAGAGGATAACCTTCATAATCAATTAGCTCATAATCCTCGTTCTGTAAAACGTGTTTAACAATATAGGGCCCATGCCATATGGGTTGGAATTTTCCTGCCCCAAGCTTATCAGAGATGTCGATAGGCATCATTTGCGTAATGTTCCCCAAGTTACCTTCCACAATTTCTTCATGTGTTAGGATGGGCGATTGAAGCGAATGAGAAGGAACTTGGGAAGAAAACTTCTCAAGAAAAATAGACTTGGACCCAAGGCCACGCATGAAAGAGGAACGATGATGATTATCATCCCAAGGAGGATCCTCAAGAGACATAGTTTCCACGATGGCCTCATCAGTATGAAATATCTCGATTAAAGGATCATGTGAATCCGAAGTGTCGAGCCAAGGGGATTGAGAATACGTGTCAAGGGACATACTCAAAGGATCATTTTCAGAGGGAGGAGGAACAGAAGCCGAAATAAGTTCACAATAATCAATATCTATTGGGGTTAACGGAATCGAGTCACCAAATAAATCAAGCTGCCCGGGCGAAGGGATGATCCACGGATCAGAAGTTTTGGAGATCATGTTAACCTTAGAAGTATTGGGTGGAGGAAGAAAAATAATATTCATGATGGTAGGATCTTTGAAAAGACCCGGTCCTATGCTCTCATAAGGCGTAGGAATACGATCTACATATGGGACATTGCTCTGGGAAGACGAAGAAGTGAAAAATTTCAATTAATCGAAAGTGATGATCTTTCCTTCGTGTGAGAATTGAAGAACACGAAAGAGAGTGGATAGGACGCACATCATGGCATGAGTCCAACTGTGACCGAGGAGAAGATTTTAATTGAGCTCGGTGTGAACGACTTCAACCTCGACGTTAACCTTTTTCCCTTCTAACGTAATCGGTAAACTAGAGATAACACCAAGAGGGTGAAATTCTATTCCATCAAAAGCTTCTAAAGAATTTGGAGATGAATTGAGGGTTGGAGAACCGATGGATTTCCAGCAAGAAGAAGACATGAAGCACATAGATTCACCCTCGTCCATGACCGCTCGGTGGATATTTTTTCCATTAATCCCAACTTGAATGATCAATGCAAGCTGGTGAGGGAGACATGGGACAAAATTTTCCAAATCGAAAGTGATAAGGCTTGAGTCGGCAGGATCAATCCCTCCGATAGAAGATAACAAAGCCTTCCATTGAGATGGATAGCTCTGAAGTACTTCCAAGGTAGACATAGCAGATGGCGCCTGAGCCAAATCCTCAAAAATACTGTAATGTTGAGTGGCACAAGCGTTGGGATTGTAGGAAGACTTTCGGAGTACACCTTTGGAATGTGGTCGTACAACGGGCTCAATATTGGGCCTTTTGATATGAAGAGGGCCACAAGCAGGATGGGGAGGAGGACCATCAGTGATTTCCTTTCCGCCTGCCTGAAGCGATTCGATATAATATTTCCATTGGGTAGAAATACAGACGGATGCATGACCGTTCATCATGAAAACCTGAGAGCCAAATGGGGTGGAGGACTGAGGTTTCTCCACCAACTGAGTTTGTTGTGATGGGAAAGGTTCTTTAAGAACAGCCAAAGTGCCTTGGGTGCCCTTGAGCAATCAACTCACCTCGGCCCGTCATGGACAGTCTTTGGTGTAATTCTCTTCATCACAAATCAGACAAGGGTACTTCAGTTTGCTTTGTGAACCATCATCAGCATGAGATTTTTGAGAATCATGTTTCAGGGTATCATCTTTGGCCTTACCTTTACCCTTCTTCTATCCCTTGGAATTTTTATCCAACGGATTAGACTGGACGGCATTCACTTCTGCAGTTTTACCAAAATTCAGAGGTGGCTGAGAAGAATTATCATTAGAAGGAGTAGATTTTTGCTTCACATGATTTGGAGAATAATTCTGAGATGTCTGAGACACAAAACCGATGATATCATCGACGGATGGCGTCACTAGCGCTTTGGAAGTTCCAGGTCAAGGGGCATCAGGCAAGAGTTCGTACAATGTGCAGGACTAGGAGTACACAAGATCAAGGTAATGGGCATGAGTAATGGCTTGTTCCTTAGTAACACATGCCCCCATAGTAATGTCCTTAGCAATCGGAGCAACAAAGGAGGTAGTGAACCAATCAGTTAGAAGCTGATCAGGAATCTCAAACTTGATCAAACGACGACGTTGCCTCCACTCATGAATATGATCAGAGATATGAGTAGCTCGATCTTGTTTCAAGGATGTGAGGAGGTGCGTCCCAGTTTCATACCAAACTGGTAACTGAAATTTCGTGAGAAACGCCATGTCTAGAGATTTGAAATCTTGGAAGACGTCGTGGGAGAGTTCAATGTACCACTTGGCAGTGACACCAGTGAGAGTCCTTTGGAAAAGACTGAGTCAAATAGAATCGTCCACCCAAAAGTTAGAGGAACACCAAAGATGGTATGTCATAACATGCGCTTGGGGGTCTTCTTTGGACTTGACCTCAAATTTGGGACAATCGCCAAGGATTTTAGATGGAAATGGAGGCAAATATGGATTATGAAGGATAGGATCGTTTGTCAACTTCGACACATCGAGCAGTTCCAATGTAGCAAGGAAAGGTAATTGTGGATTGAAAGGCATTGCAGGACATTGATAAAGACCAATATTAGGATTCCACCCAGGTTGAGAGAAATTTTTCCCCCATATGTTTTGTCCCAGAGGATTCTTTCCATAGGGGTTATAAGTTGGATAATTCTGCCCATACATGGGTTGAGGAATAGGATATTGATTCTGAGCGAACCACTGAGATCTTGGCTGAGCAACATATGAATTTTGTTTCGGAATGTAAGTAGCGCCTTGAGGTGCATTATATAACACTTGAGTTTGACCTTGAGGAATGTATGCAGTGCCTTGAGGCATATTGTATACCATCTGGGATTGACCTTGAGGATTGTAAGTGGCACCCTGAGGCTGAATTGGTTGCCCCTGAGGTGCAGGTTGACCCAGATGTTGTGGTTGAACAGGTTGTCCCTGCGGAACAAGTTAGCCTAGTTACTGTGAGCCATCGGGTTTCCCTTGTGGAAGAGTTTTGCCTAATGGTTGGGATGGGCTAGGTTGCCCCTGAAGACTAGGTTGAAACTATTGAGCAATAGAGCATTGACCTTGTTGTACAAAATTTGGGCCTTGTTGAATGTAAGGCTGGTACTGTTGCACAAAATTTTGTCCCTGTTGTGGATAGATTTCCCCCCCAGGAACATAAGATGCACCCTATTGAACAAAGGGTTGACCAGCAGGACCGTAGGGTCATCCTTGTTGGACTGAAGGTTGTCCCTGAAATGGTTTTCCTTGTGGACCATAAGGTTTTCCCTGTGAACCATAGGGTTGTCCCTATTGGACCGAAGGTTTTCCCTGTAAGGATTGTCCTTGTGGACCAAAGGGTTGTCCCTGTTGGTACGTTAACTGATTGGGGTCAATTGGAGGAAAATATATGGGAATTATGTACTCGTCATAATGATGTGGAGGATTAACATAAGCTTGCGGCTGCTGAGAAGCCTGAGGGTTGGAATTCTGTTGCTGAATGGACAACAGGTACTGATCGAATGTCAAAGCTCCAAGAAATAAAGTAGAAGCGATGGGCGCACTACTAGTAGGTTTAATTCCCGAAATGTGAGTCTGTGATCCACTCACGATGGACCTAACAGATATCATGGTATTGATAAAAATGGACCTATGAATAGTAGAAGAAGATGATAATGACCGAGTTGTACTAACATCCGATGCAGAAGAGGCCACATAGACAGTGGGTCGAACAAGGACAGATGTAACAATTGTTGACATCATGGGATTCGAGGGTGATGCCCCTGGTGCAGTGACAGATGAGCTTCCCTAGGGAGTCGATGTACTTGACCGTTTAGGGTTCGGATACATTGATGCAACCCCAAAAATTATTTGACCCAACGTACGATAGCCGGCTGGGAGAGATAGCGGTTGTGAGGAAGGTTGACTCGAGACATAAGGAAAATTCTCCAGAAAGAGTTGACAATCCCCTGTAGAAACATGAATCTCTTCACTATTGATGGGACTCGAAGAATCCATGTTGGATGAAGCCATGGTATCGTCGAAAAGGCGAAGAGAAGTGGCAAGCAAAGATGGTTCCGAAGTAAGAGGAGGAAATTCTTCCTCGTCTCCAAAACCAGCCCAAGTGCCCGAAGGTTGCCAATTGATATCAAAAGGCTCCTCAAGAGGAGATCGGGTAGCAAGGGGTAAGATACTAAGAATAAGAGCATGCCAGTAATCAAGAGGCCTATTAGGCTAAGGTGCCCTCGAAGAAACTTCAGGAGAAGGATCTCCACTAGGATTTGATGAAGGGGACGATGAAACTGGCGGTTCTGCCACCGTGACTTTGTCACAAGCCAGGAGAGAACCGAGATGACCAATTTGAGGCTTCAAGACCAAACACTAAGGAATTACTTAAGAACAATCCAAGAAAATATCTTTAATGGGCATGTGATTGTAGGCAATTAATTTTATGACATTGAAACAAAACTCTCCCTTTTCATACTTTAAGAGTCAAGAAATAGGAAAAATGTGACTCTAGTCACTTTCAGGTTGAACGAGTGCAAAAGGACAAGTGCTCGATGATCTTTTCAATTTTAGAGAGTCATGAAAAGACCAAAATGACTACTCAGGAAATCTAAGCAAGAGAGTGTACCAAGTTTCTGTGAACTTCAATATACACCTTGGTGATCAAATGAAAGAGAAATGACCAAGGACTTAACGAGTCTACGTCATTATCCCCGACTCTACGACTCTTGTGTTCAAAGGTATCATGGCTACTGTGGCGGCATCGGCCCTGCGTATAAAGGATTGCAACCTATGAGGGTCTCCCTTTATAAACTCGACTGTACGAGGAGCACAAGCCCATACAATAAATCGAATACAAGAGGAAATTTCCCTTAATGCATCTAAGACAACCCAAGAAGAAAACGAAAAGCTCTTTCCTTGTTCACTAAAATATACTAATGCAAAAGAACTTTTTTCATTTTCAAACTAAGAGAAAGAACGCAAATTTGGTCTTTTTAGATGAATGAGAAGCAAAATGCACTATTACACTAAATGAAAAATAGAGACTAGTTTTGAGCAATTCGAATGAAATGATCTAAATCAAAGAGATCAATCCAACACGAACATCAAACACACTCAAAACAAGTATGCACTCTTCCAAGCAAACAGGGCTTTCAAACTGGTTCAGCGAGCAATGTAACCTATGCTCAAGGTGACAGATGGAGATCTAAATGAAATCCAAGATGATCATTCAACAACCCAATGACACGAGGAACTAAAATAAAAACTAAAACAATTAGTCAACAAAATGAAAAGATAATGACTAAAATGGCTCAAACTCAACTCAGAAGGTTCAGTGAGGAGGTAACCGAACAAGCCACGGAAGGCACCTAGAAACCCTAGGATGTCAAACTCCACTGATCAGATCAGGAGGAAACACCTGAGAAGAAAGAGACAAGAGATTCAAATCAATTCCAGTGGACCAATTGAAATATGAAAATCCAACCCAAAGGCAAGAGAAACTGAAAAAACTTAGGAAAAAGGCTAAATTTTTAACCTACAAAATTCAGTGTATTTGTGAGGTTGTAATCAGCACCAAACAGAGGATGGTGCACCTGTGAAAAAGGAAACAAGCACCAATCGGCGCGAATGTTCAAGCAACAACAACGTCGAGCCTGAAAACTATGGAAAAAAAATTTAAAAATTGAGCAGAGGTCAAACTTGACACTCTGAGACTGAATGTGATGGCTGAAAACAATCAGATAGGCAGAACAAAGTAGAAAAACAATGAAATGACCAAAGTCGAACAAACAAGAAAAACACTAGAAGAACAATGAGAGATGACAAACACACTAATCCTCAGTATGGTCGCCAACTTTTTGTGCAGGTAAATCCCCTCTACGGATAGAGGTGATCCCTCTAGCCCTGGGGTGGGTCTAGAAACAAGGGAAAAAGCTGGACTTTCGGACTCCTAGCTTACAAATGAAAACGAGTTAGGATATATGGCCTACCTTGGTCCAATGCTTTTGTTGTCATTTAAAGCAGCGATCTGCTGATCTTTGTCTTCACACGTCGCGGTATTTTAGCGATAATGTCCATGTACCTGCACAAGGATCAAGTGAATGGTGACAGCATATGAAAACATATTTTCATTCATAGTTATTTGATTAGTAAAGGAGAATCAAACATTTTTCATATTATCGAACACAAAATTGGAACCAAAAAAGCAATCTTGCATTAATAATAGAGAAAAGAAGTTTACAACCTTGAAGCCTTGATATTTCAACCTCCTTCGATGGGTTTAGTCAAACGTGTCTCAAGCATTCATCGGGAATCGGACTTGGTGAGGCAATGGGCCTAAACTCTCTCTCGATAATGGATTCCTCTCTGCCTTGTTCTTCACACCAACTATAGTAAGGACTGTTCAGCTAGCTGAAACTATGTGAGAAGGATGTATTTATAGGAGAGGAGGAGGTGGTTTGGGATCCCTCATAAGATGGAAGAGAGGCCTTATCCTTTGGGGAGTTGCTCAATTATAGGAAACAAGAATCCAAAGGAAGGAATTCGATGTTATTCAGTCGAACAAACCATGATGACTCCGCTCACGAAGTGGATGGGCATGGAAACTTCATTTCTGTTTTTTTTTAATTCCAAAAACAGCTCGGTGCAGGTAGTCCATTGAGACAGAGTGCCAATGGGCGTGAGGCCATAAATTCCTACCAGTGCCGACCCAAATTCATGAGTTTTTGAGAGCCTACTTCACGAATGATCAACAGATTAAATGTTCCTCACATGCCAAGGGATGCAATGACACTTTTTTCAAGGTATGACAATACACAGAAGTCACTGAAATGGTCCTCCAATGTTCGAGATGGGGATTGTAAGGACGGTGAAAAAATATTGTGTAACAGTCATTTCGCTGGAACTCATCCTCTGTGGCTCAATACAGTGTCCTGCACATAGTCCCAGCTTAGGTATCCTTGTTATGGAAGTTTCTAGTTATTTGTTGTGTTTTGATTTTGCTTGCAATTCCACTCTTGTGTTCCCACCGTGCATGACTATTACACCTATTTTGGTAGGGTGTCGATGAAGAATGCACGAGGGAGGTATATGGCATCCAATATTTTTCCACGCATGTCCCCTAGGTCATTCCTATGGATCCCTTGGTTTTATTTTGTTGCCTCATTTATTTCTTAATTTCCACAGCATCCCAAGAAATGGGTTCTTTGTTTCCTCTCATACATTTCTAAAGAATTTTTTTATGTTTATGTAGGGATAGGCAAGGGTCGAATCGGTGAGGGATTTAGACAAGGCAAATGTCTCCTCCCTTTATTCTCAGTTTCTGTCCATGATTTTTCTTTTGTTTACGACTATCTCCCTTTGCACATTTTTGAGTTTTAATCTGGGTTGTTGTTGTGCTTGTGCAGGTACCCTAGAGCCTAATTTTTTATTCCCACCCAGGTTTGAAAGCTCAAGTGCCTACTAATTTTGGGTTCTCTACATACAGGTCGGTCTCTTGGTGCTATGGCTAGCCTTAGAGGTAGCAGAATTTTCGGGTGCATTTGTTTTCATGGGAGTGAGACTCGAACTATTAGATTCGAGGGTCTCATCTTTTGTTTTTAATTGAGAATATACATAGGGGATTGGTTATTAAACCATGGTTGGAAGCCTACTAGATCCTTTAGAAGGAGAGGTAAAATTTTGTTAAGTACCGCACTTATAAATTCACCCTCTTAGATTTGGGGTTTTTGAACTTATTTTGGCAGCTATAAATTGTATGCTTATGTTATAAATTGAACTCTGTTTTTAATGGAAATTTTCCTTTCTTTATTTTTCATTGTTTTTCCTATATGCACAATTTGAGAATTCTTTGTCACTGATTCACTGATATGGATGATGATTGCACGTAATATTGATATTGTTCCAGAATAGGATTTTTTTTGGTTTTTATTCTTTATGGGTGCATACTTTACCATGTTATGTAGGGAATCTGTTACTATATTTTTAATTCGATGATTTTTTTTTGATACCACACATTCTTTGTACATTTTTTAAAGTTTAATTATGAATAAAATGTGTGATACCACATATTCTTATGAACATTTTTCCAGTTCGATTATGGTTAAAATTGTAGTCCCTCAAGGCCTCTATCATATTGTCTGTTCGGAGTTCTCTAACCCTAAAATATATTATGTTTTTGGGCTTTTCCTTAATTTCGAATCTCTAATTCCTATCCCACTCATGGTGCATAGGTTAGAATACCCTCCACAGTAAGCCTCTAGCTTTCCTCGCTTGTTCTACCTTACCATCATTTGTTAAATTAATGTGTTGTAAGCCATACGCTGATAATGATAATCGATTCCCTATTTTTTTTTCCTTTTTATAACTTATTATTGAATTTAATATTACTTGACTCTTCATCTGATATGAATAACATAATTATTTTCAATACTTTCAATCTCATGGCTAGTTATGTCACACTTACATCTGGACAATAAGATCTCGTCAATGTCTATCACAATTAAGCCTTAGTGTTTCAGTGACTAGGACATCCTACTTGGTGCCTAGAGTATAAACACAACTTAAATACCACCATTTACCCTGCATAATTACTACTTCTCATCAGGGGCAAGTACTGTGAAGAAATGCTAAATTCTATCAGCTTCTAAGTTCGATTAACATTCCATTTATACTCATAAC
>CM076577.1:343186028-343414604 GCA_034641835.2 Pinus albicaulis | reverse complement strand
AATGTGCATATGTGAAGGAAGGCATCGCATCACTAATCTAGGTTGAACAAAGAGTTTCAAGAGATAAGTATTATTATCTTTCTTGTCTTGAAAGTAATATTTATTGCATTTATTGAAAATACACTGCTTACAAATTAAATAACTGTTGAGTTAGAGTTTATTTAAAAAGGATATGCATTTTCCATGTACGTGAAACTTCTATTATTGTGTTGAAGTTTCCTACAAAAGAGTTGGGAATTTGGTTTCTTGAAAAAGAAACATGTGTGTGCTTGAAAATTTAACTAATATACATTTAATTCTTCATGAGAGAAATATGTATATTTTGGAAATAAATCTTGCATGTGAATCTTACAACTAAAAGATACAAATATAGAGTAAAATGTGGTGTTACTGAATATGTAAGTTTGTGTATTTTAATACCAATAGTCCTTGTTCCATTATATGTAGCCATGCATAGGAATTTTATGTAAAAAGCAGAGTATGTGTTTATTTGCTAAAGCTTCTTGAAAAAAGAAGGTAATTCTTAAAGATATTTCATGGGTTGAGAGATAGGTTAATGAGTTTTTTTTTCTTGGAAAAGAAGTCATGAAGAACTATGTTAGTTTCTCATCATACTTTCTTGGAGAAAGTTTGTGTTGAATCTTGTGTGAAAAGAACACTTGCTTCTTGGGGAAATATTATGTTGTTTTTACAGAAAAGAGTAACCTCTTGAATATATTACATTGCTAGATGGATTGTGTCAACTTCTTTATTTAGTTATATTAAAGGTCAAGTTAACCTTGTTAGTGTTGCGTAGCTTTTATGCATAAAAGAGGCTATCTAGGGTAAATTATTGGTAGCAAAGCATGAGCAACTTGCATGTAGAATCATAGAGGAACAAATTTCTTTGCATGGATAGAAGATCTATTGAGTATGTGAGTACTTTATGCTATCATAACTATTATGTTAGTTTCATTTGGAATAATTTCATGCATACGCATCCAATAGCTGTATTAGATTTCATCGGAAAGAACATAAGTTTATATGTGGAAAATGATAACATGTTTTGTTATCATACTTTAGAAAATATTCTTCGGAAAAGAAGATGAATTACATGTACAAAAACTAAAGTAATGTTTTGGCTTCCTTGAAATATATACATGGCTAATGTGGGTATAATATTTCGAGAATAAGGTATGTATTCTTATGTTTTATTCCATTAGTTTTATGGAAAAGAAAACCATGTTTTTCATGCCTATTATGTTATATGTCCTCGAAGAGGAATCATTATTTTGCCTACTCGATTATGTTAAGTACTCTGTTGGGAAATTAATCTTTATGCATTGTATGCATAGGAACAACAGTCAATGTCTTATCTTTATTATATTTGCATGCTCCAAAGGAAAAATCTGAAATGGGGGGTCTTTTGTAAATGTTTAAGTAAAGCGAATGCACATTGTGTCGTTTTTCATTAAAAGAATTTCTGAACAGATATAGTGATTTGTCTTGTACGAATGGGTGTGTGTGTGAACAATGTCATAACAATGTGGGATTTATTTGATATGAATTGATAATTAATTACTCGCACTAATGTAGAGATGTTAGAAGAAATCATGATGTGACATTGTATTCACATCTCATATATGCACATGAATAGGTGTTAAAGGATCACTCAAAAATTGATTATTTATTGATTAAGGCTTTATCTAATCATGCTATAAAATCTTATCGATGCTGCTAAAAGAAAACATTGTTGTAGATGAGCAATGTGAATTTCCTAGGGGGGAAGAATACTGCAGTAGAGAGAGAAATTCTTCAAATGAAATAAAGATAAGTATTTTATTTTATTTTATTTTAGGAAGTCTATGCATATGCATGTTGATTCCTTTAAAAATGTATTGTTACATACATAGCATTGCATGAGATTAGCTTCCATTTAAGAGAGTTCTTAAAAAAGTCAATGCTATTATAATATAAATTTTTTTTCGGATAAGAATATGCATATGAGATTAATATGTGTATTATGCTTTATTTCTTTAGGAAAGAAAGTATAAAAAGCATGAAGGAAAAATAGTTACCTTTCATTTGAGTTTGAAAAGAAGTAATTATTTTTGCATGCAATAAAATTTCTAAAGTTACCATGCACTACTTTAAAAGAGATGAATGTGTATAATGATGGTGTGTGAAACTAATGCATGAATGCAAAAGATGAGGAAAGTCCTTATATAAGATGAAATAGTGTTAAAATTAAATCAAATAAAACCTCTTAATGGGTCAAGTTGTGAATAACTAGTTGACTGACTAGTTTTTGCATGAGTCATCATGGATGCATTAAAAATATTGACTAGTTATGAATGAATAACTAATGAAAGTTATATGCATGAATTTATTTTGACAAAATCTAATTGAAAGTTGTGAAAAAATAATTATGATAATTAATTTGTGCGTCAGTCTGTTTGTAACAGAACATTATGGGAATTGGAAATGTTTGCACTCATACCCTAATCGTTATTGACACATACGCATTAATGAATATTTGTATATACTTTTATGCATGATGGCATTGTATGCATAACAAAATTTTATGCAGGAAGTTAAAATGATTGCGCAAGACAATATGTGCTTGAGAAATTCATATTTACGATTGGCATTGTTTATTATAGTAAGCACGGGTAGCTTAATAGAAATAGAAAATCTGTGAAAATAAAACATCGCAAATATTGCAATGTGAATTGCAACAGTAAACGTTAAAGTATCATGTTTTAATGTACAACACATGTATGTTACTTCCAGGGGGGAAGTTGTGACAGCTTTATTAAATCTAACTAGTATTAACTAGCTAAAGACAATTTGTTTAATTTTGTTTTATCTGGCAAGAAAAACTTAAATCATCACTGTTGATAAAGAAAATTATTTGATTTGTTGAAATTAATTATGAAAGAAAATATTTCTAAGCTGATGGTAAAAATGTTTCCAAGAATAGGAAGTGGTTGGGGAAAGTTAGAAAGATAGTTACCTACTCCTCTAAGGATAACGCTGGATCCCCGAGGAGGAGTAGGCGTTCTTTGAAATTGGTAAAGGGGAATTATTTTCTAGAGCTGGTTGGGACCAGTTGAAAATAGCTTACAGCAACCCTTGTAAAGCCAAAAATATTTGAGTTTGACTGGATTCACCATCCCGAGGTCACAGCAGAGGAATCCACTGTTAACCTGTGGCACTGTCCAGATTCTGGAGCTAAGGGGCAAGTGGAGGACGTAATTGCCTCCCTTGATGGTTGGGAGGACCACAGCTTGAAAGACTAAATTTCTAGATAAGTATAAAGACTTTTAGTGTGTTGTGCTATTTTGAATTAATATGGAAATATTATTGTGTGGATGTCTTTAGCGGGAGCTATGACAATGTGCACGTGATATAGAGATGAGAGGTTTGGTGCTCTCCCCGTGAGTACTTGTGAAATACTTTGATTAAACATCTCTTGATATTACAAGAATGTTTGATAGTGAAAATGATATTTTCATTTTGATTGAAGCTTATGTGACTAATGTGATTGAATAGTTAGTCATACATTCACCAGGGCTCTTTCGAGGAAAGTGTTGATGGGTGTTAAGCCATTCTATGAGAGGTTGCATAAAAGCCATCATTTCTTCCAATAGTAATTGGTAAGTTTGTATAGATATTTTTCTATATTTCTGTGAATTGAATAAGGGATAAGCAGTTAGAAATGGAAATGAAATATTATTTGCACTATACATTCTTATGAATATGGATAAAAAAAAAAACATTATTGTTTCAATTAATGGTATTTAAGGAAACGAAAGGGGAATGACACCCTTTGGGTTGCTTATATTATTATATCATGATTATAAGCTTAAGTTTCTGTTTCAACCATTCTATGAGAGGTTGCATAAAAGCCATCATTTCTTCCAATAGTAATTGGTATGTTCGTATAGATATTTTTCTATATTTTTGTGAATTGAATAAGGGATAAGCAGTTAGAAATGGAAATGAAATATTATTTGCGCTATACATATTTATGAATATGGATAAAAAAAAAGAAACATTATTGTTTCAATTAATGGTATTTAAGGAAATGAAAGGGGATTAACACCCTTTGGGTTGTTTATATTATTATATCATGATTATAAGCTTAAGTTTTTGTGAGAGAAGCACACCGAGGATGGTGTTCTCTTAAGGGGGGAGTATGTAATAGTACTCTTCCGTAAACACTTATGGTAAATATATTTTTACCTTAATTATTCAAATGAAGAAAATAAAGAGTTGGTTCATGAGAAACGAATTCATGATAATGGTGTAATGATTCTTTTCATATATTGGAAAAGAGGTTAATGTCAGAGGGGAGGAGTACTCTCTTGGTGGAAAAAGAAAACAAATTCAATTCATGGCTGGAGATGGAGAGAGGACTGTGTTTCTTTAGCTCTCCAAGTTCCTTCACACGCGTTTTTCTTGCACTATATTATTTCTTGCAGACTCACATGGAGATTGATATATGGATATATAGGATGATTGCTTTTAGAGGATGCTCTCTTCAATGATTGTTTTTTGAAGATGCTTTGTCGGATCTTCTTCTGACTAAAGAATCGTTAGTATGGAGACCGGTGCCATACTTAGACAGAGAAAGTGAAAAATATAAGTAATATCCTTTTGTTTATTTCTATGTTCAATTACTTTCAAAATATTTTCCATGTTTATATGGAAATAAATATATAAATATTTATATGATATTGTATACACAAGAAAATAGTAGTTTCATGCTCTTTATTTTAAAATGGATTTTCTTGAATAGATTAAAGAGGGTAACTCTTTAATATCAATATTTATATAATATTGTATAACAAGAAAATAGAATATGCATGCTCTATATTTTAAAAGAGGTTTTCTTGAATATGTTAAAGAGGGTAGCTCTTTAATATAAATATTTACATAATATGGTATAAGCAAGAAAATATAAAATGCATGATCTTTATTTTAAAAGGGATTTTGTACTCATTTAGTTTAGAAAATGAGAACAAATCCAAGGTATTTTCTTGAATAGCTTAAAGAGGGTAACTCTTTAATATAAATACTTATATAATATTGTATATGCAAGAAAATAGAGATGCATGGTCTTTATTCTAAAAGGGATTTTGTACTCATTTAGTTTACCAAATGAGAACAAATCCAAGGTATTTACCCAGGAATGAATATAGATTAAAAAAGGGTAACTCTTGAAATATTTTCATGTGTAGTGAAGAAAAAAAGAAGAAGTTTCACACACTAATATTCTTGGAATTGTTTTATGAATATGTATGTATACATTAATTATGTTGTAAATAATAATTATTTAATAAATCCATGGGTAGTTTCATAAATCCATGGGTAGTTTACCATGGTGTTGGTAGAGATTAATTATTTCATAAATCCATGGGTAGTTACCATGGTGTTGGTGGAGATTAATTATTTCATAAATCCATGGGTAGTTTACCATGGTGTTGGTAGAGATTAAATATTTCATAAACCCATGGGTAGATTACCAGGGTGTTTGTAAATATTAGTTATTTCATAAATCCATGAATAGATTACCATGGTGTTGGTAAAGAAAATTTATTCAATAAATCCATGGATAAAGGAACTATTCAGTTATATTACTTTTATATTATCATGTTTATGATGTTAATTCCTTGTGGAAAAAGATCATGCATAGGCATGCAATATAAGTATTAACTTTCATTGGAAAGAATATATATATATATATATATATATATATATATATATATATATATCTAGGTGGGAAAGATAGCATGTTGTGTTAAACTACATTGGAAAGGATTGTTAGTGCATGTATTTGTATGCTTAATTGTGCAATTTTATAGAAAAGAAAACATATGTTCACATGTTCACTTGCGATGATATTTCCTTTGGGAAGACTCATGAAGGAAGCTATGTGCTTAGTTGTGTAAGCACTCCTTTGGGGAGACTCTTTTGGAATCTATATGCATTTGCATGCATGGGAGAAACATTTGTTATGTTATCTTGCATTTCATGTACTAAAAGTAATAGCTCAAGGGTTAGCTATTTTGATTAAATTATGTAAATTGCATGCACGAGTATCATAACTACGAATTAGTTTATTTTAAATATATGTTGGGAGGATGTAGCTATTGTCTTTCAATTCTTATGCGACGGAAACATTAGTTAATGTGATGACTTATAACCAGCACATATGAGGTATGTGGTGTTAAAGGGAGAATGTCAAGGTACATTACTTGCATGTCATGAATATACATGAGTAGATGGATAAACTACCATAGTATAGATATGTGAAATGATTTATTATACTTTATGAATTTTGACATCAATGTATGTTGAAGGTAACATTAGCAGGGTATGATGGTGATATGTATAAAGGAAATATTATGCTTAACCTGGTGGCAGTTAAATGATTATGGTTCATGTAGATGAGAACGAACTACCGGATGATCTAGTGTACAAGGGACCATTGTAGGTACATCCATGCCATCAAGATATGAAGACATGAAGACCAGAGGGTAGATGGTATCATATTTAGTGTAATGGATTTAAGCTATATATTTGTATATTTCCTTGTAAGATTTATAAACGATGGTTAAGGGATGGTCTCCCTTATAATCCATTGAGTGAGGGTTGATCACCCTCACAAGTGTTTAATAATAAAATTAAATGTTTGCTGGTTTCACCCTACGGGGTTTCCAGGGTATATTGGTGTTCAATGATGTGATTGATTATTGTGTCAAGTTGATGATGTTGATTCCTTTCTTGTTATGATGTTCATAATGGCAAGTATGTGACGACTACATGAATAATGAAATGAGTGGAAGGTTACATTGGCAAGTATGTGATGACTACATGAATAATGAAATGAATGGAAGGTTACATCATATAGTATTACATTAATGTACAATAATGGAGGTTGTTAATGGTTAAGGAGATTACTATTCTTCTTCTAAAAGTCACACTATGAACTGGTAAACATTCTATGTAATGATGAGTAAGAAATAGTTAATAAAGAATGGATAGTTACCCGTGAGTAACTTGTATAATTTTTTTTTAATTCCTTACATTTCCATGTGAAGTTATAGGTGTATGTTACAATAATATTTTAGGACTATCTTCATCATTTAATATGGAATATATTATTATATTATAAAATAAGAATACTTTTTTTTTTATATTTAATTTTATAATAATAATAAAAATAAATAAATTATTTAGGGATAAATACGAATATCATTTGATAAAATATTAGGTTGAAGTGTAAAATTGATAAATAAATAAATTGAAAAAATATAAGTGATGAAAAAACGTGAGAATTTAGAATTAAGAATAATTTAAAATAAGGGGAATGAAAGCAAATTTGGGGATAAAATTGTGTTAAAATTAGTTTAAAGATCAAATTATAATTGATAAGAAATAATAAAACTCATAATATGTTAGGTCAAAAATAGATTAAAGAAATTAGGTTGAAAATATATAATAATATATATTTAAAATAGTGTAAATAAAGTAATTAGTTATAATGAATATTATGTATGGAAGTGATATGATTAATAATATAATGAATGAATTGGTTCTGGAAACTTAACAATGAGGAAGATGTCACCATTAAAAAAATAATAATTAAAGGAAAATTGTTAGTATGGTACAATATAAATGGGGTTGAGGGGAAGTATGGAAAGATAAGAGGAAATGTATAGGTGATTGAACGAAAATGTTATGGATTAAAATATTAGAAAAAATGTAAACAAAAATATAGGATTACGTGGTCATCTTTGTTTCCTAGAAGTGAATTTTACATATAATAACATTCATGCCCTCCCAAATCATCATTTATCTTGAAATTTTTTTTTTCTTAGAGACATTAGAATACACAAAAGATACCTACCTATATTTGTAGTAATTCCTCATATTCTCTCAGCTTGCAAGATCTAACTATATATCCAAATGTTATAAATACAACTTCCAACAATGACTAAAACAAGCAAGAGAACTACAATATCTATATAGCATAATTAAATGTCTCTAATAAATGAGTCAAAATTGCATTGAAATACATAAGCATCAACATGACAAAACTATAGGAAAACATAGTGATTTTTGTTTTAATAAATAAAGGATAGAGGTACAACCATTTATAGATGTTGACTTTATAGATGTCTACCCAATTATCTTGTCATTCCTTTCCACAAAGAAAACCTTCACACTCAACCCTAATGCATAAATGGATGATGATTCAGTGACCTCAAAGAAGCATCATGAGAGCACTAGTAATATCGAGAACCCAACATAGACTCTATAGGAGGTAGTAAATTTCTAGGGTGAAAATGGTAGTTTATGATTTAACAATCTAGGATTGAGACCCACATATGAAGGAGGATAAGCTCAAATGGTAAGATATAAGACCTCTATGGTATGAATTCAGGATCCCTATCCATGGTAAGTGGTTAAAACCACCTTAGAAACTTCTAGAAGGAGAATATTTGAAAATAATTTTTAATTTTCCTGAAATTCTAGAACCATCTCACTTGAAAAGGAGATAAATAGAAGTTGGTCATTTCATGTGTTCAGTTATACAACTTGCAACCACTAGAGGTGAAAATACATTTAGGATGTGTTGGTGTGAAATTTTTTTTTTGGAGCCGATTGACCCATAAAAGAAGATTTTTTGGAGAGGTGATGCTTAAGTATTTTCAAAGGGACAATGAAATTTTTTTTAGAGATATCAAGATTTATCTAGTTTTCAGGCCTTTTGAATGAAGGTGAAAAAATTAATTCCAACATATTGCAACTTAAAATACAAATTGAAAAGAAGTGGTTGAGGAGTGAAGCTATTTACCTTGTGACAGGTCTAAATCAAGAACAAATTGATCGATATCGCCATCTATTACAATACATATTACCTTCATGATATCATTGTTGAGGGAGGCATACCAATGCTTAACATATAAGCCAATATTACATGTAGAAAGATCAATAAGTCTCATCTAATTATAGAGAATGGACCCATGCTTTGATTATTGTCTAAATGATAATAGCCATCATATTCTTTGATCATGTGTGAATCCTGAAATCACAACCTAGAAGAATGGACTAGATTCGAGGTATTCTACCCAATCACTCGATAATACGGTTCTAGCTATGCAAATAAATCAGTCAATGTAAAATATGGTAGTCACCATTTTATTATTAGCCAATTATGCAAGTTGTTAACAAACATGAGAGAAACCATCAGTAATGATAATGGATCTTAAGGTACCATGGTAGCATCTATGTGGTTTGAACGAATGAAATGCAGTCGAAGGCTAATGATGAAGACCTGTCACCGAGACCGAGGAAGCTTGCCATTGATGTATGCAAGTTCCAAGGTATTGAAAGGAGTTTCTAAGTCAACTTCCCAAAAAATGAGCTAATTTTGATATGAAGCGACCTATTGTAGGTGGGCATTAATGTATGAAAATCAATGACATGAAATGGTTATCAATATCTGAGATAGAATGATTTTGATGTGGAGTTTTTTCACGAATGAAATACATGTATGGAGGCTTAATAGTATTGTAGCAGATGTCAACTAAAGGGCTTCTCTTAAAAATATCAATGAAATTTTATGGAGATGGCAGTGTTGACCCAAAACTGATTACTGAGGCTTTTGATATGGTGTCAATAATAAAAGAGGAAAATAGATTTCCCAACCCAACAGTCACGGAGATGAAGTGAAAGTGTGTAATGTTCAAGAGTGAATCACTTCCATTAATATGTTAAGTACCCCATTTTCCCAATGTCCCCAACCATTTCTGCTAAGCACCTCTTTAATTTTTACAAGCTTGAGGATAAAATATGCTTGATCTATATGTTCATCCTTCGAATGAATCCTTATGATTTTTTTAACAAACCCTAAGAAGGAATGGTTTGGCCTTGTCATGTTCGATGATTCTGACATTGTTTGATTATTTTACGAGTCTAGCATAGGTGGAACTACAATTCCTTTTCGTGTTTAGAGATTTTGAAAAGGAGGTCAAAAAGAAAAATTGAAAGGTTACTTTCTCATAAATTTACTCTTTTAAGTACTAAAAGGGAGAAAAAGATACTCGGGATAACATTTTAGCCATGTTCAACTAAAGTATTCATTTTTCATAACTAGTCTATCCCAATACGAAAAAGTGTTAAACTTATATTGGGCAGGAATATTTTCATTTAATTTGACGAGCTCAAAAAGAAAAGTGCTCTAAAATATTTTCATGTGTTGGGAGAATGAAACGAGTTGAAATATTACTCTAGGGAACTCCTATTTCATTAGTTTAAATAACCCGAAAAAGTGATAAAAGTGTGCTCTTCCATAAAAATGACTTGTATTGAACTTAAAGTTCACAGAAAATCCTTGAATTAGTTTTTAACCTGCTCAAAACACCACAAAAGGATTAAAAATATATGCCATATGGTAAAAGTAGGTTAGAAATAAAATATATTAAAATAATAACCAAATTGATCATAAATAGTAAAAATGTTTTTAAAAATTAACATTTTAGTTTTTGCCTCTTGTGAGTGAGCTCTCATTTCATTTTACCCTCAAACTTCAGTAGGATATTGTAACCAATATGGTGGACCATTTCCAACATTATTAGTTTCAAGTAGAATATTTTCCCTTTTTCTCTGTTTTCATGGTTTCCATTTTTCATTTCGTTTAGTTTTTTGAGAGCTATAAGTATTTTAGGGTCTATATTTTCACCCTCGCACTATCACACCCTCTCTGTATATAAAGGTGTATTGGGTCTGCCTTATCCAAACTAGGAAAAATAGAAAATCGAACCTGCAAAAAAGGAAATTTTTTTTGTGTCACTGTGTTCCTTGAATGACAGGCGTGATGTGTGTAGTTGGATAAAAAAATTAATGTTTTGGAGCTAGATTTCTTTCAAAGTTTTGTACATGATTTATTCCAAGTGTTTTCCTTGTGATTTTACATATTTTCACTCGAAAAAAAATGGTTCTAAGCTGGAGAGAAAGAGAACCCAAATCCCAAGATTTAGATGTTGCCAATGAATAGAAAATAATACAAGAATTAAGGAATAGTGGGATCCTTAGGTTTTTATGAATTTAAGGAATGAGAGCTCAATTTTACCTCCTAGAATATCTTTTAAGGGCATGGTATATTCAGGGAAAATGATTTAGGATTACAACACATACTTTCACAATAGAGGTAGAATATATCTATGTTTATATAGGGTATCTTGAAGAGGATCTCCTATGTCATTATCTGGCATGTGAAGGGGTGGTGAAACTGTCAAGGACTACATAGTTGTATCTTGTAGACCTCATTCTTTACCAAAAAAGGAATAGAAGAATGAGAATGAGGATGTGATTCAACTACCTCTCAGTACAATTATTTTAATCATCATTTCATAGGTTGGAAACACCACTTTGTAATTGGTTACCAAGTCCCAAATGCAATATGCACTGGAATGCATAGAACCCATTTTATTTAAGTGTACTAAGGGGGTGTTGGAAAATTTGAGTGAACAAATAAAAAAAGAATATGATGGGTGACTGAAGAAATTTGGATATGGTTCTATTATGATATCATTTCCTCTAGAGAGGATGCCACTACTTTTTCCTCAACACACTTTTCTCGAGCTTCTAGGTCCTAGGGTGCCATAGATGAGACAATGGGTAGATCTCAAGTCTCATCATAGGGGTTCATCTGCGATGAGTTTCATTCCCACTTTATTTCGATATTTTTGGGTGCACTTCATCATGATCAAGGACTATCCATATGTTGGTGCTTAGTTTTTAGGAGACCCAGAGCTCGTTTTACCTAAATGTGATTAAAGGGGTGATATAGGTAAAACAATGTCATTATGAATTCTTTTATTTTCTATTTTTGGGATTTTAAAATTTATTATGTTTCTAATGTATCAAATAATAACTATTTCTCTTGAATTATAATTTGGTAATAATTACTTTACAAGGTTTAATGGTTAATCCAGTAAGTGTGACATTTAGAAAAAGGATCTGAAGTATATTGGGTAGAATTGGTAGGTTAATCACTAGCCTTACAAGTTAAGGGATTCATGTCACGATAATATTTATTTATTCTAGCCACCAAGATCTCATATTTATGTTTGGAGGATAACATCATAACCTAGGAAGAGGAAGCTTGATCTCCTGCAACCATATTCTCCTCGTAGTTGGGAAAGGGATTTGTTAACACCAACAGAGACATTAGATGATGACTCTATGAATTAATTAACTTCCACCCGCTGTGGACAATCTAAAGTAAAATATTCTTCACTAAAAATAAGGGAATGAGAATAAAGCATATTTTTGTCCTCAAAAGACTAATTATTTTGTTTTTCCTGTGAATAATTATATTTCTTCTTATTTCCTTTCCCTTTCTTCTTACTTCTAGGTTGTTAATATTTTCCTTTCATAGATTGAACAACATTGAAGATGGAAGTAGTCGCAGGAGTAGCAGAGGATGGATTTTGAGTAGCCACAACATGAGATGAACAAGGTAGTTTAGTCACTTTTTTTTACTAGAAGAACCAATCACATTGTCAGTGGCATGCAATTATTTGGTGAGATGTGGCATAACAATATGCTAAGGTCACGGAGCATTGGGTATTTTTTCATAGAGCATGCCAGATTGTGTATAAATCAAATCTAGTTATTTCACATGACCAATGACTTTCTCTTTAGTAACAACTAGACCTTTAGCAACATCTTCAATTATGGATGGTAACAAGGTTTTGATAAACCATTCAACAAACAGTTGATCGAGAATGAATTTTTTGACCAGATGTCATCGATTCCTCCACTCATGAATATGATTAGGTATATGAGTGGAGTCATATTATTTCCAAGATTTCAAAATATTTGTTCCATTTTCATATCATATAGGTAATTTTAAATATGTCAAAAACATAGTTTCCAAGGCATTACAATTATTCAATGAAGCTCCTGGAAATTCAACATACCACTTAGTTTTCAAGCCAATAAGAGTTATCTAGAAAATTCAAAAATGAATCAATTCATCATTTAAGGAGTTGGATGAACACCATAAATCATAGGTCATAACATGAGTGGATGGGTCTTTTCCAGGATTTCCATTGAATTTTTGGATATTGATCAACAATTTTGTAGGATGGTTAGCCAGTAAGGAGAACGACAAATAGGATCATTCAACAGTAGGGTTAAATATGTTGACTCAAAGGTTGCAACCAAAGGAAACTTCTTATTAATGTTCTGTGGATGATATTATAGGTATGATGGATGTGTTGAGAAACATGTATTTTCAATGTAGGATAGGGAGGATTTTGATCACAAAGATAAACATAACCTGGTTATTCAGGTCTAAGATAACCTTGATAAGGCTAAAGTAGTTATTTTTCAATTTGTTGGCTTTGATAAGAAATTTGTAAAACATTAGTTTGACTAATAGTAATTTGTGAGATATGTTGGAAAGGTTTCCCAAAGGGATTTGTTGATGGATACCTGCTGCAATATATCAAAATAAAATTGCGGAAAGGGTGTTATTTAAGATTTAATAAGGATATAGGTGTTGGAAATATGATGCTGAGTGTTGTCCTTGATGGAAACCCACTGAATAAAGATGAAGACATGGGATTGTTGACATGTGTTGTCCTTGATGGCAATCCACCTGATGAAGTTATTCGTGACTTGATGGACTTGGTAAATGATGTAAATCTGATGTGCTATGATGTTTGTTGGCAACATGATGCTGAGTGTTGTCCTTGATGAACAACCCACTTGATAGAGTGTTGTCCTTGAATGGCAACCCACTTGATGAAGATGATGGCAACCCACCTGATGAAGTTGTGGTTGATAGAATATGTCTTGATGAACCTGTTTAAAGATGTAAATCTGATGTATCTACAGAGAGTACAGAAGGTAATGAAGAAAGGAATTCAATCTGTGTTAGAGCTATGCTGAAAAGATTATGTCTCAAGGAATACGCGGATTTGTCTAGGATAAGTCGCGTATGCATGCGGGAAACAACGTGCCAAGTCGCGTATGGGAAAAAGTGCTCAAAAAGTGCAAAACTAGGGGTAACCACCATGGTATTGACCCATTGTATTGGGTAATGATTCGTCTAAATGACCCCGTCCAGGAATACCATCAGAAGTAATGTGGTTTTGGCTCATGGTATTGAAAAAGGGTAAACCTATATAAAGAGAAGAAATTCATTGTGCAAATCATGGGTGTGGGAGCAAGATGTCTGAGCTTGAATGAATACTTCTCTGTGAAGTATATCTGTATGGAAAGGGTAAAGGTTTGATGATAGATCTGAATCTATGATGCACCTATGAAGAAATGATGAAGCGGGATATCTAGATCTGAAATGTATCTGTATTTGCTAGATCTGTTTATGGAATGATTAGATCTAAGATATGGCGAACATCTATCTAAAGTAAAGGGTTAAATCTGTGTGATGTATCTGTTCTGAATAATTGCAATGACCTAAATGTCTAAAGAACCATATGCTAGTTCGCCGCAGAGGAAGCACGTATATACGCGTCTTCGCTAAAGAGAAAGCGCGTATGCGCAATGAAATTAGCTCTGTAATATGTACAGAAGTATACGCTGGTTTATGTGAACGGAAGCGCGTATATACGCGACATCAGTGAAAGGAAAGCGCGTATGCAAACTAGGGTTTGCTGAAGTCTGTGGTAAGAAATGTCTGATTTGTTCTGCTGGTTTACTGATATCTGTCAGTGAGTTACATGTATCTGTTTCATGGTTGACTGTGCTTAAAAGTATGAAAAGGGTCCAGTATGAAAATATGATGAAATGTGGCCTGCAAGTGTTGTTCTATTGAATTGGTTGGATCCAGTGTGAAAATTGATGAAACGTGGTCCATAGAGGTGCTAAGGGTTGGAGCCTTGATCGAGGGTTGTAGCTCCCTTCTAGGTGAGAGGTTTGGTAAGCGAGATCACATGTGCATGGCTCCCTTCCCAGTGGGAGGAACATAAACGAGATCACGAGGTCGTAGCTCCTTCCGGGAGAGGCAGTATGACGCGGGTGGGTGCACCGCGTCTTTGGGAAGAGAGTACGCACCAACACATATGTTGTAAGATGTTTTCTATATAATAAAATATTGAAGGCTGAGCAACTGCAGCGGTGGTTTTCTCCCGACTTGGGATTCCACCTAAAAATCCTGGTGTTCATGTGTGATTTTTTGTGTGATGGTTTATTCTGTTGTTCCTGCACATGTTTACTGATAACTTAACATCAGATGAATGAATATTGAAAAGAACTAAGTTAATAAATATCTGCATATTTGGATCTCTGCTAATACGCGAGTTGTATGTAGGATATCCGCGTGTATACGCGAATTTACTAAAGGAAAGTAGCGTATGGGTTTTAGAGCGTGAAAAAGTAAAAAGTTTTAGTTTTCCCTAAATACTGATTCACGCCCCCCTCTCAGTATTTTCAACAATTGATATCGAGGAGGAGTCGCCCTGCAGGCTTGATCATGAAGGAGATCCGTCGCAATGGGAAGTCAAGAAGGAGTAATGTCTATAAAGCCACCTCTATTCAATGGAAGCAATCTGATCTTCTGGAAGGTACGTACAAAAGCTTATCTGCAAAGTCTTGGTGCAGATGTATGGGCGATCGTGGAAGAAGGTTATCAATTATCGAGTATTCCTACTGATCTGTGAAAGGAAGAAGTGATATGAAATCAAATAATCAATGTAAAGCGGTGAAGGGCTTATAGGAAAGCAATATGCGAGCGGGGATTTGCTAAAAAGTGATCTGCATTAAATTATTGAAAAGAAATATGGGACAAAATCGTCACAAGGCTATGGAAGGAGATACAAAGGTAAAAGTGCAAAACTCCAAACTCGAGAATTGAATATGAAAATTTAAGGATGCATAGTGATGAAAGTATTGCCAGTTTCTTTCTTAAGTCTAGATGATATTGTAAATCGAATGAGAAATTTGGGTGAAACCATAGCTGATGCCTCGGTGGAAAAAGTCTTAAGATCCTTGACTTCAAAATTTGACTCTAAAGTCTCAGCTATTGAAGAAAGGCAAGATCTGCAAACTCTTACTATTGTTCAATTACATGGTATTCTGACTACTTTTGAAATGAGACAAGGAGGTCCTTCTCAAATCAAAGAAGTTGCTTTTAAGGTATCTACAAGAGGAAAAGAAAAGGAAGTCGTCAAAGAATCCAGCTACATATCCGATGAAGAAGAAGCGAATTTCATGAGAAAACTCCAACTAGGAACTGGAAGATTCAAAGGTAAGCTTCCTTTCAAATGTTTTGAGTGTGGAAAAGTTGGTCACTATGCTGCTAAATGTCCTTATAGAGAAAAACATGGTAAAGGGAAACAATTTGAAAGGAGAAAGAGTTATTATGCAAATGAAGATGATGATGAAGTGTCCAGTGAAGATGAAGAAGATTCTGACCAAGCTCTACAAGTGCTCATGGAAAAGAAGCAAAAGAAGAAGGTTTCTCAAGGAAAGGAGATACCTCAGAATTCATGTATAGCAGAAATTGAAGAAGATGAAACAGGTATTGATTGTTGTTCTTGTATTTCACTTACCTGTATATGCAAAGGCAAAGATAGTGAAAGTAACAGTATGGATCTAAAAGAAGCTGTCAAGATTAAAGTTGAAGATCAGCAGAAATCATCTAAAGAGAGTGAAAGTCTAGAAGCAAATGATGAAATTAATGATTGGTATCAATTTTAAAGGAAGGAATCTATCTACAAAGATGTGATCTCTAGGATGAATGAAAATATAGAAACACTAAATGGACAGATAGACAAGTATCAAGGGTTGTACACTTATGCAACCAATCAAGGTGAAAAACTTGAAGCAGAAATCATCTCTCTAAAAGCAGATCTCGAAACATCAAATAAGAGGACTGAGGAACCTCTACAATCATTTGAAAAAGAAGGACTTGAAGCAGAAATCATCTCCCTCAAAGAAGATCTGGATAAATCAAATAAGAAGAATGAAGAGGCGCAACAAACTTATGAAGAGCAAGAAAATGGGTTCAAAAGAAGAGATTCTAAATCTAAATAACCAAGTAGAAGACGGAAGAAGGAAAGAAGAAAGCATGAAAAAGCAATGCCAAGTCTTGGAGGTGGAAGTAAACATTCTCAAAGGTAAATTAGAAGAAAAGGTTAAACTTTTGAGGTTTCAAGATAGTACTAAGATTTTGGACAATATTCTGAGTAATCAAAGGTCTCCTGCTACCAAACTTGGTCTTGGTTTTCATGAAACTGTTAAAGGAGAATCTAGTTCACAAGGAAGTGCTAAATATTCAGAGGATGTCAATGCAAAACCTGAAGTGTTGAAAGAAACAAAAGGTCAACCAACAATGATGAAATCTCAAAGGAAATCATTCAATAATGTTGAATGCTTTAAATGTCATAACTATGGGCATGTTGCAGCAAATTGCAGGAGCAGATCATTTCAGCCACAATCAAACAGTTCCTACTTTCCTGGTTTCATCAAAGGATATTGTTTTCATGTAACAAGTATGGACATAAAGCAGCTGATTGTAAAAGGAGGAAGATTAGAAATACTCATTATGATTCTTATGCCTATTTCTCTGGACACATGAGATGTTATTCTTGTAACAAGTATGGACATGTAGAAAAGGAATGTAGGTTGAACAAATCTGAGAAAGTGGACAATTTTCAGCACACAGTTAGGAAGTTCAAACAAATCTGGAAAAAGATGGAGGACCGATCAGAAACGTAGGGAATATTGACCCTACTGCAGTCATCCGCTTCTGAAGCTTACTTCTCTGATTGACTGCAGGAATGATGTGGGATACATTATGAGATTTAGTAATGTATCATCATAGGGGGAGCAATGTATGATGAATCTCATGGTTGATTTGATTATTCTGGTTATATGTATTTCTGACAGAGAATGTGATATGAAGAAGACAGGTACAGGAAGTACAAGTTCAGGGGGAGATGAAGGAATGTGAAAAATTTTCTATGCTTCACTTTCCATACGTGGGTTTAATGAACAAAAGTCACGTATACACGCGAGTTACAGTAGACATAGTAGCGTATGCATTTATGATCAGATAATTGGGATAATAGCTGAAGATCAGGAGCAGAGGTTCAGGGGGAGCATCAGTCTGACTGATAATTATTGTACTGTTTGCATTAATCTGGTTACACTCATGCTAATGAAATGATATATGGTTTCACTTGTTGAATATTATGGATAAGTCCTGTTTCCTTTTTGATGAAGAGTATTCGTTGCTGAGATGAAAGTCTTATAATTCGGAGATAAGGACATTTCATACAGAGATTGTTGTTGATGACTTGCTGTTGAAGGTGCTCAGGTTGCACAAGTTAAGGAAGAGCATTGGTTCAGGGGGAGCAGCAGGTTGAATACTAATTATTGCATTGTTGGCACTATGACTGCTTATTCTTTGGTTATTGTGATACTCATCCTCAAATGATGATGACTTGGTATATGGTTTATTATGATGAGATTTTGAGCCCTGTTTACTGAAAAATATCTTTTGTGCTCACACATGGATGAGTTGGAAGTTGTTTGATTCAGAAATAAGAATAGATCATGTAGAGTTTGTTACTATGGTTGAGATCTTTTCCTACATAGGTTACTTCATATTAAATCTTAAAGATCATGGTGATATTGGACTACATGGATGATTGCTTGACACTTATTTGAAGATGTTGTTCTGGTATGATAATTTCTCTTGGAAAGAAGGTATTGATGCTGCAAAGAATCTGAAGGCTTGGTTTCTAATATGCTTATGCTACAACCGTTGAATGACGCTTGAAGACACAACTACACTGTTATATCTATCTGAATTCCAGGGAAGCATTCAAATATCTTAGAAAGAAGTTAAACACTGTCTTTGCCTCACAAAGAATCAAATCTGGTTAAAATATAAAAGATGGCATTAGATACGTGGGTTTCTGGCTCTGATGCGTATATACGCGAGTTCATGCACATAAAACCGCGTATGTCTGATTGCTGACAAATTTCTGTTTAGGGTCAGCTTTCGTCAGCACAGCTGCAGTACTTTTTGGTATCTCTGGTATCTCTGGTGGTGTTCCAGTTCTTATAATACTATTTCAATCTCTGATGTTTTAAAGATGCCTTGATGATTGTTTGAAAGTGTTCGGGATGCACAAACTAAGGGGGAGCCTTAGTCATATGGAAAGGATGCTTGGATGCACAGATTCAGGGGGAGCATCGGCCTTGATGAGCATAATGCATTGTTGGCATTATGTTGATTCTGAAAAATGATCTCTTTCTTGAGGTCTTTCTGGTATTGGTCATGTAAAGTTATTTTTGTAGTTTGATGAAAAGGTCATGTTGAGACCCATGATGTAAAATTGTAATATTCAGTCATGTAAGGACTTGTCAAAATTTGTAAACCCACTTGGTTGGGTAGTTGTATTGAAATGTGTAAGCCACTTTGTTGGGTATTTGAGTCTCATATGTAAATCACTTGGTTGGATCTTTGATGTAAGTATGAGTCTTTGGTGATAGGAAGTTCATAGAGTCATGTACTTCATTGAAAAATATGTTTGAAGATTCAGCATGAACTCAGGGGGAGCTTGGTCACTTCAGTATACATCAGATCTGCAGCACGCTTCTTCTACATGAGAAGAAAAGGGGGAGAGTGTGTTGGTTTTGATTCGCCCTTTGCCCTTGATGTCAAAGGGGGAGAGTGACATGGTGTTTGAATTAAGAGAAAGAATGGTGTCAAAAATGGGGAGAGTGACATGGTGTCATTGTATTCTTAATTTACCTATCTGTTGTGGTAACCAAACACCATCGTGGTTGCCATCAAGTCCAAAGGGGGAGATTGTTGGCAATATGATGCTGAGTGTTGTCCTTGATGGAAATCCTCCTGATGAAGTTATTCGTGACTTGATGGACTTGGTAAATGATGTAAATCTGATGTGATATGATGTTTGTTGGCAACATGATGCTGAGTGTTGTCCTTGATGAACAACCCACTTGATAGAGTGTTGTCCTTGAGTGGCAACCCACTTGATGAAGACGATGGCAACCCACCTGATTAAGTTGTGCTTGATAGAATATGTCTTGATGAACCTGTTTAAAGATGTAAATTTGATGTATCTACATAGAGTACAGAAGGTAATGAAGAAAGGAATTCAATCTGTGTTAGAGCTATGATGAAAAGAGTATGTCTCAAGGAATACGCGGATTTGTCTAGGATAAGTCATGTATGCATGTGGGAAACAACGTGCCAAGTCACATATGGGAAAAAGTGCTCAAAAAGTGCAAAACTAGGGGTAACCACCATGGTATTGACCCATTGTATTGGGTAATGATTCTTCTAAATGACCCCATCCAGGAATACCATCGAAAGTAATGTGGTTTTGGCTCATGGTATTGAAAAAGGGTAAACCTATATAAAGAGAAGAAATTCATTGTGCAAATCATGGGTGTGGGAGCAAGATGTCTGAGATTGAATGAATACTTCTCTGTGAAGTATATCTGTATGGAAAGGGTAAAGGTTTGATGATATATCTGAATCTATGATGCACCTATGAAGAAATGATGAAGCGAGATATCTAGATCTGAAATGTATCTGTATTTGCTAGATCTGTTTATGGAATGATTAGATCTGAGATATGGTGAACATCTGTCTGAAGTAAAGGGTTAAATCTGTGTGATGTATCTGTTCTGAAGAATTGCAATGACCTAAATGTCTGAAGAACCATATGCTAGTTTGCCGGAGAGGAGGCACGTATATACGCGTCTTCGCTGAAGAGAAAGCGCGTATGCGCAATGAAATTAACTCTGTAATATGTGCAGAAGTATACGCTGCTTTATGTGAACGGAAGTGCATATATATGCGACATCAGTGAAAGGAAAGCGTGTATGCAAAATAGGGTTTGCTGAAGTCTGTGGTAAGAAAAGTCTGATTTGTTCTGCTGGTTTACAGATATCTGTCAGTGAGTTATATGTATCAGTTTCATGTTTGACTGTGCTTAAAAGTATGGAGTGGGTCCACTCTGAAAATATGATGAAACGTGGCCTGCAAGTTGTGTCCTAAAGAAATCTTTGTATCCAGTGTAAAAATTGATGAAACGTGGTCCATAGACATGCTGAGGGTTGGAGCCTTCAGTCAGGGGGTTTTAGCTCCCTTCCAAGTGAGGCTGGTAAACGAGATCAGGGGGTCGTAGCTCCCTTCCAAGTGAGGCTGGTAAAAGAGATCGGGGGGTTGGAGCTCCCTTCCAGGAGAGGCTGGTAAATGAGTGCAGGTGGGTGCCTGCGTGCTGGTAGGAGTCTGCACCAGCACATATGTTGTAAGATGTTTTCTCTATAATAAAATATTGAAGGCTGAGCAACTACAGCGATGGTTTTCTCCCGACTTGGGTTTCCACCTAAAAATCCTGGTGTTGATGTGTGATGCTTTGTGTGATGGTTTATTCTGTTGTTCCTGCACATGTTTACTGATAACTTAACATTAGATGAATGAATATTGCAAAGAACTAAGTTAATAAATATCTGCATATTGGGATCTCTGCTAATACGCGAGTTTACCAAAGGAAAGTAGCGTATGGGTTTTAGAGCATGAAAAAGTAAAAAGTTTTAGTTTTCCCTAAATACTGATTCACCCCCCCCCCTCTCAGTATTTTTCCCAACAATAGGGACTAACCTAAGGGTTTAGGCACATACATACACTTCACGAATTAGCAACGAATTTTATAACCCTACAAATACTTTACAATAGTTCAAATAAATGCACAAACCAAAAAAAAATTGTGAACCCATGGGAGTTCCTTTCGGAGGGACCCACACAGCTCTTTACCAATCAACATGCACTCGCACTTCGCACAAAATACAAATTAAATTAATGCGTTAAATTATATTCCCTGTGACTTGTGATTTTTTGCCACGCTGACACGTGTCGTCCATTTTGTATCGTAGAATATTAGACTTAACCTATGACAGTACTTAGCACTAACACCTAAACTTTGCGATGTGCAGTCATTGCTTCAATCCCCATCTTTGGCTTCTGCAGGGTCTGACGGCTTGCACTAATTATCCTCCACAACTTAAGTATGAGAAGTTGAGCATTAAACCTTAAATTCCACATGATGTGATTTGCACCGTGTCGACATGTGGCTTCTTGCACTTCACATTGCAAACTTTTTAACTTTCCTTGTGATGTCCCTTCATGTTATTTCCAATATTTTTCAATTTTCGATCACCGTGCTCAATCCCCACCATTGGTTTCTACAAGATTAGATGGCATGTGCTAATTCTCCTTCATACCAATTTGCATCACACACTAAAACCTTTACCTTGTGAAATGTTATCTTTTTTCGCTATTCCTTGCGATGTGTGACAACGTTTGGGTTGTGACGGGTGTTTACTGTCATTTATCAGTTCGTATTGATGGTCGTCGTCAAACCTCCAAGTTTGATTGGGGTTTTTGCTACAGTCAATACAATACACAATTTAACAAAGAAAAAATAAAGAACTAAGGCCTCTCCGCGCTTGCAAATCCGATAATATTTCTTGTGGAGCGATTTTAGATACAAGTATTCAACTTCATTCAAAGATTCAAATAATTAATTTAAAACAGGGAGTCTGATGAAGCACCAAAACACTTAAAACAAATATTTAAATAATTAATTTAAAACAAGGAGTCCGATGAAGCACCAAAACAGGGAAAATAAATGTTGTTTAAAAGAAAAATATTTCGATCAAAATAGAAAACTCTTAGACAATCTGGAAAATGGAAAATAGAGCCAAACCCTCTAACGGCTGGTTTTTTTACATTAAGTTCTGCTTCTTTATCTCTTCTTTCCCTCTATGGATGGCAGAACCCTGCAATGGTGGATTTGGTTTCATTTTATCCTTCCCCAAAATCCCCATTTGTTTGGGAAAGTCTCATTTAGTTTCCAAAATAGTTTATTCAACTTATTCAACTAATCCTAAATTAACCATTCTTTTATTATGAAAATTACCTTTCTAGAGTCAGCCAAAACTAAATTTAAATAAAATACTTTAAAAACAAAGAAACAAAAAGTATTCAAATTCTTAGGATTGTTATCCCTCTTTCCAAGCCACAACATGTGACCAAATTTGTCACATTGTTGGCTCTACCTTAATGCTCTTGCATCAGTATCCCGGGGTAAATGAAATTCATGCCTCATATCCATGATTTCTTTAATAGAGTACCTTGTGCTTTGAATCTAGGCAGCATCCAACCAATAATAGTCATCTAGAGGATGGTACTTCCATTTGACCATATACTTTAGATAGTCTTTGTTTTGTGTCTTCTTGGTCACGTGTGTGTCCAAAATATTTTCAATTTCCAAAGGTTATGCTAAAGGCATGTGTTTAACCCATGCTTTCTCTTCATCCTGGCTGTCCCGTGTTTTTCTCTATGAACTTTCTTCTTTATCAACAACATTCTATGGGTAAAAATATGCCACATTATATATGGGTGATATTCCTACACTTGGAGGTAACTGCAACTCATAATCATTTGCAGAAAGCTTCCGAATAATTCTAAAAGTCTCGATATTTTTCATCTTTAATTTTTTGTATTCACCTTTAGGAAACCTTTCCCTCTACAAATGTGCCAATACCAAGTCTTCCACTTCAAATTTTACCTCTCACCTTTTCAAATATACTCGATGTTTATACTTTTCGCTACTATCTTGTAGCTTCAACTTGACCTGTTCATGCAGATCGCTGAAAGCTTCTGCAAATATTTTCCATCAGCACTCCTACATTCTATCTTACCCAAATCTTGCAACTCAAGTACTCCACGTGGGTGAATTCCATATAGGATTTGGAAATTAATTATGCTCGTGCTTCTGTGGGGCAAGTCATTGTAAGAAAACTCTACTTGTGTAAGCATACGATCCCATTTTTTGGAATTTTCACCAACTAGACTCGTCAGCATATTTCCTAAACTCCTGTTCCCAACTTCATTTTTCCCATATGACTGTGGTTGGTAAGAAGAACTAAAATTTAGATTGGTGTCTAACTTCTTCCACAATGTTCGCTAGAAATGACCTGTGAAATTTACATCCCTGTCTGAGATGATGGACTTCAGCAAGCGATGTAATCTGACTATCTCTGTAAAGAAAAAATTTTCTACATGTGTGGCATCACTTGTCTTTCTGCATGGAATGAAATGTGTCATTTTGGTGAAACCATCCACCACCGCCATGATGGAATCAAATCCCCTTTATGTCTTTGGTAAATACAAGATAAAGTCCAAGCTGACTGAGTCCCATGGTCTATTCGGAATTGGTAATGGTGTATACAATCCTGCATTATGACTGTGTCCCTTTGTATGTTGACATACTTTACATCTGATTACGAACCTCTATAAATACCTTCGCATTCTTGGCCAATAGTAAAGGTGGCTCAACTGATCCAAGGTCTTATTTATACCAAAATGTTTGGCTAAACCTCCACTATGCTTTTCCTGGATTAATTTCTCTTGCATAGAACATTTCGGAATACACAATTGTCCTCCTTTGAATAAAAACCCCTCCTGTATGTTATAATCCAACCATAGACTATTATCCCTCAACAGTTGGTTTTGGAAAGCTTCATAAGCTTCCATAAATCTGCATCCACTTCATACAATTCTTTGATATACTCAAATCCCAACACTTGCACTGCACTTTCTCGAAATATCAGACTCGTACCGCTCAACGCATCTGCCACTTTGCTGGCCTAATCACTAATATTTTAAAAAAAAATGTGAAACTCTACAAGTAATCCACCCACTTCACATGTTTATGATTCAACTTATGCTGCTACATAATATATTGTAATGAAGAATTATTTGAAGATAGAACAAACTCATTAGCCAACAAATAATGTCTCCAATGCTTCAACGCTTGGACAACTGCATAAAATTCTTTGTCATAACACATATACTTCATCCTGCTCTCATTTAACTTCTCATTGAAGTACGCTACTACCTTATCTTCTTGGCTAAGTATTGCACCAATGGATGTCCCCCTAGCATCACAACGAACTTCGAAATGTTTGTTGAATTTTGGCAATGTTAGGATTGTTCTTTCCATAATCGTCTTTTTCTAAAACTGAAAATTCCTCTCAGCAGATTATGTCCAATGAAAAGGCTGATTTTCCTTCTTAATGGTATCCAACATAGGTGCACAAATACCATTGGAGTTCTTAATAAATATTTGGTAGAAACTTGGCAATCCCTAAAAACTTCTAACTTCAAACAAACTCTTGGGAGAAGGCCAGTTAACTATGGTTGCAATATTCTATGGATTTATCTTCAATTCATTCTCATAAATTACAAAGCCTACAAAAATCAATTATTTCTTGCAAAATGAACATTTTTTCAAATTAATTAACAAATTATCCTGCTGCAATTTTTCTAGCACATACCTGACATGCGGTAAATGTTCTTCCTTTGTCTTGCTAAAAATAAGTATATCATCTAGATATAAAATCACAAAATTACAAATGAATTCCTTCAACATATCATTCATTAAAACACATGAATGTGCTAGGTTCATTTCACAATCCAAAAGCATGACCAGCCACTCGTACAAACCTTCATTGGTCTTGAAAGTTGTCTTCCATAAGTCACTTCTTGAATCCTAGTATGGTGATAGCTGCTCTTCAAATCTATGTTTGAAAATTATGTTGCTCCACTTAGACAATCCATCGTATCATCCATTTGAGTTAAGGGAAACCTATACCTGATAGTGATCTTGTTTATCACCTGATAATTAGTGTACATCCACCATTCACCTCCTTTCTTGCAAGCTAAAATGGTCGAAACATCACAAGGGCTCAAACTCTCTTGAACCATTCCTTTATCCAACAATTCTTGCAATTTCTTCCTGATTTCCTCTTTTTTTTTAGACTCATCCGGTAAGAAACCTTATTTGGAAAATTGGCTCCTGGAATAAAATCAATGTGGTGACTAATGCTCTACTGCAGTGGTAATTTATCTGGTAGATCATCTACCAAAATATCACTAAACTCTTTCACCATGTTCTATATTTCCACATGGAAATCAGTAATTTTTGTATGCATTAATACTACTCTTGGCATTTTCACAACTGCATAATTCACTTCATTCTTTTCAATTTGTCGCAGAAACTCCTTCCCACCTATCAGTAATATCTTTGTGCCAATAGTTTCTACAATCTCTTCTTCTTTCATGGGAACTAGCGTATGATTTATCCCATCCTTCACAAGTTTGTAAAAATTATTCTCCCCATCATGGAAGACCTTTCTATCATATTTCCATGGTCTACCCAGCAAAATATCACACACGTTCATAGGAATAATATCGCAATTTGCCATGTCTTTGTACATGCCAATGTGAAACTCCACCTCACACTGCTCATTAAGGAGTTAGTGTCCCTTTTGCAACCAAGACACCTTATATGGAGTCGAATGTTTTGACTTCTTCAAACCCAATTTATCCACCATATCAGGGGCTAACAAATTATCTGTGATTCCACTATCTATGATCAATTTGTAGCATTTTCCATGTGAATTACACACATTCCAGAATAATGCTTTCCTATGTGTCATGTCAGCTATTTCCTTGGCTAGATTTAGAAAAACATTTTTTAGCACCAAAACTTCTCCTGTTTCAGGCACATTCTCCACTTCTTCTGGCGCTTCCTCTGCTTCATCAGGTTGAGAAACATACGCTCCCCTCTATCCATCTTGTTCATTTTTAGGACATTCAAATGACTTGTGTCCCAATTTATGATAGCTATAACACTACTAGTTATTTCTGCTACCTCTTCCATTACCTCTTCCTCACTGGTATGCCCTTCCACCTCTGGTGCTACCTTCCTTCTCAGTGTGTCCCGAAGTATTCAAAATTCTGCCTTCTTCATTATTGTCGGCAATTCTACCTCTTCCATAGGATTTTTCTCTTCCTCTTCTAGAACCACGTCCTCTTCTTGCATTCTGCTTCCTAGCAATCTTCTCTTTCACCTTCAAAGCACACCGGTATGCCTTCTTTATAGCTTTTGGGGAAAGAATATTGATCTCATCCAAGATTTCCAACTAGAGACCATTTACAAATCTGGCTATATTGTTAGGGGTCTCTTCAACATACACAACCCTCAAGTTTAATTTATAGAACTCTTCTATGTATTCCTTCATAGTCATTGTCCTTTGTCTCAAGTTATGCACTTTCCTGTAAAGGGGAATTTGGTAATATTTGGTTAGGAACTTTCTCTTCATCTTTGCAATCATCCTGTCCCAACTCTTAATCAAAGGTTTGTTTATTCTTCTCCTCTCTTCTTGCACATTGTTCCACCATAGTGCGGTGTGTCCTTTCAACTTAGTGACAGAAAACCTGATCTTTCTATGCTCACTAATTTCCACATATTCAAAGTGTTTATCGAACTCATTTATCCATTTCAACAGTGCTTCCATGGATAAACTGCCATCATAACTAGAGAGTTCTAGTTTTAGCTTGTTGCTAGTGATCAAAACGGATCTCAGTAATCTGAGTTCATGTGGCTCGTTTTCTTGCTCATCTAGTTGTGCCTCTGCCTCCTCATCTTCACTATCATCTCCATTTTTTTGGTCGCTATGCCTTCCTTCTTCTACTAATACCAAACATGCTAACAATACCCTAATATATTCACACAACCCTTCATATGTTGCTCATCTTGCAGCTCTTCCTCGGCCTCTTCTCCTTGCTTCAACTCTTCCCCGACTTCTTCTTCCTACTTCCATCCTTACTTAGGAAGAAAAATTCTCTAATACCAATTGATGTAGACCCACTGCAATATATCAAAATAACATTGTGGAAAGGGATTTCTTTAATATTTAATAAGGATCCCCTTTATTCGTAACATGTATTAACCTTGGGGTTTAGGAACATACATATGCTTGACTAATCAACAATGGATTTTATAACCCTAATCAGATTTTAAAATAGAGCAAATCAGTGCACAAACCAACACAAAAATTCAAACCCATGGGAGTTCCTTCCAGGGGGACCCACACAGCTCTTGACCAATCAACGTGTGATTGCACACCGCAAAAAATACAAATTAACTTAACACATTAAATTATATTCCCTGCGACTCGTGATTTTGCGTCGCGCTAACACATGTCCTTCATTTTGCATCGTAGAATATTATACTTAACCCGTGATGGTAGTTAGCATTAACACCTAAAATTTTTGATGTGTGATCGTCGCTTCAGTCTCGACCGTTTGCTTCTGCAAGATTCGACGGCCTGCACTAATTCTCCCCCACAACTTAACATTGAGATGTTAAGCACTAAACATTAAATTCTCCGCGATGTGATGTTGCATCACATGGAGACATGGCTTCCCATACTTCACATCGCAAAGTTGTTTCCAATCTTTTGTGATTTGTGATCACCGTGCTCAATCCTCACTGTTGGTTTCTTCAAGATCATATGGCTTGTGCTAATTCTCCTCCATACCAATTCGCATCGCACACTAAAACCTTTACCTTGCGAAATCTTATCCTTGTTCACTATTCCTTACAATGTGCAACAAAATTTTGGTTGCGACGAGTGTTTATCGTTGTTCATTAGTTTGTATCGATGCTCCTCATCAAACCTCCAAGTTCAATTGGGGTTTCCTCTGCATTCAATACAATACACAGTTTAACAAGGGAAAAATACAAAAATAAGGCTTATTCGTGCCTGCAAATCGGATAAGACTTCTCATGGAGTGATTATAGATACAAGTATTCGACTTCAATAAAATATTCAAAGATTTAATTAAAAAAGGGAGTCCGATGAAGCACCAAAACACTTAGACATTATTTAGAAAATAAATGTTGTTTAAAATACAGAGATCCCAATCAAAATACAAAACTCTTAGATAATCTGGAAAACAGAGCTAAGCCCTCTAACGGCTGGTTTTTTTACATTCACTTCTACTTCTTTATCTCTCCTTTCCCTAGAAGGATGGAAGAACCCCACAATGGTGGATTTGGTTTCATTTTATCCTTCTCGAAAATCCTTGTTTGGTTGGGAAAATTTCATTTAGTTTCCAAAAAAATTTATTCAACTTATTCAACAAATCCTAAATTAACCATTCTTTTATTATGAAAATTACATTGGATGAGTTAGCCCAAATTAAACTTCAAAAAAATAATTTAAAAACAAAGAACGAAAAAGTATTCAAATGCTTAGGACTGCTAACCCTCTTTCCAAGCCACAACATGTGACTAACTTTGTCACATTGATGGCTCTACGTTAATGCTCCTTCATCATTTCTCCTAATACCTAGATTAGGTTTACTGGTCCTCACTTTGGCCATACAGTATACAAGTTGATTTACGTGCATTTAAGGTATATATTGAGAAAGTGGTGGCATTTGTAGCACACCTTGAATAGGTTTGGTAGATAGGATTTCGGAGACCCCATATAATAGTGGAATTGGTTGTGTTTCATGTACAACCTTGAGAAATTGACTTTCTTGAGATAAAACTTATTTTGAGGCATGGATTGAATGGGTTGCAACGTAGGAAAGTGGTGTGTTATCGTGACAGGTTGATAAGTAGGAATTTTATTCAAAACCAAACCAAGTTGAATGGGAAATGTATAATTCTAATTGTTAGAATCCATTCCTAGAAGTGGAGGACTCGAATAGGAGTGGAGAACCAACTTGTGACATTTGATAAGGAGATGGATAAATGATAGAAACGAGTTCCCCTACCCCCCGATCGAGATATAAGGATAATATGGATGTGAATATTCCCCAAGAGGAAAATATTGAGTATAGGATGGGGTAGGTATTTGTAGATGTCGCAATCCACTAATAACTAACCCTTAGTGTTTCTCGAAATAATCTTAGGGCGTAATACATTGGATAGGTTGTGAGACACTCGTTAAGGAGAAACTAGATGGAATTCGAGATGAATATGACAAGGGAGTATTCCATGGACTAGTGGACACACCAAAAAATGTTCCAGATAATTATTAGTAGTTAGGTGGCATTGACGAACCACCATGATAGGAGATACAGTTTTAGAAACTGGTGTTGGCCCAGTCATGGTTTAAAATCCAAAAAAAAAATTCCTAGAGAATGTCAAAAGTGAGTTGAAATGAGGTATGATAGGTGAAGGAGATTTTATCAAAGTGTGAGGGGTATGTATTAAATTAATAGGAAATTAAGGTCAAGAATCTTCCTCAGTAATTTCATAAACACTAAAAATACCTAGTGTAATTTTTCCCCATCAAGACCAAAATGTATAGTTTATGGTGGATTCAAAGTCAAAGGAAGAGAGAAATAAGGCCCTGATATAATAGGCTTATTTAATTGAGGCTCGTTAGGTTGTATAACCTCAAGTTGTAATGTATCTCAATCATGAAATTAAAGTTCAATGACCTCATTTGATGAAGTTTCAAGTGCTTCAGTTTCAACTGTGTCAGATTTAGAAGCTAGTAAAGTTGTAATTCTGAGGTTCTTATTTACAAGAAGTGACGTTCTTGTTCGTTTGATTTCAGATTTAGTTCCAAAAGAGGAAGCTCATAAAGTACCATTTTCAATATTTTTTGTGTTTTTATTTTTTTTTTATCACTAATTTGGTATAGATGGGTTTCTCGACCAATCAATCTATATTAACTCTTTTAAACCTACTTCTAGCTGATAATCAGCCTTTTCAGACTAAGACGGTTGTCTCAAAGATTGTAATATCCCAAATGGGAAACATGCAGAAATATTAAACAATACTGCAAAGAAATAATGTACTTAAGCTAAGTAAGAGTAGGAGGCCAATATGAAGGCTCAATATTTACATTTACAACAGAAAATCAGATTTATATTGAAGCCCATAAGATATAGAACATAAAAAATAACACTTTTACATGAAGAAATCCTCAAAATGAGGTGCTACAACCATATATTATGACTAAAAGAGCTTGAAAGTGTTATTTTATTGGATGAAAATAGCTGTATATTACACTTTAGATGTAGATTAGATACGTGTACAAAAATCTATTTATATATTAAATATGTATACTAAATAGGCTCCTCATCAAATGCCCCTTGGGTTTTTCAGCAAAAGGTGAAGTACATGGAGTAGATCTGAGATCTAACGCTTTAGATATGTATAAATATTTAGAAAATATGCAGCTTCAGATCTGGTCTAATCAATACAATATGATTATTCCACCTAATGGATCTCAAATGTGAAGGGTAGATCCCCAATCACATAAAAACCAATACTCCAGAAACTGTGCCAAAACACCCTGCAAGTATACACTTGCAAATAGCATAGTCCTGGAAGGAAAACTACATTGTAGGCTCTAGAACATGTTTGGCCTCAAGCCATGATTTGATGATGTAGTTCCAATCATCCAATCCTCTATTTCCAATGGGATAGAAGCCTTCCGCACTCAAAATATGCACTAAATTGGCCTAGATATGAGTAGATGTAGCCTCCACTTGCTGAAACTTACAAAGACAACCAAACCCTCAATAGGATCTGTGTTGTAGTTGGAATAAGAGCTTGGAAAAATTCCTGATAGTGTACAAGTAATGCAAACTTTTCCAAGAGGCCTCTCAAGGTAAGAGGTGGTATTCCCGATCAAGAACACCCAGTGCTAAAAAATACTATTCTATGCTAAACAACAAGGAGAATAAGAAATGTTTAAATAGACAAAATCTTTAGAAATAACATACTCATCAACAACCCTTCTCATGTTGTCCTCCTCTTCCTTTAATAAGTTTGAGAGCTTGAAAAACCCCAAACCATCTCAATGAAATAGCTGCTTTCACATGAGCCACCTCAAACTAAAACTGCGTTGTGCCTCATTGATGGCCACTCCTCCAAGACATCGTTTTTGATTTGGTCATGGTTGACCCAGTCAAAACATTCAACCCCTTTCACACCTAAGGGTGCTGATTTAGTTAGCCCAGATTTAGCATTGTTCACATGTGGCATTGATTTATTTCATGTTTTAAGAGTTTTTTATTGTCCTCCTTTACACATTTATTCATACAATAGAAAAATGAAACAAAATTGAATATTTCCATCAGCTTGGGCTAATTGGGAATATTACTGTCTTCCCCTCCAAAAATTTTCTTTTCCTCAAGAAAATAAAAGGGTGAGTGATGCAAAACTTCTCCTCTTCCATCAGTGACACCATCATGAATTAAGCTTCCTTCATAAGCTAAGTATTCACCAATCCAACCCTCCATGAATTGTTCCTCCAAAGACATCATGAGATGTACTTAGTCCATCCCACAAGGAGTCAATAACTCAAATGAAACAAACATGGTTGAACCAATAACCTCCCTGAAACATGTAGCATATGATACATAAAGAGTCTCCATTTCATGTGTTATGTACATGTCTCCTATCCTCCTTCCATACATACCCATAAAAAGTACAAGTATATCATCAATGTATAGAAGAAAAACTACATATATACAAACATAAATTTGAGCATGTAGAGGTGGGTCATAGTCCCACATATGTTACCAGCGTAGGGCATCTCCTTCCTGCATTAGATCAAGGTGTGGTAAGTGGTTTCCCCACCACTTACTTGTTGCCCATGTTATCTCCCTATGGCTGAAAGTGTGAGTGTTGTGAATCTAGCTCCCAATGTAGAAGAAATGAGATATCAATGCCTTAGAGATAAGCCACTTTGACGGGGCAACCTCCAATACATTACATGAATGAACAATTCCTGGATGATACAAATGACGAAACCTCGTTTCAATATATAGTAGTCCATGGGGCCACAATTTAATCCCAGCCGACCTAACAATAATAATGTAAGGGCACAATAATAACAATATGGGGGTTTCAAGGGTACAACAATAAAAATAAGGGAGTTACATTCACAACAATAAGGGACTATACTAGTAATATAGGGACCTAACATTGTCCTCTCCTTCAAAAAATTTTGTCCTCAATGCTTGAGTAGCTCTAGGTGCTTTTGTATAAAATTATCATCCTCCCATATAGAATCTTAAGTTGGTAAGCTCTTCCATTTGATGAGACACTCTAAAATTGATCGATTTCGTAGCTGTCGAGTTCTTATTTCCATGACCGATTCAGGTTCCAATATGGTTTTTCCTTCCTCATCAAGTTCTGGCAATATTGTTTCTACTGGAATTTTATCTCTTATAACCTTTTTTAAGCATGAAACATGGAAAACTGGATGCACTTATGAAGAAGTACGAAGCTCCAATGTGTATGCCATAGTACCAATATTTTGCAACACCTTGTAAGGACCATACTACTTTGGCGATAATTTATTATCCTTCTTAGCTTTCTCGAGGGACATTTGTTTGTATGGTTGTAGCCATAAAAATACCCAGTCTCCCATATCAAAATTTCTCTCACTATGATGTTGATCTGCCTGTTGTTTCATTCAATTTTGTGCCAAATTTAGGTTATCCTTTAAGAGTTGGAGAAATTATTGTTGATGCTCGATGTGATCCTCCACTGCTTGAACCCTAGAATTTTCCCTTAAAGAAGATGTGATGGATGGTGGATGATATCCATAAAGTGCCATAAATGGGGTCATTTTTGCTGTAGTATGGAAGGAAGTGTTATACCACCATTCAACAACAGCTAACCACTTGACCCATTGTGCTTTCTTATCAGATAGAAAACAACGAAGATATCCTTCCAAAAATTTATTCACTATCTCTGTTTGACCATCAGATTGAGGATCATAAGATGAGCTATGAGCTAGTTGAGTACCCAAACAAGAAAATCATTCTGTCCAAAAATTTCCTATAAAAATGGGATCTTTGTCACTTAAAATATTCTTCGCATTTCCATGTAGCTTTTGAATTGTTTCTATAAATGTCGTAGCAACTGTACTTAATTTAAATGGATGAGATAATGAAAAAAAGTGTGCATACTTGGTAATTCTATCAACTACCACCATAATGACACTCCTTTCATACTTTGGTAAACCTATGATAAAATCCATTGAAATATCCTCCCAACGTTGACTTGGAAAGGATAAAGGTTGTCGAAGACTCGGGGTCTTAATTGTCTCAACTTTATTTTTTTGGCAAACCAAACATTACGCCACAAACTTTTGAATATGATATTTAAGGCCATCCCAAAAAAAAAAAAAATCTTCACCCTCTGGTAAGTTTTTAAAAATACCGAGTGTCCTCCTAAAGGAGAAGTGTGCAATTCCAAAAGAATATTTTATTTTAATTGGGAATTCTTGAAAATATATAAGAGATATTTGTACTATAAGGAATCATTTTTCAAACTAAATTTATCAGATTTACTATGACCTTGCTGCAACTTTTGAGTGAGTGTCCACACTTCTTCATCCTTCTTCCATTCATCTCTTGCTTCGATTATCCAATCTAGTTGGATAATAGAAATGGCACAAATAAATTCTTCCACCTCTTCATCCTTTCTTGAGAGTGAATTTGCAACAACATTTAGCTTCCCTTTTTTGTAGATGATTTCAAAGTAATAACCCAACAACTTTGTCACCCATTTTTTCTACTCTTCTAAAGATAGTCTTTGTTCTAAAATTTGTTTGAGACTATCATGATCAGTTCTTACTTTGAAGTGCCTTCCCATTAGGTAAGGTATCCATTTCATTAGTGAATGTAGTATTGCCAACATTTCCATCTCATAAATAGCCTTCTGTAAATAATTTCCTTTGATTGATTGACTTTCAAAAGAAATGGGTGTTCCATCTTGAATTAAAATTGTACCAATTCCATTTCCTAAGGCATCACACTCCACAATAAATGTTTTTGTGAAGTCTGGCATAGCTAAGACTAGTGCTAGGCACATTTCCTCTTTAAGATGTTCAAAGGCCTTAGTTGCTTCAAGAGTCCATGAAAATGCATCTTTCTTCAATAATGTTGTTAGAGGTACTTCTATTCTCCCATAATTCTTAACAAACTTCTGGTAATACCCTATTGACCCAAGAAATCTGCACAACTACTTTATGGTTGTGGGGACTTTCCATTCCTTAATGGCTTTAATTTTGTTAGGGTCTACCTTAACACCCTCGTGAGATACAATATGACCCAGATATTCCACCTCTTATACTCCAAAGAAACATTTGGATTTTTTTTCATATAATTTTTTCTGCTCCAATAGTTTGAGCACCCTATCAACATGTTGAACATGATCCTTCCAAGACCTGCTGTAGATTAGTATGTCATCAAAAAATACTAGCACAAATTTTCAAAGGAAGGGTTCGAAAATGGAATTCATCAACCCTTGAAATGTAGAAGGTGCATTGGTAAGGCCAAAAGGCATGACTAAAATTTCATAATGACCCTCATGAGTTCGAAATTTTGTTTTCAGAATATCTTCAATCTTTATTCTAATTTGATGATATCCTGAACGAAGATCCAACTTGGTAAAATAAATTGCTCCATGTAATTCATCCAATAATTCATCAATCACTGGAATGGGAAATTCACTTTTAATAGTGAGCTTATTGAGCTCCCTATAATCTGGAAACATGCACCATGATCCATCTTCTTTGTGCACCAATACTACTAGGGCAGAGAAAGAACTTTGACTAGGTTGAATTATACCAGCCTCACTCTTTTGGACATAAGGATATCTGTAAGGCCTGATGTTTGGAGGAACACTTCTTGGAATAAAATGAATAGCATGATCATGATAATGAATAGGTGGGAGTCCTTTGGGAGTATCAAACACCTTAGAATGATTGGCTAAGACTTTTTGGAGATCTGGAGAAATAGATGACTTTGATGTTGGAACTTCTAGTGAGAATAATTGTGTAATTATGACTTGTTATTCTTTATTTAGAAGCTTTGTCATGACATTAAATCTTATTATATTTCTTGGCTTTCCTAAGATACCCCGTAATTCGATTTCCTTTCGTTCCGAAAAAAAATTCAAGAAGAGTTCTTGAAAATTAAAAGCTAGTGTCCCCAAAGATTGTAACCATTGTACTCCTAGTACAACATCAACACCTTCCATTGGGATGGAAAGCATTGGACTATTCAATGCATGTTCCACCATCGCTAGCTTGATATTATTTCATTTTATTGAGAAATTTATAATTCCTCCATTTGCAACCATCACTTGACATTATGGTGCTGGGTATAGGAAACAATTCAATTCCTTGGCTACCTTACAATGAATAAAATTATGGTTACTACCACAAATCAATCAACACTATCACCTTTTTATTCTTTATATGTCCTTATATCTCGAGAGTTTTAGGAGTGGTAATTCCTAACAATGCATTACATGATATGGTCCGAATCATTTCTTATTCTTCTAGGGTTTCTTCCTAGTGTATATCCTCTTCTTTTGAAGTTTCTTGTTCATCTTCTTCCTCCTATTCACAATCTATGTAAAATATTTTATTCTCAACACACTTATCACCTTCAATGTATTTTAATATCACAAATGTAGGAAAGCCCTTTTGCTCTTTTTTCTTCCAATTTTTGTGGTGTCAACCTTGTTAGTTGTGGAATTCTATGAGTAGCAACACTTCCATATTTATAGATGTGAGCGGTAGGCTTCCTTGTCGCGATAATTTTAAATTCAATTTTTCTTGCCAACCTAAATTCCTTCTCCAATGAATCAGGTTCCCAAATGCGAACTTCATGTTGGTTGTTATACTTTAAATTCCCTATGAATACATCAATCCTGTGTTCCTCTGGAATATCAGCTACCCTTATATTCAATTTTTGGAAGTCCTCAATGTGCTCCACCACTGAACCCTTTTATTTGAGATTTATCAATTGGCTAAAGAAGGTGTTGCTCTTTGTATATTCATAATGTTCTATCATTTCCTCCATAAAAATTGACCAAGTGACAATTTTTTTACAGGAGCAAAGCCATCGATACTATAAAAATGTATTTCGTTCTAAATGTAAAGTTGAAATGTGTACCTTTTGTGTGCTTTGCACATTATTGATATCAAAATATTCCTCCATCTATAGTATTGATGTTATGGGATCCTTGCCATCAAATTTCCTCATATCAATCTTTGGAATAGGGTGGTTCTTCAATCCAAAATTAGAGTTTAGGAAATCATGATTAACATTTTTTTTTTCCTTTTTGTGAGTTTCTGTTGTTATCTTTTCGCCATTAGGAATCATTTCTTGTATCAAATTTGAAAAACCTTCCTTCAAACCTTCCATGTCTTCCTTTAAACCTTCCATTTTTTCTTCCATACCATCGTTCAAGCCTTCCATTTTTTCTTCCATACCATTCTTCAAACCATCCATCGTAGCTTCCATACTTTTCTTCAAACCGTCCATCTTAGCTTCCATGATTTTCTTCTAGACATTCATTTTATTTTTTGTTGCTCTTTGCAAGAGAAAAATTTGGTTCATTTACTCCTGTAATTTCGTTATGTCATGTTGCATTTCTTCATCTTCATGGGCCATAGTAGAGCCTTATGAAGGCCTAATGGGTGTTGAATTCTTCCTGGTGGGAATTTTAGAAGCTAATACTGATATTTATTCTACAATATTCCCTTGGAATCAATTCAAATTGATTCTTCAAACAAGACTTATGCAATTCGGAAAAAAATACACACATTTTTCTTCCATTTTAGGATCTTTATTTTTAAATTGAATTATATTCGTGCCTGAGGACTTTTAATATCTAAAAATTTTCCCTGAGGTAGCCCTATGAATTGTCTTTCAAATGCCACATATCTAACGTGATTTGGATTCTTCAAGTCAAAGTTATGTCCAATCTCCCACAATGACTTAATTATGGACTAGTTGAGTAGAGTGAACTTGTATGACTTGCCACGTGTCACTGTTTGCTCCTTTGGATCTGAATTTGATTGACATGAAACTAAAGTCCATGTACTTTAGGCCACATTTTACAAAATTCCAATTCTATTATCAGAGAGAGAGTTATGAATATTTTCCCACGATCACCTCTTTGAGATGAAATTCGGGAGCCTAAAAATTCCCTAAACTCCATAGATCATATCTCCAAAAATATTGTGAACCAAGCTCTGAAATTTTGTGAAGATGTTCCTCAGAATGTCAGCTTTGGGCTCTAAAAAGTGCATCCTCTTAAACTTGGTAGAAAAGAATTTATAGCGAATATTCAATGATGACCTGTTTGGTGCAGTGAAACCCTAGAATCCAAAGCTCTGATACCAAATGTTGTGAAAGCAACTCCAAAAATAGAAGAAATGAGATATAAATGCCTTATAAATAAGCCACTTCGATGGGGAAACCTCCAATACATTACATGAATGAATAATTCTTGGATGATACAAATGAAAAAAACCTCCTTTCTATATATAGGAGTCCATGGGGCCACAATGTAATCCTAGCCGACCTAAAAATAATAATTTAAGGGAAAAATAATAGCAATATGGGGGTTACAGGGGTATAAAAATAACAATAAGGGACTATACTAGTAATATAGGTACCTAACTGTGAGATATGTTTGGTACCTTGGGAAAGAACCCATCATGATAGAAAATATCCCTTTTTTCATGAAGGGAGTGGCCAAATTCAGAAATTTTGGTGGCCCAAAGCTTTCCATAAGATTCACATGATGTATCACTCCTCCTTGGAGCCATGGCCTACACAATCATGGTCAAATAATATGTACAATCAGAAAATAAAACATGATTTACATGATCAGATCCTTCACCAACAATACTCCTCATACAAATGGAGTAGTACATGGATCTTTCTCCTCTTTCAAAATAAGGAAGAGATGGCTAAAAGGTAGGCATGGTAGAGAATTGGGAATTTGTGGTTGATGCATTGGCTGATCATTCCAGTGGTGAGACATGCCAGAGCTTTCTCCAAGATGAAATATCTTAGGAGATTATTTTATTTTGTCCATTCTCATCTCTTTGATCTCTCTAGCAAGATCTTGCATGGCTCTCAAAAGGATTTTAGGAAAATATTTTGGATCTTCATCACTTCCAGATTCAGGGGCTTTACCCTTGAATTTATCATCATTTGTGTATTCAAATTTCTCTTGTCTTATTTTTATATACCTCTTCCCTCTTTCAGTAAGAGTATATTCTTGTTTTGAAGACATATTGGCTTCTTAGAAACAAAAGCACAGGCTGTGCCAAGATGATTTCTTTGATACCATTGTAATATCCTAAATGGGAAACATGCAACAATATTAAAAAATACTACAGAGAAATAACGTAGTTCAGCTAACTAGGAGTGAGAGGCCAATATGGAGACTCGATATTAACATTTACAATAGAAAATCATATTTATCTTGAAGCCCATAAGATATATAACATAAAATAGAAGACTTTTACATGAATAAATTCTCAAAATGAGGTGTTGCAACCATATATTATGACTAAAAGAGCTTGAAAATGTTATTTTATTGGCTGAAAATAGTTCTATATTACACTTCAGATCTAAAGTAGATCTGTGTACAAAAATTTGGATCTATATCAGATTTGTACACTAGATAGGCTCCTCTTCAAATGCGCCTTGGGGTTTTCAGCAAAAAGTGAAGTACTGGAGTATATGTGAGATCTAATGCTTCAGATCTGTAGAAATATTCAGAAAATATGCAGCTTTAGATCTAATCTAATCAATACAATATGAGGATCCAAACCAATGGATCTCAAATGTGAAGGGTAGATCCCGATCACATGAAAACCAATACTCCAAAAAGTGTGCGAAAACACGCTGAAATTGTACCCTTGCAAATAATACAGTCCTGGAAGTAAAACTACATTTTAGGCTCTAAAACATTTTTGGCCTCAAGCCATGATCTGAAAATTTAGCTCCAATCATCCAATACTCTCTTGCCAATGGGATAGAAGCCTTCCCCACTCAAAAGAGGCACTAGATTGGCCTAGAACTAAGTAGATCTAGCCTCTAGTTTCCACAACTTACAAAGAAAACCAAACCCTCAACAGGATATGCGTTGCAGTTGGAAGAAGAGCTTGTCCAAATGCCTGATAGTGGACAAGAAATGATAACTCTTCCAACATGCCTCTCAAGGAAAGAGGTGGGATTCCCAATCAGGAATAAACAGTGCTAAACAATATTATTCTCTGCTAAACAACAAGGAGAATAAGAAATGTCTAAACAAAGAAAATCTTTAGAAATAACATACTCATCAACAACACTTCTCATGTTGTCCTCATCTTCCTTTAATAATTTTGAGAGCTTGCAAAACCCTAAACCATCTAAATGAAAATCTCTTTTCACATGAGCCACCTCCAACTAAAGATGTTTTGTGCCTCATTGATAGCCACTCCTCCAAGACAACACTGTTGATTCAGTCATGGTTGACCCAGTCAAAACATTAAACCCCTTTAACACCTAAGGGTGCTTATTTAGTTAGCCTAGATTTAGCCTTGTTCACATGTGGCATTGATTTATTTGTTGTTTTAGGATTTTTTTATTGTCATCCTTTACACATTTCTTCATAAAACAGAAAAATGAAACAAAAATGAATATTCCCATTAGCTTGGGCTAATTGGGAATATTACAAAGTTCAAGATGATTTTATGCAAATGAAGTTCAACAGATGGCTAACTCTTACATAATGGTTTAAGTGTGTTTGCGTGTAGGTGAAATATGTGGATAAATCACTACCATTGGGAATATGGAGTTAGTGTAAAGGAACTTAATGACATGATAACTCTTCTTATGCAAACTGAGGCATATAGATGTGATGAAAAGACAACATGCACAGATGCACAATAGTTTAATGTTTGAAGGAATTCATGGAATGATATAAATGAATTCTAAGTAATCAAACTTTAGAGTATTGAAAATAAAATTGCTAGGCAAACACCCATGAAAACATCAATGAATCTCAGGCGAATAAAATCCAATTGCCATCGTATATTAATCATAAGAATTTTTTTACAATTTAGTAGTTTTGTACTCAACATCAGTTAACCATCCTCTCCTTCAATAATCTTCCTATTTATAAGCTTAGGCATATCAACATTAAGTCTTCCAACAAGGTTGGACTTTCGAGTACCTCAGATGATACCTAAACTAACTAAAAGCAGATTACAAGGAGGTAAAATAGATATGTGCTATTTTTGGGACTTAGAAACCTAATATGAATCTACAAATTCTTTATCACATTAATAAAATTTTAAAATATGCATATTTATATCGAGAATGTCATGTTTTTGAGGTGGAATTGACCATGACTGAACCATAAAAACTCCCACTAAGTCAGGAGAATTGTATTCCGAATTTTTAGGAGGTGGTGCCATAACTATTGATGAAGATTCCATGATGAGCTCGCAATATGAAAGGCTTTGTCGAAGACCATGTCTCCATAAAAAAAATTCTCTGATGACCCTTGACCTTTCCACGTGGCTAGATTATCCCAAATATATCATAAAAATTTGAAAATCTACAGAAATGTCTTCGATGTAGAATCAAGGGACTTTAGGCAAGTCCGTAGTGAAATTTTGTAGCACTTTGACATTGACCATATCTGCCACCTATTTCTCTCTTTTCTGATATGAGGATCATTATTGAGTCATAATAAATAAACACAAACCCTTACCTTCCTCCTTCATGAAAACACCTATCATTTATAACAAAAAGAAACCTATAGTGAGTTCGTACTGATTTCTAGGCTTCAAGCCTGAGGCATGCTATGAACTTTCCTAATTGACTGCAGATTTTGAAAGTTTCAATTTCCACCCCAAAAACATTTCCATGGTTGTGTAAGATGATAATACGAAGCATGATAAGGAAAAATTGGTCCAAAATACCTCTTACTCTTCTCAAGAAGAAACATTTTCACCTTCAGCGAGTTCATCTACCAATAAAAATGGAGTTTTTATTTCTAAAAACTACGGCTTAGAAATGAGCTCCTATCTCTAGATCCTTTTTAGTTGTTTCAAAATGAGAGGATTTTTTTTTTTTTAATTCGGTTTGTGTTGAAGAAAAAATTCACTTTGTTTTTTGAACACAATCTCCAACTATTTGGAATATTCATTTCAAAAACATGTCTAAAATAGTCAAAAAACACACTATGAAAATAGATCCCAAAGATATCTTCCAATATCCAAATTTGTAGAAACTGTCAGAAAGGTGAAAGTTTTTAATGTTCCTGGATCTTTATTTGACAATAACCTCTCTCATTTTTTCATTTTTCATCTCCTTTTACCCATTAAATTCTCTTTAAGTTGACTGCTCAAACAGTCAAAAAACACAAAAATGCCTTTGTATCTTCTGACAGAAATGCATGAAGCCAACATTGGTGAAGGCCCAGGTCTTCTAAAATTATCCTCATATACATAGGATCACACTTGACTATGCTATCTCCCTTGTTAGTATTTTTATGGGAATTCATGTCTTCAAATACCAGCATTTGTCAACTTTTGTTTTGACAGCTGTCAGGAAGAAATTTGCAGAGCAAGGAGCTTGAAAAGAAAGTTGGAGCTTTCTAAATATTATGACAACAACTATACTCAGAGGTAAGAAGGAAAGACGAAAGATATAATCTCTCAATGATAAATTTAAAAGGTATGTTTCGAATATGAAAGGGATAAAGACAAATGAGGGAGGTTAAATGAAATGATGGATGACAAATGATGATCACGCATGTTGCATTATTCCATATAACTAATATTGTGACCTTAGATTGACCCCTAACCACTTAAAACTTGACATATCACCATTTTCTTTACCGATGTAAAAAAACATAAGTTCGTAGCACTTTCCGTTATAAATATGGCAGATTCCCTATAGACTTGTCAGGTGAGTTCCTAGTGAAAAGAACCTACTTTCTATTAATTTTGCTATGGACTGGGGAAAAAATAGAGGTGTGGCTAAAACGAAAATTTAAAAAAATGCACAGAGAATTTTATGGATTTTTGTGTATTTTAATATGATGACATGACAATTGGGACTCTTCAAACTTAGGATTATGACCAATTCACAAAAATTCATCCATTTCATGAATTCATTTGTCAAGACATAAAAAACTAGATGTTAAATGACCTTCCTAAAAAAAATGAAATTTTATTCGTAATAATAGTGCCTCCATTGGGGAAGGTGTGCCCCTGTGGTACATCAAAGAACCTGTAGTTCCATTGCCTCTCTTGAAAAATTGAAATTTAATGAAATTGATGAGGACTTTGCCAAGCTCTTATGGCCTTCTCCTCACGCTCAAGCTTGTTGAAAACTAATATCCAAGTTGAAAACAAAATTTGTACATGCTGAAAAAGTTACTTAGAATCCTTGAGATTATTCACACACACACCTACCTACCCTAACAATTGAAATCTTAATGCTTGATTCAAGTGACATGATGCCTCCAATAAATTAAGTCGACGAACTGATCTGATACCTAAAATCCTTGACTGTGGTTAAACCAAATGAAAAATTGATCTGAAAATTGAACTATTTGTAATGCTATGAAAAGTATCCATTTCCATAAAATTTAGTGTGCAAAGTGTTCTCCATGAATTCCAGGTTAAACAAAGTATTTTTTGTAATGTTTCTAATTTATATGTGTGAGGATTTGTTATACAAATTTATTGTTCAACTTATCACAACAGAAATACATAGCAAGTAAAATTCATCATAAAATAACAGAGGAAAATGTTGAGGCATTTCACCCCTCCTAGGCTACATCTGTCAGTCCAAGGCTCCCCAATGGCATGTCCTTGCTCTATTAATTTGCTCAAAATGGTTATACATTGAAAAATATTCCTAAACAAGAAAAAATAGTTGTAAATTCAGCTTTAGAAGTTACAAAATAGATAAAAATGGCTTTTGTTTCATCTTAAATAGTGAAATACAACCCAAAGCAATGCCCTCCCCATTATGGCCCTGATGGCTCCTTCCTCTTCCCTGATGCAAAATATGATGTAAATGACCTTTTTTCAGTCTAAAACCTATTCCAAACTCTCCATAATGCAGAAGAAACCCAAAATTGACTAAAATTTCTTCTTGTTTGGTCGAAAATTGAGAAAGTTATGCAAAAAAACAATTTTTTTCCCAGTGTCACTAGAAAACCTCTTCTAAAACTAGAGGAACTCCAGTTTGAGCTCCAAAAATGGAAAAATTTCGGATTTGGTAGGTTCCACTCCAGAATTGGTGGAGACTGCAAGTGGTTGGAATTTAATGTGTAATGGGGGGGGTGACATGTGACCGCCACCCAAACCGCCAGCGGAACTGTTCATCTAACCGCACATTAAACTTCCGCATTTAATTTTGGCAATGTGGCCACTTTCCACAAATTTTACTAATAGTTACCAAACCACTGGTTCCGAGCCCCCTAGTCGTGAGCGGTGGTTGTATGGTGAACATTTAGACATGGAGGCTAGCCCTACCCTTTGCCAACATGAATCATTTTTTAATTCAAATATTAACGGCCCTCCACAAATGTTAAGAACAAAGCCACAGGTGGGCAGGTTGATTGTTTTGTTGATCAATGGAAGGCCTCTGTTTCAAATCTTGCAGACTCCAGAAAAATTTTTAACCATGAAATCTGGGCCATGTGGCAACCTCCAGGTCTACCATGTGGTAGCCTCTGATTGGCCAAATTCCAAATAGTCAAACCATAAACGAATTGAATACTGAAACTTGTCCGCATGTGATAGGCCCATTTGGAATATTCCAAGGAATATTTTGGGGAATGTTCTAAGGAATATCCCTAGAATATTCCACAAAATATTCTCTTTTAATTTTTCCAATTTAGAAAATTCAAACTTGGTCAACTAAAAAATGGAGTTTAGTGGAGACTTCAAACCTTCATAACTTTAACATACGACCTCAGTTTTGAGAACTGTTCATGGGGCCAAAATCGCAGTGACAAGACCTTTCTGGTCGTTAATATTTCAACCATTTTTGAACACTTTCATTTTTTAGCAAATTTCATAACTTTGACATGATCACCTAATCAAAACTCGATACTGTAATGACAAAGGAAATAGAAAATGAGTCTGATTGTCACAGTGAAAACATAATCTAAAATTTGAACTATGGCATCATATAAGACATACCTTTTCTTTTGATTCTCAAGATGTTCTGCAGTTTTAGAAAACTTGTATATGCTTTCTTTAGCAACATAAGATTTCAGTTGTGTGTTATCAAACTCATTTTCAAAAACAAGACATTCCTCCTCAAATTAAAAAGAGAAAGGTAGCACCACCTTCCCTTTGTATTTTGGCATGAACTTTTTTTCAAAATACTAGTGTTGACCATGAATACTATAGGACTAAATTTGATCTTCTAAAACTTCAATGTCTTTCTCAATGTTCTTAGCAAATTCATCCAAAAATTCAATCTTATCTTTTGACTTGGACTCAAATGACTTCAAATAAGAAGACAAGGCCAAAGAAAAAATTTCATCCACTTCCTCATTAGTGTTATCATCGTTCCATTTCTTAAAACCTTGAATGGAAAGATATTATGCCACCAACTTTGTTTTTTCCATCCAAATTTCCAAAATGTAAGCAAAAAAATTTTAAATGACTTGATAGATCTGATAGGAAAAATTTCAATCAATTATCTACATTTTCCTTGAAATGAATCATAGAACAATACAATGAAAAAAAATTCATTTATGACTCTAAGGAGCTTCATAAAGTCATGAAAATTTGATATATGTTTCAAGGTAAAACTCAAATATTCTCCATTAAATTTTGGACCAATCCTTAAAAGATATGCATCCTTGGTCAAAAGATTTTGGATTTTTTTTTTTTTTGAAAATTCCACACATGCATACCTCGAGACAAGAATGATGGCATCTGAGTTCCTCATAAGTCTAGTGGAGTCCCCATGAAGCTATGAATTTTTGAATTCTTCAACAAGGGAGTCGCCAAGGTAGAATGAAGCCTCAAAAGCTTCTAAACTCCTGGTACTTCTAAGAGTTGGACATTTCTTTTTGAGCATAAAGTTTGGGAAATACATCTTCTGACTCTCGATAGATGAAACAAAATGTTGTCACTAAGTTGGTACATATGGGATACTCCACCAGTCAACCGAGAGTAACTCTTTCAAACCTACTTCTAGTTGATAATTAGCCTTTTTATCTTGAGAGGGCTCTCTCAAAGATAAATATGATTTTATGTAAATGAAATTAAACAGAAGGATAACTCTGAAATAGTGTTTTATGTGTGTTTTTATGAAGGGTAAATATGTGGATAAATCACTACCATTGGGCATATGGAGTCATTGTAAAGGAGCTCAATGACATGATAACTCTTATTATGGAAGCTGAGGCATATAGATGTTCTAATGAAAAGATAACATACACAAATACACAACAGTATCATTTTTTAAGGAAGTTGGAGCATGATATAAATGAATTCTAATTAATTAAACATAAGAGTACTGAAGATAAAATTGTAGAATACACAAGACAAACACTCATGAAAACATCAATGAATCTTGGGTGAAGAAAAGCCAATTTGCATTGTATATTACTAGTAAGAGGTTTTCTACAATAGTAGTTCTGTAGTCAACATCAATAAACCCTCCTCTCCTTCAATAATATACATTTTTATAAGCATATGCATATTAAAATTGAGTCTACCAACAAGTTTGGACCTTCGAGTACCTCTCATGATACCTAAACAAACTAAAAGAAGATTACGAATAATATGACTCTACAAATTCTTTATCACATTAAAAAAAAAAATTAAAGTTGCACATTTACATTGATAATGTCATTTTCCTAGGCTAGCATTGACCATGACTGAACCATAAATACTCCCACTAAGTTAGGATATTTTTATCTCAAATTTTTAGGAGGTGGTCCCATAATTGTCGATGAAGATTCCATGATGATATGGAAATATAAAAGTCTTTTTCGAAGACCATGTATCCATCAAAAACATTTTTTGATGACCATTTACCTTTACACATTGATTTCTTATCCCAAATATATCATCAAAATTTAAAAAATCCCCAAAATCTTCTTCACTGCAGAAAGAGGTGACTTTAGGCAAGTCCCTAGCGAAAGTTTGTAGCACTTTGACTTTGACCATATTCGCCACCTATTTTCTCCCTTTGTTGATATGAGGCTATTTATTGAGTCATAATATCTTTAAACAAAAACCTTTACCTATCTCTTTCATGAAAATGCCTACAATTTATAACAAAAGAAACCTACAGAGAGGTTGTAGCGATTTCTGGACTTCAAGCTTGAGACACACTACGAACTTGCTTGATTGACAACAGATTTTGAAATTTTCAATTTCCACCTCTAAAAAATGTCCATGGCTGTGTGAGATGATAATATGAAATGTGATAAGGAAAAATTGGTTCAAAATACCTCTTACCCTCCTTAAGAAGTAGCATTTTCACCTTCAGCAAGTTCATCTACCAATAAAAATGGAGATATTTTCTCTAAAAACTAGGGCTCAGAAATTAGATTCTATCTCTGGATCCTTGATAGTTGTTGAAAAACGAGAGGAGTTTTTTGTAAATCATTTTGTGCTGAGGAAAAAAATCTTTCAATTTTTTGAACACCATCTCTAGTTGTCTGGAATCTTCATTTGGAAATCATGTCTAAAACTGTCAAAAAACACACTTTGAAAATTGAGCCCAAAGGCAGATTAGAATGTCCCAATTTGTAGCACCTGTGAGAAAAGTGAAAGAGATTATTGTTCTTTGATCCATTTTTAACAATAAGCTGTCTCGTTTTTTCAGAATTCATCTCCGTTTACCAGGAAATTTTTCTTAAACTTACCGCTCAAACAGTAAAAAAACACACAAATCCCTTTGTATCTTCTGGTAGAAATGCATGCAACAAGAATTGGGGAAGTCCGAGGTCTTCTAAAACTATCCTCATATCCATAGGATCATACCTAACCATACTTCCACCTTGTGAGTCTTTTTATGGGAAGCCATGTCTTCAAATACTAGTGCTGGTCAACTTTTGTTTTGACACCTGTAAAGAAGAAATTTGCACTACAAGGAGCTCACAAAAAAACCCGGAACTTTCTAAAGATCATGCCAATAAATATACTCAGAGCTAAGAGGGAAAGATGACATACAGAATGTCTCTAGGATAAATTTAAAAGGTACGTTTCGAATATGAGAGGGATAAAGACAGATGAGGGAGGTTAAATGAAGTGATCGATGACAAATGATGATCACTCATGTTGCATGATCCCTTATAACTAATCTTGTAACCTCAAATTGACCCCTAAGCACTTAAAACTTGACACCTCACCCTTTTCTTTATCAATGCAAAAAATCATACATTTGTAGCACTTTACGCTAAATATCTGGAAGATTCTCTAGGAACTGATTAGGTGATTCGTAGCAAAAACAACCTATCTTCTATTAATTTCATTGCGGACTCAAGAAAAAATAGACATGTTGCTAAAAATGAAATTTAAACCAATGCATGGAGATTTTTTTTGTATTTTTATGGATTTGACCATGATTACATGACAAGCGGGACTCTTGAAACTTAGGATTATGACCAATTCAAAAAACTTCATCAATTTCCCAAATTAACTTTCGAAGACATAAAAACCTATGCTAAATGACATTCCTAATAAAAAAATGAAATTTTATTGGTGATAACAGTTTTGAAGACTAGATGTTTCGTTGGGAGGGAAAGGAGGAAATAATTTCATTTTATGTGAATTAAGGGGTTCTTGAGGGTGTCCATCCATAATTGATTAATGAATTTTAAAACTTTAAAAACACAAAATAAAAAAGGAGTAACTAGGCAGAAAAGGATTATAAAGTCACTATGAAATTCAAAATATTTTCTTCGAGTATGTGCAAGAAATATTGCCGAATTTGTGTTCATTGTATCACAGTAGACAAGGCAATCGAATCAGTTACCTATGGTGGGGTAGAAACCTATAGGGGACTTCCAAAATATATACCGATTTATCTGGAAGAAGAACATGTGGTAGTGTTGTCTAATGTGTCATGTATAATAGTGAGTATTCTAGTATACTTTTCATACATGGAGTGCCATCTTATATGCCCAAGGGGACATGGAGAACCATCTGATAGGCTTACATGTGTGGAATTAAGACTACCCCCAGAATGTAATGTAGACAAGTAGCGATAACTCATATGTTTAAAGACACTAGAACACATATCTAGCCCCAAACTCTATGTGTGTCATTAATGTTCTAAATAATTGTTCAATTGATTGAGAAAATTTTAAGGTTGATCTTAAATAATGTTTTAGTTTCAAGGCTCATGGTACAAGTTCACCTCAATTCGCTATGATGAAACTAATATGATAACTAGAATTATGTTATTTTCATTTAAGATCTATCTATGAGATGGAAGAAACAAAGAATAATACAAAAATCAATAATGCAGCAAAAAAAGCCTCCTAAGCATATATTTCAATCCATTTCAAATTCTCCTAATTCTCTAATGTAATGAAAGCTAACATGTTTCTAGATCATTGATAAAAGAAATCACATGGAATAATACTATAATATAAAATTTTCTTCCAGCAAATCAATAATTAATCCATATTTTTACAAAAATCTAATTTATAAGAAGAAATAAAAAATAAAATAAATTCTCACAAAATCTTAATAAGATAAAATGTAAAGACTAGGATGCCTTTACAGAGACACCGGAAAAACTCTAATTAAAACTCCATGTAATGAAGTTAATAAAGGAAAAATTAAGACCAACATCATGGGACATGTATTCCAAGTTGAAGTTTTGGAAGAACATCACAGTGGCTGTTCATTTGGTTTGTTATGGCTGAGGGAAATTGGAAAATAAAATGGAAATGATATTGGAAAAGTAAAAGAGGAATAAATTTGAGTTTTATTTATGAAAATAAAGAAAATTAGGATAAAATGAAGGTTAAAGGTCACAGGTTTGCATGAGAGGGAAATTAAAGGAAAATAAAGGGAACTCAAGAAAAAGGAGGGCTCAGTGATAAAAACTCTTCTGAGGATTAGTTCATGGCTTTTGTTAGCTCATTTTTGTAGCTCTATGTATATTCTCTGTATCTCTCATAGTATTGCACACTTAGAGAATTCTTGGAGCACTCTAGCATTGGAGAATGGAAGGAAAAGGAAGGAAAAGAAAACAAAGGGAATCAATGGTAAACCAAGGAATATTTGGATCAATAGGTTATAACAGGATTACTTGCAAGTATCGAATTGAATGTATGGTTTCCTTAGTATTTTTGACATGCATGGTACATGCATGCTTATATTTGGTTCTCTTGTTGTCATTGGAACGGTGTTTTCAGGTGTGATTGTGGTTTTCAACGTTGGCTTGCCATTTCTGGATAGCCATGGTGTCATGGAGTTATTTTGTTGGTTCAGATCTAGATTGTGGGATGGTTTTTGAAGTGGTTAAGGTAGTCTTAGGAAAATTCCCAAGAGCCTAGGAATCCTTTGACTGGTAATGATGGGATTGTGGTAAACCTTGAAGGTGGAGATGGAAAAACTCCTCAAGATATTGGTGAAGAAATATTGAGGAATCCAAGTTTCTTAGGGCCTAGTGATCCATTGACTAGTTTGGGTGGGATGTCAGTAAATCTTGGTAGTGTATGTTTATTTTTTTGGGAATAGGAATCCATTGATTGATAATAGGAAGATTGAGGTAAATCCTAGTTGTATATGTGAGGGTTTTGTGCCTAGAAGTCCCTTGACTGGTTTTGGCAAGATTGTTTTGTAGTAAGTCCCACATTCATACTTCGAATATGGCACATATGTGATTGTATGAAAGAAATATTTGGTTTAGGACAATCTATGGTAGGGTGGTATGTGGAAGTCCTCGACTTGGTTCCATTTCCATATGTTAATAAGAGCTCCTTTCCTCTTGTATTTCATGAAGATTTATAATTACTATTATGTGGATTTAATGGTTGTTCTATCATTGTTATTATTATGATTATATGTTGGTTATAATAAACATGGTTTTATAACAGAATTTAGTTATGAATATGTCGAGGCCTCAGAATTCCATTGCAACAACATGGAGGAAAACCACCCAGTCCGAAACTTAGAGCATTTCCTTTTCTATTTGGTGTGGTGGCTCCAATTGGGATAAAGGGACCAATTTCCCAATAAGGATGATTTGGGGTGTTTTTTGTTTATATAACATGCACTGGGAAATGATTTTAATCTATCACATGCATTTATATAAAACTACATATTCTATTATATACCCGGGGTGTATCTTCCTTGATGCGATCTTAAAAGATATCCTTCAAATATTAGTAATGAAGGTTATTTAACAATTTAAAGAGATGAAAATTATGTAAATATTATTCTTTCAAAAAAATAGTTTGATTAAAAGAATTATGAAAAGTGCATCGCATACATATGTGCGATTATATATCAAATAAGAAATAATAGACAAATATTAGTACACAAGTTCATTTAACATTCATTTATGATAGGAGATCAAATATATAATGCAAGTAAAATGACAACTATCAATATCGAAAGAAAAACCTAATACAAATGAATAGAAGTGCCATATATATCAAGTCCTACTCATATAAAACGACAATAGTTTTCTGCTCCTCTTCACTTTCAATCAATTTAAAGAGTAAAATAGGGCAACATGAGTTAAACAACTTCAATTGCCAAAATATAATAGACTTTGTTCCATTAATCCATCAAAGCATTTACAAAGTTACGTAATTTCATTCTTTGCAAATTTTTTTGACAAATTTCTAGACTCTTATCTAAAGGCATGAGAAGGGTTTAAATACTAAACTACAATATGTTTGAAAATAGATTATTGCATAAAAATAGAGGTTTCAAACAACCATCCTTGTAAAAAGAAAAATTCAACTACAATATAGGAAAATAAAGTTAGAATATAAATATGAGTGTTGATCCTCCTTATGGATTTGATCTCGAAGTTGATAAATATCTAGCATAGCTTTAAGCTGAGATGGCTGTGAAATTCCTGATATTATCTGGCCCTTGAATACTGTATTTGAAAGTGTTAGTTGTGACCTTTCTGTTGAATAATTTAATGACTGCAGGGTTTGGTACTGATGATAAGGTTTGATCATAAAATTCAAATAATTTTCGTGATCAAACTTATTTACTTTTTTAATCCTTTCTTCCTACATATTTGTCCTTTGTTTTCATTGTGCTTCTAATGAATTGATTTGTAAGAGCACTTCATAAATAGATTCATTAATTTCCTTTTTTAACCTTGATGATTTTGTTGTTTCCTTGTCTTCTTGTCTTAGCTATGCTTCCAAGTCCTTAAATAAAGTTTCATTGTAAAATTTATCTGCCTCGAGTAGATCAGCTTCCTTTCCTGAGTCAGATGCTTGCCACTGAATGAAATCATTAATTTTCTTTTCAATTTTTCCACACTCAAGTCTCTTGTTAGCCACTTTCTAGATTAGGATTTCACTTGAATCATAATAGGAGCTGGTGATGGAAGCTTGTTGGCAAAATACTTCTTGTTGTTGCTGTAGCTATGTATTCATTTCCAATCATTCTCTTATAAATTTCTCTACCTGTGTCTGGATTTTTAATTTTTTTCATTGCTACTTACATTTGTGTTTCCTTTTTTATAAGTTGCACCTGATGCTACAAAGTTAATATTTCAGAATAATTTTGAAATTGAGACATTTTCAATTCCATTTTTCTGTTGGGTTTATAATTTTCTTGCTCTAACAATATATCTAACTCTTGTATTTTGGCTTCTCTTTGCTTTAGTAACAATTGAACTTTAGTGGCCTTATCTATAGTGGAAGTAGCATATGCCCCTTCAAACTATGATAGATTAGTTAAATGTTTAGTAGGATCAGCTAGAGGATCCTTCTATAGAACGTCAATGGATTAATTTGCAAGATTTGAAACTGTATCATCCATTTTTCTCCTTTTTCTTCTATTAACTACATCCTTATGAATAGGACTGTAGAAGACATCCAGTGAAGGAATTTATTCAATTTTTAAAACTATCTACTCTGTAGGGTAGACCGAAATGATCTTTGGATCATGAGTTTCAGGTACCTGTTGTAGTAGAATTGTAGCTTCCACTAATTTCTGAGAATGATTTTGTGTTTGAAAACTAGTAGATTGACCAATATTAGGATTTGGTTGTAGCATTTGTAGTTCTTTAGATAAAATTCCCATTCATTCTTCAAATCCTTTAGCTGAAATTTTTCCACCTAATCAGGTGTATTTTGGTTGTGCTGAATTTCTTCAGAAGATGATGTAGTTCCATTAATTCCTTCTTTCTCTTGCATTTCAATCTCTTTGATTACTTTATCAATTACCTTTTCTGCGCTCTCATTTCTGTTTTTGGATTCATTACGAGACTGATGTGAATTCTGATATTTATGTTCTGATTTCCCTGACTCATCTTCAGACATGTCTTTGGCTTCGTTATCCAAGCTAATACTTCGATTCGGTTTGTTGATAAATTCAATAAACAATAAATACGAAGGAATTCTTTCCAATCTCTAATTTTTGTATGTTTGGAAAGATTCAAAGTGATTTCGATTAAGTTGAATCAATTCATTTTTTAGTACATCTGGAAACTTCTCAATGCCTTGAAAGAAGTCATCAAATATATCTCTTTCAGAAAAGGTTTTAGTTTCTCCTGTGTGGTGAAATTTTTAATCACATCATTGGGGTTGTACGGCCACTTTGTCATTACAACCAAATTTAATAAATTAATATTTGAAACTTCCTGTATGACCAATATCAAAAATTGAAAAATTACTGCACTACAAAGGTAAATTAAGCCAAATGACCTTCTTGGAATCTTTGAGTTCCTTAGAAATACCACTGACTACAAGTTCGTAAGAAATTTTTCTAGAAAGTAGCTTGTCACAAACATTATAGGGAAAGACGTGGGGAGAAGCATAACTCCCAAAAACTCCGACAGAAGTAAAATTTTCTTCGGAAAACCATCTGGCATTGGTAAAAATGTCTATACTAGCCTCTTTGGAAATCCTAGGGGCTTTCTCATTAAATATAATCTGATGCACAGGTAGCATGAATCCATTACAAATTTTGTAAAAATGAAAATGAAAATTTGACTCCCAAAGGGCTCTGTGGTAAATATGGATTGGAGTGGGGTCTTGGGTTTTCCACTTCCATCCCATAGTAGGAAAAATTGAACAGAAACAAATTTCTTCCATAACATCGGCACTCATGTAAAAGGGGGAATTTCCCTAGAGGAAACACTTCTTTTACTTCTATCCTCCATGATATTTTTGACCAAATTATCAGACAAGATATTTTCTCAATTCGGAATTAAAGAATTGATGATTGCATCAATTAATGGGATCTAGTCTACAGAAAAACTAGTAGTACCAGGCTTTGCAAACAATCTACACAACATTCTAGAAACATAAAAATAAGGGGAAGGTAATTGAGTTTTGAGGTACATACCGAGTTTGTCATGTTTTAGCTTGCCTTGGTCATCCTTCCATTCCCTTATAACTTTCATCAAGTCTGTATGTTTCTTTCTAAAGCATTGGACCAAGCTTTGCAATATTTTTGTTGCTGGATGGGTAAGTAGTACATTGTCCTCAAATCTTCTTCCATGAATGAATCAATATTCTCCTCCTTTTAATTATTAAATGTCATATCTCCTATGTTTAGGTGGTCAATTACCCACTTAACCATATCTGGATAGGGGATAATCTTCAGCCTCATTGCTAATTTTTGAAGGAATGAGCATGCAACATCAAAATAAGATGGGTCTGAGGAAACTGGCATGTCTGTTGTAGCAATTTTGGTTATTACACTTGGTTTTTCATTCTCAAAGAGTTGGTACATTACCTACCATGAGGAACTGTCGCAATCTTGTTGCAGGTGGTATCTGAGAATAAGGAAGACATGTTTGAGTCTTTTATAGATAATTTTTGGGAAATTTCCTTTCCTTTCTTGTTTATTATTGCTATCCTTACTCTGTTAGGAAGTTTCTTGAATGCAATTGAAGAGAGAAAACTTCAGATTTGAGATGAATGGAGAGAAGTATAGAGTTAAAATGATATAATAAAAAATATGGCATTCAATCATTCAAAACACTCTAGAAGTAGATATCAATATTTCAAACCTTACTCCCATTAAATTCCATTAATCACCCATAATTCTTCCTATCAAATCTGTTACACACCTTTACGTAAAATTTATATTCTATCGCACCTTTAATATGGTAATAAAAATTACATTTGGTTATTTGCTGTGAAATTCAAAGTGTACTAAGGAATCATGATAAGGTTCTTTATCGGATATTTGAAGTTTTATGATTGTTTCTTTATTAATTCATTGGGTCCAACTCATCGCAATTTTTACAAAACTGTCATAAGTTGATGGTTTTTAAAAGATGCGATGTGCTTTATTTTAAAGCGGTGTTTAAAGGATTTGTAATGGGAATTTTATTAACTTAAAAAAATGTTGTAGCACATATCGCAACTCACAAAAATTATTATGTTTTAATTTTTTTGGCTTGTAAGCTCTGTGATTTGCGATGAGCACTAAGAAATCAAAGCGAAATGGGAAAGGAACTTTGTTTCCTAAATTTTTAGAATTAGGCTAAGATAAAATCATGCTTATAAATTTCCTATTTACTTTAAAATGTCCCCATTTAGTGAAATTAAATCGGGGGCATTGTATAGTACAAAAATTGGCGATTCATTTGGGAGAACCAACTATCTTTGGTTAGTTTTTTAAATTTATTAAAAACTTTTCTAAAAAAAAATAGTTGCAAGAATTAATTTCAATAAATAACATCTCACTAAGAAATAAAATATCTCTTAATTATAATTCATAAGAATTTCTCTTTAAAAAATAAATGTATGACTATCTATATGAGTATTTAATAAGTTCAAAAAAATGAAGTAGGTGGCTCCTTCAGATTAGCTTTCTAAATATAACAATCTTTTATCACAGGTAGAGCCTCTGATCCAATAGGAAATTTAATATTTTGGTAGGGTTACCTTTTACCCAGTAATGATTTCTTGTCCCATCCAGCCTTTCTTACGATATTCAAAAATAAATTTCAACTTGATATACTTGATCTCTTTTTTGTAGATATTTTCTATTGTATTTTTATTTACTTAAAAGCTAGTGTCCTGGCTTGGTAAAAAAATATTTAAAATTCCATTCACTGGTTGTAATTGAACTGATCAAGTTTCCTCTTGATGAGAACCCTTATCCTTTTGATATAATCTCAAGTCATTATCCTGTGTTTGGTAGGAAGTATTGGTAATGTTAGTTCAACTATTTCCCTATCAACATGGTAGACAAGCTCTTGATGAGACTTACTTTATTGTAAGATTTCTAACATAATTTTTTAAATCTCTTTCTAAAAATTGATAATTTTTCTGGGATGGGGTGAATAATTGGTCCTTTTGAGGATTTTGGATGATAATTTTTATAGTTTTAATATTTATTATCTATAAAAGATTCTTTACTATGTTAAATATTCTTTTCTTGACTGATAACAGAGTAACCATGCTTTCTAAAGGTTAGAGTTCATCAGAGAATAAATAAGTTCAGTGAAATTTCACGTTTCAGTAACACATAATCTATTTGATATTCAAATATTTCGATTACTTCATTAACAATTCTTATTTCTATAAGTGATAAATCAAAAAAAAAAAAAATTCTGAGATGTTTACTTGAAAAGCAAAAAATAAATATTATGCAACTTTTATTTTCCTAAGGAAAATAAAACGCGGCAGTATACAAGGAATAGAAGGGGTTACCTCCTATGAAAAAAATTTCTTTAAAATCTACCCATTAATAGGAAAAGAACATATTTTTCCTGATATATCTTGCAATAAAAATATTGATGGGCCTGTTTCGTCAATGATTTGAAATGGCCCTAGCTAGAGTCTTTGAAATTTAGTGTTTTCACCTTTCTCCTCATGTGATTTGTCTCATTTCAATACTAGATCACCAATTTAAAAGATTTTGGAGTGATATAAGTTGAATCAAATGAATCTTTTACTATTTTTTGATGATGTGCATGAGTAAATTTAGTTTTTTCCCTTTCTTCTTCAAGCTTGAGAATTTGAAATTGTTTTACTTTCAAGGAAGAATAAGGGGATTCATAAATAAATTGAACTAAGGCACTAGAAGGAATAACTACATTGGTAGGAAGAACAACTTCTTTTCCATATACAAGATTAAATGAATAAGTGCCAATGGAGGCCTTCTGAGTTATTTGTTTTGCCCAAAGAGAAAATGTAAATGACTTGTGCCAATTTAGTTGGTTTTTGTCAATAGTTCATTTGATGATTCTAATAAGCTTTTTATTTGTGGATTCTGTTAAACCATTTCATTGAGGATAATAATTAGTAGAATACTTAATTTTAAAACATCTTTTGATTGAAAATATTATCGTAGAAGCTCCTGAGAAATAAGGTTAATTATGGAATGTTAAAGAAGTAGGTAAACCAAACCTAGTTATGGTAAATTGATCAATGAACTCAATAATATTCTCAGAGTTGGATACCTTTAGTAAAATTGATTTTGTAAATTTAGTAAAATAATATGCAGTTGTGAGAATATATTTATGATGTTTGGCAGAGTTAGGAATGATCTCACTAATTATATCTAATCCCCATTGTTCAAATGGTTGCTTGAAATTAGTTGGCTGTAATGGGAAGGGTGGTTTCCTTTGTATTCCAGACGCATTCTAAATTTTTTTTCATTTTCTTGCATATTCGTGAGCATATTTGAAAAGTGTAGGGCAATGGTAACCTGCATGCAGGATTTTATGTGTTGTTGTATTTCCTCCAGAATGTCCTCTAACTAGTCCATCATGGAGTTCCTGCAAAAATCTATCTGCTTTAGTTTTCTCTAATAATCTTAATAACAAAGAATAAAAGTTTCTTCTAAGCAATAAATCATTGATTATTTCATATTTCTTGGCCTTTAAACTCAAATCACATTTTTTTTATAGCTGAGTTGAGTTGAGGCATATCAATTTTTCAAATAAAACTTGAGATCAACATATTCAAATTGCACATCCTTGAGGATTACCTCTCTTACTTTCATATTATTACCTGAATCTACCTCGGATGATAAATGGGATGTTGTTGTTAGCATTCTACAAAAACATTGACCTCTAACAATTTTAGAAGTTCTAATTTCTACATCCTATTTTTGTAAAGAAGTAACCCAGTTGGCCCTTTTCTCTCCTAATTCTCTTTGCATCAATAGTTGTCTCACTGCACATAATGGAGCTATTATTTTGGTGTGAGTTTTAAGGAGAGATGGATTAAAATACTTTATAGATTTAAAGAAAAAAATTATTTTTTCTTAACAAAAGAATAATTTAGTTCTACGCCTTGCAAATTGGAACTGAAAAATTATATTGGTGGTTACATTTGTTGGTCATTAAGATATGTAAGAACATCAGTGTAAGGTGTATTAGATGAGGATGTATATAAAGTAAAAGGATTAGTAAAATTGGGGGTAGTGAGGAATGGAGCATTGATAATGGATTGTTTGAGTAAATCTAATGCTTCTCTTTCGTTATGTCCCATTTAAAGACTGATTTTTTCTTAATCATGTTTTGCAAAGGTAAAATTATTTGCAAAAATTCAGGGACAAATATTTTACAAAATTTATTTGTCTAAGAAATGACTACATAGCTTTCTTTTTATGAGGAAAAGGAATTATTTTAATCTCTTCAATTATTTCAGGATCAATATAGATACCTCTCTTAGACACAATGAATGCTAAAATTTTCCCTTCATCCAAAGAAAAATATGACTTCTTTAGGTTTAACTAAATTCCATACTTTTTACATCTCTCAAATAGTTGCTTTAGGTCATTCGCATGATTGGTTGCTTTTCTAGAAAAAATGTAATGTCATCTAAATAAATGACCAATAATTTGTTGATGAGTCCTCTAAAAGTTGTGTCCATGACTATTTCAAAAGTGGCACCTGTAGTAATTAACAAAAATCGCATCTTTTGATAGGCATAAGTTCCCCCCCCTAGTCATGAATGTAGTCTTTAATATATCATCTTGATGTACGAGGATTTGGTTATATCATGAAAATCCATCTAGAAAAGACATAATTTTAGAACTAGCTACTATTTGTGGTAGTTTTTATATGGTTGGCAATGGAAAATTGTCCTTCTGACATGCTTTGTTTAGATTCCTAAAATCAATACAAATCCTAATGTCACCTTTTTTCTTCCTAACAAGAACCAAATTTGAAACCCATTTAGAATGTCTAATTGGAAAGATGATCTTTGATTTGAGGAGTTTATTAATCTCTATTTTTATTTAATTTTCAAGATTCGGGTGAATTTTCCTCAACCTTTGTTGTATAAGTTTCTCATCTCAAATCATAGGAATAGTGCGTTGAATAACGAATGTGTCGTATTTTTTAAGATCAATGTAATCCTAAGCAAAACCACTTTTGTACATCCTCAATAACTTGAGAAATGATAATCTGTCACTAGAAGATATACCAAGACCTAATTTGTCATTTTGAGGTTTATCATCAGTTCTCAGATTTACTAACTCAAATCTTAAGGTGGAACTTTGAGTTTTAGAGTTAGTAAAAACGTATATTTTAGATCATAAAGGTATTCTAATTTCACAACTGACTTAGGAATTGGATTTTCATGTTGTTCATATTTTATCATAGTGTCATGTTTATTTTCATCTACAACTCGATTCCCATAAGATCCTTCAGATGTAAGGAAATATATGATATCCTAATCATTATTAAATACTCTCGAATTGGTAATATTGTCAAGAACAGATGGTCTAAAAATCAATTTAATGGAAAATATCTGGACTAAATTCTTGAGATGGAATTAATTTCGATGCTACATTAGCCAATAAATCGGCACTAACATTTTGTATTGAAGATACAAAAGAAATATTGAAAGCTAAGAAATGAATAGTCAATTCTTGGACTAATGATTGGTAATGCTTTAAATGTTCAGAATGAAAATGGATGGTATTTCTTACTTGTTTGACAATGATTTTCGAATCTCCTAGGAATTTCAGATATTTGATGTCGATATCAATTTCTTTTTATAAACCTTGGATTAATGCTTCATATTATCCTCTGTTGTTTGTGCAATCGAATTCAAGTCTGCAGGCTAAGATGGTTTTTCTCCTTCTGGGATTATAAAAATACAACAAGCTCATGCATTATCTTCTGATTTAGAACCATAAAAATAAAGAATTAACTATTGGTTTATGTAGATTTTTTTTACATTTAGAAGTGTCTGTCTGGGAAAAATTGATTTGAGAGATAACCACATTATCGAAAAATGGTGATGGTCGAGTGTTAAATTTCGAAGAAATAATGGTGCCAAGTAATTTCCAATATTATTATTATTGAACGCTACTGGTTCATTTATCCCTTCAAGATCAGTAAATGTATGCTTCATGAATTTCTCTCGGTCTGCCCGAATTTGATTTGGCTTTACATTGTGTGGTAGCAACATATGTCACCAGTCTATTGCAAAATATTCATGAAGATTTTCAGACTAGTCTCTACTTAACACTAAACTGTAAAACTCAAGAATATCAACCACCAATATCTCAATTATCTGAGAAACCTTAGGGTTTGATGACAATCTGATAGAGGCAAAATTTATTTCTCCTACAACCTCTAATTTAACTCTATCAAGTTGTACTATATGAACATGAGAAATTTGAGGATTTATGTTCAAATTAGCACATATTTATTTTGGCATAACATTAGAGGAAGCCACTGAGTCTATTCAATAATTATAGAAATTTTTATTATAGATCTCATAGGTTAAAAGAAATGGAGGTGTATGAGATATGTATCGATCACCTATCATAATAAATTTTATATCATCTATTTTAGTTGAAGTAGAAGGAGGTTTACCCATTTGATTAGCACCTTGGACTACTACTGGAGCAAGTAAGGTTGAAGCGGGAACTGCATTTAAATATCTGAGTAAGATTTTTTGTTGTTGTTTTAATTTATTTCATGAATTGAAATGTTGGCCCTGGTCTTTTTCATATCCTCAACTACATTGTACTCAATAGTTTCAGAGACTATCATTGTCTTTGATGTAGGTGGAACATCTCAAGTAGTAGGGTTAGTTTGCATAGTCTTAGATGTAGACTTTTTACTTACTGTTTTATCTTTAGTAATCATTGAATTCTTCTGTTTCTGATTTGGCCATATTGCTTTAGTAGTATTCTTTCTCCTTGTACTTATAATTAAAGCTTCTTGTTGTTCATCATTTGGTAGGATAAAATCCCACATTCCATTTAGTTAAAATTCTTCTTCTACATTAGTTTCATCCTCTTTTGTTTTCTTTTCATCCGTATCTTGATCAGACTTAGCATTAGATATGATATTCAGTGGTTGAGAATTAGAAGACTGATTTGTCTTGAAGGGTTTGAAAGTATTTTTTGAATTATAACTTTCAACAACTTGTTTCTGGATATCTACCATCTCATTTTTCATGGTCCTTAAAAATTTCTGAATATCTTCTACTTCAAAAGCGCCTTTGGATGGCTTATTTTTTGAATCATCTTTGAAAGATACTTTCCTTGATTTTATTTCTTCTTGGGAATTCTTATTTTCGAGAGATATTATGTGTTTCTCTACAGATAAATATTCCTTCATATTTTCAGCCAATGAAGGCCATTTTCTCTATCAACAAAAATGGCTATATTAGATGGGAGAGATGAAATATACCACTCAATTTGAACTTCTGCACTAGGAACTGCTGTAGCAGGAATTTAATTGAGCAATTTATTAAATCTTTAATTAAAATCTTCTATTTTCTCCCATGTTTTAACCTTTGGATTTGATAAATCATTGATGAATGATGCAGTGGTTTTTTCATCTCCAAAATTAGCCAAAAATTTTTCTTCGGACATATTCGAGCTAGTTATAGAGCGCGCAAGTAATGAAAAATACCAAGATCCTACAGATCCTAGGAGAGTGTATGGAAATAGTCTTACAACACAGTATTATTCAACTACCTCTTTTAAATAATGCATAACATCTAATTATGATTTTTTTCTTTAGCTGGAAGACCATCATTAAGATTAAATTTAGGTAACCATATTTTAGGGTATTTTGGGAGAGAATGAAGTGGAGCAGGCATTTTTACGTCCCCTGAATTGTTCCATGGTCATACATTTGGTGGAGGTACTTGGCCTACCATTGGACCTTGTGTTGATGTGATGTATTGAGTTTGAGTTGAAGAATAGGCAGGTTGAGTGCTAGAACTAGATGAAGGAATAGTAGTCTAACTACTGGAACTAGTTAAAATAACACTGATTGTTGGAATGGAAGTTGTGGAAGTGAGCGGAGGTAATGGAGGTGAATGCGGTAGATTATTGGATAAGAAGTTGCTAGAAATTTACTTTTATTCAGTCTTCTTTATCTTCCTTTGAGAAGTATCGATGATAAATTCAAGAGGAATTCATGTATTTTGAGTTTATAATCGAGTTAATATTCTTCTAGGTTGTAAAGAGCATGAAACACTAATCTCAGGTGATTGAGAAGTTTCAACATTTTTAGCAGAAATGGATACTCTCTATCTAACCTTTATATCAAATAGTAAACTTCTCGAGATTTTTGATGAAAATCCAAAGATAATATGGGTTGAGTATCACTAGGAGACTTATGAGAAGGATGTTCAACCTCAGATCTTAAAGATTTAGATCTAGCTAATGTTCTAGAAGTTGAAGGGGATATAGAGGGAGAGAGACTCTTATATTGACTTTTAGATTGATAAGATATTCTTGCCATTCATAATTGGCCCTCCTTCTACTGCCAAACTGTTGAGGCCTCAAAATTCCATTGCAACAACATGGGGGAAAATCACCTAGTCTTGACCTTAGAGCAAGTCCTTTTCCATTTGGTGTGGTGGCTCCGACGGGGATAAAGGGACCAGTTTCCCAATAAGGATGATTTTCAGGTGTGTTTTGTTTATATAACATGCAATGGGAAATAATTTTAATCTATCACATTCATTTATCTAAAACTATATATTCTATTACATACCCGGGGTGTTTCTTCCTTTATTCAATTTTAAAAGATATCCTCCAAATATTAGTAATGAAGATTATTTAACAGTCGAAAGAGATGAAAATGATGCAAAGATGATTCTTTTAAAAAATTCATTTGATTAAAAGAATTGTGAGGAGTGGATCTATTTCGTATGTGTGATTATATATTAGATAAAAAATCATAGATAAATATTAGTACAGAAGTGCATTTAACATTCATTTATGATAACAGTTCAAATGTATAATGCAATAAAAAATATAATTGTCAATCTAGAAAGAAAAACTTAATACAAATGAATATAAGTACCATATATATGAAGTCCTACTCATATAAACTGACACTAATTTTCTTCTCCTCTTCACATTCAAGAAATTTAAAGAGTAAAATAGTGCAAAATCAATTAAAGAGCTTCAATTATCAAAATATAATAGACTTTGTTCCATTAATCCATCATAGCATTTACAAACTTCCAGAAGTGCATTCTTTGCAAATGTTTTTGAACAATTTCTAGACTCTTCTCTAAATGCATGAGAACAGTTTAAATACTAAACTACAATATGTTTAAAAATAGATTATTACATAAAAAAAAGAGGTTTCAAACAACCATCCTTGTAAAGAGAAAGCATCAACTACAATCTAGGAAAATAAAGTAATAATATAACTATGAGTGAAAATCTTGCTTTTGGATTTGATCTCAAAGTTGATAAATGTCTAGCATAGGTTTAAGTTTGAGCTGGTTTTGAAATCCTTGATCTGGTTTGGCCCTTAATTACTGCATTTGAAACTGCTAGCTATGACCTATTTGTTGAATGAGTTAATGACTACAGGGTTTTTAACTGATGATAAGGTTTGATCAGAAAATTCCAATAATTTTCTTCATCAAACTTATTTAATTTTTTAATCATTTATTCCTGTATCTCTGTACTTTTTTTTTATTGTGCTTCTAATGGCATAATTTCTTAGAGCACTTATGATGTGTACTCTTTTATAAGCCCGGCTTTCAAAATCTGATCATAAACAAATTCAATAATTTCCTTTGTTAACCTTGATGCTTTTGATGTTGGATTGTCTACTTATCTTAGTTGTGCTTCCCAGTCCTTAAATAAAATTTCCTTGTGAAATTTATCTACTTGGGGTAGATACAGTTCCTTTCCTAAGTCAGATGCTTACCACTAAATGAACTCATTAATTTTATTTTCAATTTTCTCACACTCAAGTCTCCTGTTAGCCACTTGCTCAATCAGGATTTCACTTCAATAATAGTAAGAGTTGGGAATCAAAGCTTGTTGGAAAAATAATTATTGTTGGTTATTTAGCTTTACATTCATTTCCAATGCTTCTCTGATGAAATTCTCTAACTTTGGATGGATTTTTAAATTTTTCATTATTGCTTCCAGTTGTGTTTCCTTTTCTGTAAGTTGCATGTGATGCTGCAAAGTTAACATTTCAAAATCCTTTTGAAATTGAGACATTTTCAATTCCATTTGCCTGCTGGAGTTAAACCTTTCATGCTCTAGCAGTCTCTCTAAATGTTTTATTTTGTCTTCTCCTTACTTTAGTAACAATTGACCTTTAGTGCTCTTGTCAATAGTGCTAGTAACATATGCCCCTGCAAACGGTGATGGCTTAGTTAAATTTTCAGTAGGATCAGATAGAGGATCCTTCCATAGAACGTCAACAGATTCATTTTTAAGATTTGAAACTGTATCCTCCATTCTTATCATTTTTTTTCTATTAACTACAACCTTATGAGGAGGAATGTAGAAGACATCCAGTGGTGGAATTTCTTCAATTTGTAAAACTATCTGCTCTGTATGGTAGGACAGAATGATCTCTCGCACATCAGTTTCAAGTACCTAATGTAGCAGAATTGTAGTTTCCACTAATTTTTTAGAATGCTCTGGCATTTGAAAATTGGTAGATTGATTAGTATCAGGAGTTGGTTGTGGTGATTGCAGTGCTTTAGAAAAAATTTCCCATTCATTATTCAAATCCTTTGGCTGAGAATTTTCTTCTTGATCAGATGTATTTTTGTTGTGTTGTATTTCTTGGGAAGATGATCCAATTCCATTAATTCTGTCTTTCTCTTTCATTTCAATCTCTTTGATTACTTTATCAAATACCTTTTCTCGACTGTCATTTTTGTTTTTGCATTCACTATTAGAGTGATCTGAATTTTGAGATTTATGTTCTGATTTCCATGATTCATCTCTAGACATGTCTTTGGTTTCGTTATCCAAGCTAATACTTGGAGTCGGTCTGTTGATATCTTCAATAAAAAATAAATACAAAGGAATTATTTCCCATCTCTTATTTATGTATGTTTGGAATGATTCAAAGGAATTTTGATTGAGATGACTAGATGCATTTATTAGTACATATAGAAAATTCTCAATTCTTTGAAAGAAATCATCAAATATATCTATCTCTTTTAGAAAAGGTTTAATTTCAGCTCTGTGGTTAAATTATTAATCACATCATTGGGGCGATATGGCCACTTTGGAATTACATCCAAATTTAATAAATTAATATTTGAAACTTCCTTGAATGTGTGGCCAATATCAAAAAGTGAAAAATTACCGCACTGTAAAGGGAAGTTAGGTGAAATAGACTTCTTGGCATCTTTGAGTTTCTTATAAGTACCACTTACTACAGTTGGTAAGAAATTTCTCTAGAAAGTAGCTTCTTATCAACATAATAGGGCAATACTTGGGGAGAAACATAACTCCCGAAAACTGTGACATAGGTAAAATTTTCTTCAGAAACCATGTGGAAATAGGAAAAATGTTTGTACTTGCCTCTTTGGAAATCCTAGGGGCTTTCTTATTAAATATAATCTGATGCATAGGTAGCATGACTCCATTGCAAATTTTGTAAAAAAGTAAATGAAAATATGACTCCCAAAGGGCTCTGTGTTAAATATGGACTCCATAAGGGGTGTATTTCCCTAGAGGAAACACTTCTTTTACTTCTATAATCCATGATATTTTTGGCCAAATTATGAGATAGGATATTTGACCAATTCATAAATTAAAGAATTGACGATTATGTCAATTAATAGGTCCTAGTCTATAGAAAAGCCTAGTAGTATTATGATTTGAAAATAATCTACACAACATTGCAGTAGCATAACAATAAGGGGAAGGTAATTGTGTTGTCGGGTACATACCAAGTTTGTTCCATTTCAGCTTGTCTTGGTCATCATTCCATTCCTTTATAACATTCATCATGTTTTTATGTTTCTTTGTAAAGCTTTGGACAAAAGCTTTGTCACAGTTCTTTTGTGGGATGAGTAAGTGGTACATTGACCTCAAACCTTCTGCCATGAATGAACCAATATTCTCCTCCTTTTGATTCTTAAATTTCCTACCTGTTATGTTCAAGTGGTCAATTACCCACTTGACCATATCTGTATAGGGGAGAATCTTCGGCCTTGTTGCTACTTCGTGAAGGAATCAGCATGCAACGTCGAAATAAGACAGGTTTGAGGAAACTGACGTGTATTTTGCACCAATTTTGGTTATTACCCTTGGCTTCTCCTTCTTGGAGAGTTGGTACATTACCTCCCATAAGGAACTGTCACAATCCTTGTTGCAGGTGGTATCTGAGAATAAGGCAGACATGTCTGAGTCTTCAATAGCTAATGTTTGGGAAATTTTCTTGGCTCTCTTGTTCATTCATGTTAACCTTAATATGTTCAGTAGTTTCCTGAATTCAAGTGAACAGAGAAAACTTTAGGTCTGATATGAATAAAGAGAAGGACAGAGTTATGATGATATAGTAAAAAATTCGATGTTCAATCATTCAAAACACACTTGAAGTACATATCAATCTTCCAAACCTTACTCCCATTAAATGTCGTTAATCACCCATAATTATTCATATCAAATTTCTCACACATCTTTACATAAAATTCCTATTCTATCATTTGAAGATGTTAGATCTTATATTCGATTGACTAGATTTGAATCATTTCATGCACTTTGAGAAATAAATATCAATATGGCATATTGAAACTCTAAACCATTGCTATTAATTATGTTTTCTATCATCGATAAATTTCTCGAAATGCAATTTGCACAAATCGCTGATCACAATTTTCATATGGTAATAAAGCTTAAATTTGGCTATTCACTGCGAAATGCAAAGTACGCTAAGGAATCATGGTGATGCACTTTATTGGATCTTTAAATTTTTATGATTGTTGCTTTGTTAATTTGTCGGGTCTGACTTATCACAACTTTTACTAAATTTTCATAAGTTGATGTTTTTTAAAAGGTGTAGTGGGATTTCTTTTTAAAGCGGTGTTTAAAGGAGCTGTAATAGGAATTTTATATAACTTGAAAAAAGGTTGTAGCACATATCGCGAATCACAACACTTATTATGTTTTAAATTGTTTGGCTTGTAAGCTCTGTGATTTGTGATGTGCGCTAACATATCAAAGTGAAAAGGGAAAGGAACTTTATTTCCTAAAGTTTGAGACTTAGGCTAAGATAAAATAAAGCTTATAAATTTCCTATCTATTTTGAAGGGCCCCCATTTAGTGAAAGTAAATGCGGGGTATTGTATAGTACAACAGTTTCTCATCATGTTTTGATTAGTAAATGAATGTTTATTGAATTCATGACCCAATATACCTTATTTTAGCTATTATGAGAGAGAATCATACCTTCTTGATGATTTTAAGATAAGTATCAAATCCCCATGTTTAGCTATGCATTGTTGACTTGTAGATTACATGTTATTAATATGTTTGATAAAATTTATGCAATGGTTAGGATTTGTTAGGTCAGTTCCTTGATCAGGTTTTTTGCAAGAGGCTTTGTCATTGTGTGATTTATTATTTTGGAATGTTTCATCAAGTTCTGGGTAATGATCAGATGTCTAGCCTTGAAAAGGTAGCACGAGTTTCGCAGCTGTAGGCATAAAGATGTGAATTTGGTATTGTGGTCACTATATTGCATGCTTATGCATGATAATGAAGGCATATATTTGTATAAATGGATACTTATGGATGTGAATGGGAGTCAAGGTCATTGAAAAAGAAATCGTATTTAGGGTTTGGGAAGCTAAAAGTGTGGTTTAGCTTGTGTGGATCTTGTATCTCCTGAGTAAAGTTTTGGTTTATCGATTCCACTTTCTTAATTGTAGCTAGAATGTTGCTTCATATCATATTAACTCTTCCTAACATACTTAACTAAGTGGTTTGGTGAAATCAAGTAAGTGTGGGAGGAGGGTGATAGAGACAAACAAATTTAGAGACTCAAGAACATCTTCCAGGCTAAGGAATAATGAAGAGCATGGTAAATAAATGCAATTTTTTGCATTCTATAGGACCATCGCATGTGAAAAGTGGGAACTAGTATGAACCATAGCACTTATAGAGAGGAGAGAGTATGTTACGTCACTCTCTCTCAGAATAGAGAGAGAATTGAGGCTAATTTGGTCAAATATCGACATAAAGAACCCTACCAAACTAAAAAAATGTGTTTTCTTAAGGTTAATTACATTTTGAATAAGTCAATTAAGGTCGCTTTGAAAGGTTAAGAATGCTAAGGCAAGGGAAACCACTAATGGAAATATAGATCCACAATGGAGTCGACAATTTTTTATATGGAAACTTCACTTCTATAAACAAAAGTGAACTCCCTAAATCTAGTGGTCTAGTGTAGAATAACAGAGGGAAAAATTATCTATGTTTTCCTTAGAGAGATTAGAATACGGAAAATAGACGTACCTAGAATCTGTAGTATGTCCTCCTATTCTCTTTTCTTTTAAGCTCCAACTCTATATCGACACACTATAAATGGAACCTACAAAAATGACTAAAAGAATAAAGATAAATAATATATCCATACAACATAATCCAATATCTCTAATCAATTAATAAAAATTGTATTGAAATACATCAACATCAACATGACACAAGTATGACAAAACAAAGTTATTTTCGTATTAATAAATAAAGGATAAAACTTTACAACCATTTATAGATGCTTACTTTGTATATGTCTCCCCAATTGTGTTGTGCTTCCTTTCCACAAAGAAAATCTTCACACTCAACCCTATTGCATAACTAGATGATGATTCTTTAAGCTTAAAGAAGCAGCATGAGGCCACTACTACTCTCCAATATCCAACCCACACTTTATAGGAGGTAATAAATTTATAGGGTCAAAGTGCTAATTTATAATTTACCAATCAAGGATTGAGATCCGCATATGAAGGAGAATAATCTCACTAGATAATAGATAATATCTCTAGGGTGGGAATTGAGGATCATTATCCATTGTAAATGGGTTAAACTACCTTAGACTCTTATAGAAGGAAAATATTAGAAAATATTTTTTTGTTTTCCTGAAATTATAGAACCATCATACTTGCGAAGTAGAGAAACCTATGTTCATTAGTGTAGGTGCTCAGTTATGGAGATTACAACCATTGTAGGTGAATAGGAAATCAAGACCTATTGGGGCTAAAAATAGTGTTTCTGAGTTTATTTTCCCAAAAAACTGATCTTTTAGAGAAGTGATGCTTAGGGATTTGCAAAGGGAGAATGACTAATTGTTCAAGGTGTTGAGCCTCATATTTTTCATATTTTCCTTGCCTGATTTCTACATTTTCTAAAGCCTTTTTGAGATTAAGTTATCTTAATCACTATATTAGGGACTTTAGTAGGCTTTTACATGCATTTATTATTTTATTATTTTATGAATGAATTTGATTAATAAAATTTTATTTCTAACAAATGGATCCTCAATATTGATAGCAATCTATTGACTCGTTGATATTTGATGTTGTTTCGTCGAATGGTCAAAGAATACAACACAAGCCTCAAGTTGTGATCTCTTATTTGGAACTAATTATTTGAGGTTGACTGCCTGACTTAGCTTCATGGATGCATTAATATCATTGTAACCTAAACGAGAAATCCTAATAATATTTAGATTCTCAGGGTCACTCATTATTAAAAATAGATTGTGTGGTCTTCATCATTTGTTCTTACGATATAGATGTTGAACCTCAAAAGGGGTGTTCAAGTAGTTATATTATTTCTTAACACAAACATAGAATTTTGATTTTTTTAACTCGTTTCTCTACAATTTCAATGGAAGTATTCACTATCCAAACATTTTATACTATGTTTATTTTCTTGCAAGGGAGTTCAATTCTAGATTTGGGCCCGATTTTTGAACAATGTTGTCTTCTCTTGTATCATTTAAACTATTGTTTGATTTCTCTATTTCATCTATTTCCATATGCATAATGATCTTTATTATCTCGTTCCAAATTTGTTAAATTGAATGCTCTGTCTTGAATCAGGTTTATTGGGATTTTTATAGAATAGATATGTTATTTTCAATTCATTAACAAGTAGTATTCCTTTCATTCATTTCCTGTAGGTTATCATAGATTTCTATTTCATTTGATAAATCATTCTTAGATAGCATGCTTGCATAGTTTCATCTTTTTACTTTGTAGTTATTGTTCAATAAGAAAAAAATTGATTTTTAGTATGTTTTGTTTTTTTGTTTCCTTATGAAATCTCTAGAATTTAATAATTTGAATAGTTTATGATAATTAGATATTGCATCTTGAATTGATTTCTTTAATATTGTAGTATGTATTTTCCATAGTACCATAGTAGCTAGTCATATTTTCATTCCTCTTGCACAAATAGTGTGGATAATATCAAAATAACAAAATTAAATCTCGAGTTGATAAATTAATGAGTAGCTCATTAGCTGATCCTTTTTAGGAAAAAATAATTGGCCCAACATTTTGATTTCATTCTCGGGGAGTTTGTTAAAGAGACTTCTAGTTGTATCCCTGTGGAATGGGTATTAAATACTGAAGGTAAGAACTTGCACATGGAATTAAGTAAAAATCTTCGGCCAATGCCTACCCTCAGCTGATACATTTATATCATTTAGTGTGTATGACTAGAAATAAGCTTCATACTAGGAACCATATAGATATAGATCAGAAATCTACCCCAAGAGACACCAAAACCGAAGTTCAAGTTTGCCTTGGATAATTACCTTTATAGAAGAAATCATTCATAAATTAGAGTCTTAAGCATCGGTAGGTCCCCGAGCAGTATCTAGGAAGGGTTATGTTGTTTCCACTCAAGTAGTAGGTTCATCTATTCAAACTAATGATGATATTCATGATAAAATAGCAGGATCTAAAAATACCTTCCAAGAAATATCTCATAGGCATCTAAATCCTTCTAGTAAGAGTGAGTGGCACTCTTGCAACTTAAGGGAAGGGGGATGTGAGATGAGTGAACCATACCCATGATATTCTGATCTGGAATTCCTTGCAACACCCATTGTAAGGAGGTAAACTGAATTTCTTTGTATGAGTAGCGTTGTGAGACTTATTTAAGGTTTAAAACCCCATCAACATATTAGTTTCCATATAGTACCTCGTAATTACGATATTCCTGAACATTAATGGCATATGTTTAACTAAATTTCTATTGCAGCAGTAGGAACACAAACTTCAATAATAGAATATGTTATTTTTTATTTGTATGTTGATCCACCAATGAAGGTTATCTCATTCCATAACCTTCCAAATTTCCATGGAATAGATTTTGAAGATCCTGATGCATTTTTGTTTGAGTTTGATATTTTATTCCAAGGTTATGATGATGCTACCAACTGTCAAAAATTAAAATTGTTTCTTTTTACCTTAAATGGAGAAGAATTACAATATTTCATGGGATTAGGGGGTGGTAATATAACCACATGGGATCAAATGAAAGAAACCTTTCTCACTAAATAGTAGTATTATTGCTGATATAGGGATATGAGGGAAAAAATATTTAAGATGATGCCAAAAGAAGATGAAAATTTGGAGGAATATGTTGAAATATTTCAATATAAATTTCAAAGCTCACCATACACTACCCTACCTAGGTATTCTTTGAAAACCACTTTGATTAGGATCATGGAAGATGAATGGATAGAAACACTTAATTTAATGGGGCAGGGTGGCATTTCCAAAGAAGGATATGATGACATCATAAAATTGGGTATCAGGTGTTCACAAGGGAGTACAAGAACAAAACCTGGAACTCATGACCCTCTCATTAGATCTATAAGAATTGCAGGAGGATGAGTTACATGAGCATAAATTGGTAATTTTTTGGAAGAATTTAAAAATGGTATTTTAAGAACCCTAAAAACACAATTCGATTTTTTCAAGGTATAACATAAATAGGCTGAAGTAGAATAGGTATTGTATATTTTTTGTCCCCATAGTCGAAAGAAGCATCGTCATAAGTAATTTCCATTGGAAACAGTTGAGACATGTTCCATTTGTACCAAAAATAATTCAATTGATCACTGTCCTTCACTTCTTGGGCTAAAGGATGAATTTAAGGAAGATAAATCAGAACCAAAACCATTATATTTTGTGTCACAACAATAATAATGTCAGAATCTACCATCAGGTATGCTCCCAGACCCTTCTATGTTTTTTTTCTAGAAAATATGCTTAACAACAATTTCCTGAATGATATTGGGAGGAACAACAAAATCCCACTAACACCAGCAACCACAACCATATAGTTTACCACCCTAGACAAATTAATCATTCCCTAGTACCTCCATGCCAAATCAACAATATTCCACAACTTCATGGAAAATTACATCAAATATTTTGTATCCTCCATAATGGGGAAACCAACCTACTCAAGGGTCAATGTTGTCCTAAAATTGGAAATGCCCCATTAGACCAATTAATCAAGAAATGGGAGAAATGAATAAGCCACAAAATCAACAACTGACATAATCTCCACTTCAATTATCTTCAAACACTCCACCTCCACTTCGACCTCAGTACATACACAAACAAATCTAAATCCAAATAATAGACTTATGTAGTTTTTCAAAATTGTGGAAAGTCTAGATCCCCCTTATTCTTTATAATGTAATGAATTAAGTTTGATATCCGAAAGAAAAATATTTCCATAATATCACTCAAAAAATCAAGATAGAATAGAAAATGAAAAACTCGCTAGGGAGCATTCAGTGATAGAACAATCCCAACATGTTGTAATCATTACTAAATCAGAGCTGACCAGCCAGCCAACTGAGGACATGCACCTATTGAGGTTACTGATAGTTCTCTACAATTCCCTGAGAGATTGGTCGTACTAAAATCACCTGCACATCCTAATTTTCGCCTCTTAGGGGAATTTCAAGAATTATATATCGAAATTCCTCTACAAAGGGCTATTACAAAAACATTAATTTATGTTAAAACCATTAAATAATTTTGTGTTAAGAAGCCTGGTAGGAAATAAAAATATCCTCCTACATTCCATATTTTAGGGAGACTCTCTTATCTTATTCTAAGGAAGAAAATACCCATACAATATGATAGACCTGAAAACCCTATTGCTATTTTTCAGACTCTCGGATATAATTTTCCAAATACATTGGTGGACTTGGGAGTGGCCATGAATATTATAACACTTGAAGCTTCTGGACTCATAGGAACAACTACATTTAAACCAACTGTGACTATGTTGGAGTTGGCTGACATATCTATTGTAAGACCAGAGGGAACTTTGGATGATATTATTGTTTCCCTAGATTCTTGGGAATATCCAATAGATTTTTCTATCGTTGATCCTAAAAATAAACTAGAAGGACACCTATTTATATTTTCTTGCCACTATATATGCATACATACAATGTTGAAGTGAAAGTATGACTATTTCTTAGTAATAACCATCAAGAAATCTATTTTATACCCTCTCACTAAGCCCATCATATTGACTAATTATATTAGATGTTTCCCACTTGAATATCAGTAACTAAATTTATGTCGTCCTCTTACTTTTCATAAATCCATTATGTTTTAAAAATAGAACGAGGATGATGTAATTGACACTCATTAATCTACCTTCCATTATTGGCAACCGAAACTGTTAAATGTTGAAAGTTGTGCTTGAGAATGAAGCACAAGGTGATCCATTAGATGATTTGAATGTTGAACACATACCCACAGCTACAGTTCACAACATTTTTCCTATCGAAATAGAGTGTGGCAAGACCTTGAACATTAACACTGACCTTAATAACCTCCATTGTGAAAGGTTGATCCAAATTATTCAAAAATAAAGATAGGATTTTTCCTGGGAATATTCAAATATAAAGGGAATTGATCTAAAACTATATTCACATCATATTTATATTAAGAAATATGTTCACATCATTCATGAACCGAAAAGAAGACTAAATCCACAAATCAAAGATATATTAAAAGAATAACTTAGAAAATGTTTTATGTTAATTTTATATATATTATTTTTGATAGTCACCGGGCTTCACCATTAGTGGTATTCCCAAAAAATAATGTCAAATGTATAATTTGTTTCGACTATAGAGAATTAAATAAATCCACGTATAAGAATCATTTTCCTCTTCCATTTGTGGATCAACTCCTCGACACTCTTTCTGGAAAGACATATTTTTCTTTCTTAGATGGGTTTATTGGATATAATCAAATACAGACTTACCCCAAAGCCAAAGAAAAAACTATGTTCACCTATCCATTGTGGAATAATTTCATATAGAGTCTTACCATTGTGGTTGTGCAATGCACAAGCCACTTTTCAAAGGGAAATTATTAATATTTTATTACTTGATTAGTGATGGAATTTAACTATATATGGATTATTTTACCCCCTATGGTGATAAATTTAACCAAGATATGTAGAATATTAGGAAATTTACTGCATGATGTATAGCCACCAGCTTGTGCCTTAGTCATGAGAAATGTCATATTATGATGACAAAAGGAATAGTTATGGAACATTTCATTTATGCTACATAAATTCATGTAGGATGAGGTAATTCTTAAAATTCCTACTCCTCGAGTGCAGACATAGGTACACTGTTTCCTTGGTTATGTTGGTTATTATCTTCATTTTATCACAAAATTTTCAAAAAAGGTAGCACCTCTATATGTATTTACTAGACATGTGGAATTTGAATGGACTGATAAATGTGATACTCCTTTTGCAAATTTGAAGAGGATGGTCTCAACATATCCCGTGTTGCGAGGAACAAAATGAAATTTACCATTTCTTATATCTTCATATGTATTAGATACAGCGGTAGGTGTAGTCCTCAAACAAGAAGAGGATAAAAAGGCTTATGCCATTTATTACATTAGAAATAACCTAATGCCAACTGAACTGAATTATAATGTAACAAAAAAATAAATTTTAGTTGTTATTTATTTATTATTATATAATTATATTCAGAAATTTAACAATATATCAGATATTAATATATAACTGTTTTGGTAAGAACATATTATTCCAATTGAGTTCGAAGTTAATAGTCTCAAAACTTCCAAGGAACTCATATTGGACTTCACAGAAGCATAAACACAATGTTCACAAGAACTTAATGAATTAGATGAAATGTTTCTTCTTGCTTTACAACATAATTCCATAATTCAATTGTAGATAGCTAAATGGCATGATAGGTTGATCAAAATGAAATTTTTTTATAAAGGGTACAAGGCATTGTTATATGACACATGATTCCAATATTTTCCATGTAAAATTCAAACGAGATGGCTTGGCCCTTGTGAAATTACTGAACTTTATGAAAATGGAACAATATGCCTTACTACAATTTACAATGTTGGAGTTTCGTTTCTTGCCAATGGACATCTTCTCCATCGACCACTTACTAGATATTACTTTGTTCACAAAATCGATAACGATGGCAATCTAGAAGTTGTAGCTGATTTGAGAAATTTCCACACGACCACAACCAGGTGAATATTTTTGAGGATATTATCTTTGTTTTGTACATAATGTAAATAATTATTCTCTTTTTTTATATTATTTCTTAAATAAATATATATATATATATATATATATATATCATCACTATAAATTTTACCACAGTTATTCTTTCCTTAATCATTGTCATTGTTTCCTCAGTCACAATTGTTGTTTCCTTAGTTTCAACCATTTTTTTCCTTAGGAAAAGTTGTTGTTACCTCGGTCACAGCCATTTTTTCCTTTATTATGCTATTGTTTATTTAGTCACAGTGTTGTTTCATTTAATTATATCTATTGATCTTTAATATGTGATTATCATATCTTTATTCCTTTAGGGAAAGGGATATTTTTAGCTTTATCCTTGTATGATGTTGGAAAAATAATTTTTTTATGGATATCATTAGAGAATATTTTATGAGAAACCATTATCAAAATTTTGAAAATTTTCGTGAATTTTTAATCCTTTCTATAAATGTAGACAAATTAAAATAGTGCTTATTCTTCATCCTTTCATCGCCACATATGAATATATTTTAATTCAAATTTTACAACGATAAATGATCATAAATTTCTTTTTTAAGGAAAAAACTAGCAAGCTAGAAGGATTTTACATGCCACCCCATTTACTATGTAATTTATTGAGTTTAATGAAAATTATAAATTAACAGAGGATAGGAGGTCTCATCACGAGCCGACCTACCATGATAATAGGAACTAGTGAAGTGGAATTACCATTTATGGTTATAAAGCTAGGGCAATTTCATTTGGCCTTTAAATTCAAGGACAAGAGGTCTCATCACGAGCTGGCTAGTTCACCTCATTAACTTTTGTGAATGGAATTGTTCTTAACCGGTCACCACATGAGAAAAATGGCCTTCTGTAAATAAATCAAAATTTTATATACAATAACAAAAATTAAAAATTTCTTTAGTAAATGGGAAATTGGCATCTCAAAGGGTTAAAAAGGAAATCATGTCAAGGCTCAAGACTCCTTCTAGAAGCAGAGGACATGACTGTGGTATTGAAGTAAAGCCAAGAATTAGAATATAACTAGGCTTTTTGTTCCCTAAAAATTAAAACAATAACGATCATTAAATTTATTTTTGACATTATTAAAACCTTCCGAGTATGTGGTGATGTTATGTTTATTCTCAGTATTTCACTATAATTCTACATACTAGAAATATTATGTTTCTGTTAATTCAACATTGTAATTTAAAATTATTTCTTTTTTTTTATGTTGCATGCTAACACTAGAAAATTGTATAGGAAAAAGACATTAAAAATGCCAAGCAGAAGGTATAGACAAATATTTTTAGAGAAGAAATACATTAGGAAGGACCTAAATTTTATTTTTTCCTAAAATTCAAATGGAAGCTAATGGACAACACAACAACAACAAAGGATGTTCGTGAATAGTGCGACTATTCCTTTGATATTTGCATAGTCCTGGAGATGGTGAGATGTCACCATTCGAGACCACTTGAAATTCTTTCCCAAGATGATTATTTATGTACTACTATCAAGGAAAGCCAAATTTGAGCCACCTTAAGGAGGTATGCAACCTACAAAAGAATCTCCTCCCCACTCTTTAGTCACTGTAAAAAATTTTCCAAGAGAGGGAAGAGAAGTTAAAATAATTCTTATATAAACTAGCCTTTAGAAAAATAAATGGAGACACATTGTTATGCTAGCCAAATTGGTTCATAGCAAACGCGGTTATGAAGTCCAGAATTAGAAGGATTGGAAGGAATTATGTGTTGGTCATCCTACATCTCATACCAAGAGAGAGAGGTTTAATATTTGACCTCGATTGACCATCCTTTGAGAGAGGGAGAAGGTGCTTGCAGGAACTTCAGGGAAGGATCCCCCCTTTTTTTGGCTATTTGAGCTCCTTAGCTCGAAGGACCCACTTCAAGAGTTTAGCATTTTATATTTTTCACCAACAGCACCGAATAAAGGGAGAACACCTCGCTTGTGATATTAGGTTGTTTTATGTATCGAGCTCTTGTATTCTGAATCTTTTGCTGTTTTATTTGTGTTGTATTATTAGTTTTCCCTCCTAACCTAGATTACATTATGTTAAATATATTCCATTGATAGTGAACAATGATTTTTACCTATGACCTTGTGCAAGTAGTAGCCAACTTACTAAAGAAGTGTGTTTCATACACTCTTTCACCAAATACAATACCACAACCACCCTTACATTTTATTTTCATCTCTTATCACACTCAGTGAAATTTTTACACAACAGATAGGGAAATTGTTCTTCATTTTTCTCGAAAGCGTGCTCCAACAAAATGCACTCCATGCCTGTGGGAATATAATCTATGCAATAGACTAGAAAGAAAAAAAAATTCTACTTTTCCCGTTTGTAAGATCATTGGAAACTCCTAATAGTTTTTTATCATTGTCTTTCTATATTTTACTACTGTTAGGAAAATTAATTTCTATGCTTAACCTCAAATTAGCTTAGCAACAAAGTAGTTTTAATTTTGGTATTTTATTTTTCAAATTAAAATTAGTTTAAAGAGGGAGAATGTAAGTGGCCTTAAATCCATGCCTGTTTTCTGAACAACTCATTTACTGACAATTCTACAGAACACATAGTTTAATTATTCAAAATTAAGAGGCCCATGATATTCACACATCTTGTACCAATTCAAGTTTTTTCAAATTTTTCATTATATTAGTTCAATTTTTCATTAATATCTGGGAGTAGGATCAAATTGTCAAAAAAGAAAGCAAGTAATCTCTTCCACCCTCGCACCTTTTGGTGAGCCTGGGTAGGCATACAAAATCATTCCTAAGAAAATTTAAGGTTCCATCTCTGTATAGTGAGAACATAATCTAACTAGGTAAGGTGTAACTGGACCATAATCCACACATAATTTCAATTTCTTGCAAGGAACAATCACACATAGGGTAATTAGAAAAGGATTGTAAAGGATCATCGCATATCCATGTCTCATAAAACTTGTGATTATTCAATCAAGATCACACATGAAGCATTAGTAAGCATTGAACCATAAGGCACCCAGTGTTTTGGGACCTTTGTTTTCTTCTTACAATTGCTTCATAAAAATACACCCAAAATAAGAATTAAGACTCTCTAAAAATAATAATTAACTGAACTCACTAAATTCTCCCAACAGGGGCCACAAAAGAAATTATAGTTCAATTAAGGACCATCAAAGGTAGGAATCCAATAATCTGTCATGGTCATAATACATTTTGAAACATATATTTTGACATTTTAGGGAGATTCAAATCTGTATATCTGCCCACATAATGAATACCTAAGCATTACAAAGACTTGTCTCATAGGGGGGTAAGCTTCGGCTCAGTGTGTGCGGTACTCTTTAGGGCTACATGACCCATCTATTGCTTAGTACTGGTAACCGATTACAAAGAAGCTCAAGACTCGAACAGACACGTGTGATGACTATACTTTAGTGGCCAAAAAACTAGGGCATAATTTCCCTATAGGTGATGGTGTAGGAAGCACTTGATCCTCATACCATTACCTTCGTCGATTCTTTGTCTGCTAGAAGGCATCACTAGTTATTTTGGGACATTGTCCCCAGTAGCCATCAGAAGATATCTTCGCAAGACCTACTTTCAATGAGAGTGTAATGGAAAGTAGGTCTATATAGGCTTTGGTATCATACAAAAAATACACAAAGAACCTCATTTTTTCCTTGTTTTGTCACATAGTTTTAAAATTAAAGGAAAAATTACCTCTTATTTTTTCACTTTATTTTATGCATGTGATTGTATTTTCTTTGATATAAATCCTCCTTCCTCCAAAAAACCAAGAATACTAACAATATTACACTAGTCGACACCATAGTGGACTGAATGGGACACTATCGATCTAGACATTTCTTAGACCTCCCTTAATTATAGGGAGGAGTGCTAGGCCTCCCACTATTTAGGTATCGAGGATGACACACTTCCACCATTATTCGATCTTCCTTTATCGTGGCATATTTTATTGGAAAACCCTAAGGGTCGCCCAACACCACACTAGTGGAGACCCTTAGAGGGTCACCACACTCAACTCCTCCTATGACCGCTATAGGTCAAAGGATTACTACCCCTTCAGGGAGTTAGAAAAAAAATTCATTAGGCCATGCCAGAAGATAGCATTCCCCAGTAACCTCCCCTAAACCATAAAATCTAGTAACTTATTTCTAAACAAAGTACGATGGCACTCAATTGACAGTTATCCTTCTTAGCATAATTAAATCTTCCTGCTGTAACGAAGTTAACAAATTACCCCATTGCACATGGCCTTAATTTCCCCCCGATGCCCACAAAGCTTCCTTCTAATATACTAAAATTTGAAGGGAAGAAAGCGGAAGAAACCAAAAATTATATAATGAATTTCCACTTGTGGTGTTCGTAGAATAGTATCATTGATGATACCATTCGACTGACACTATTTCAATGCACCCTGACAGGGCCTATGGCGAAATGGTATTTCGAGCAGCCATTTGCATTGCACGTAACCTTTTTCACCTTCCCTACTACATTCCTTACTTATTTCCAGCTCCAAATTTACCATGAATCGGGAATGGAGCCTCTTACATATTTTAGACAAGTGTCAGTCATTCATATATCAAACCATCTCTATGAATGACGGAGATGTCATAGTTTGTGAAAAGCTAAAATTGACGACATAGTTATGTTGGACTTATTTTTGAAAACCCTCACTGTAAATATTTCAAAAGACATGGAAACACGAAAAAATAACTCAAAGGAAAATACGATTAGAAAATCCCGGCAACTCGAACTCATTTACACCCAATCAGGAAATATTTACAATGTCTTCCAAATTCCTCATGCCTGCAAACTTATAGGGAGTTAACAGGCATGTCGAATATCGTTGAGTGTTTTATAGGGTCCTTAGCCCAAGTTCAACGAAGCAGTAGTCACCATTACCTAGAATAATCTTACGATTCTACTTAGAATGTATCAAAACTTCGACACCACAAATTTCATCCTACACCTCTACAGAATGTGATGAATAGGGCAATGCTATACCATCAACATCAAAGAGTTTCATACCCTCCCTTGCAGGGGCACCAATAATTAGCTTGGAATATTGATATAATAGAATCACCCTAGTAGCCATACACCAATTAGGGATAGGGGAACCAATATTCTCCTTTTCCCACACAAAATACACCGCCAAAGTAAGAAAATGCACTGGTGAATCTTGTGCGACTATCCTAGCCTCAACAATGACAATAATATGATCAATAGAATATAAATATTCCTCCAAACACTGTAAAGAAGAAGCCAAAGAACAAAAAAAAATGATATTATGGACAGGGGGCTGTAATCAACAAGGCCTCTCCGTGATATCATGCTAGGAGAACCCAAAAAAAATCAAAATGAGGAGCCAAGTAATAGTTCCCAAGGGAAAAAAAGAGACACGGTCTAAGGAAAAAACATTATTGGGACATATGTGGTGAATATGGCCATTACACTCACCATGGCTCCAAACTCCCTGAACTGAAAATTTTTGAGGGTAACCGAGGACAAGGGTGAAAAAACTAACAACCTGTAGTAATAAAAGAACCTTTTATCTATCATGGAGTGGTTAATACCTAGCAACAAAAACAACCCCAAAATGATGCCATGAGGAACAACCAAAAAATCTACAAGGCTAGAGAAGATTTTTTCTTCCAAACACGGAATAGGAACTATGAAACTCCACCATATACCAACCTGTTAGGTACAATTATGAGCACACCTACCAATTTGTTAACTATCTCCAATATAGCTATTGAGCCCCTTACAAGAATGATCAAAGGAAAAACTAGGTGTGTTGTCTTGAGGGGTCTTGACCTAGGTTCAGAGTTTATGGATAAACCAACAAACCCTCCAACTATTGGCCCTTTTGAAAATTACCTACTTGTGTAGATCAAAGTATCACTCGAAGAAATATGCGGGGGGTGCTGGAAGTAGGTTTTCACACCATGAGGGAGAAAATAATGAAGTGGTCCTACGAAAATTGAAGGTAGACTTATGTCAATTGTAAACATATCTGTGCAACAGTATAAAGCAGAATCATAGAATGTGTGCAATCCTTAATAGATTGAGACAGAGTTGATAATCTCCTTAGTGCATATGAACATAACAGAATCATATCTAGATCTCAAGAATGCAATTACTTAAGTAGATTTTTCGATCATCAATAAGCATGCATAACCATACCAAATATCCTTTGCACAATAATCAAGAGAAATATAGAAATTGTGATCTAAACAGAAGAAAAATAGTAAATAACTCGGATTCATAACAAAACAAGCTTGCCAAAATCCTTCCTTTCCATTAACTCGGATCTCTTAATACATATTAGATTTTCCCTTAGATAAACATTATGAGTAGACAGCCAGGCCTAGGTCTTCGTGCACATAACCACTAGGAACCTTTCTACACAACCCAAACAAAACCCTTACAACAGATTAAAAATTCATATAGATTGCGATATCATATCATACTTATTTATATTTAATTTAGACTCTATCTATCTAGTTATAATATTTCTGTGCACAGATACTATGGTCTCAAACGATGGTTTGAGGCCCACAATTTACACTTAAACCCCTTTACATCAAAATTAGGGACTTTGACCCACCCCAAAACCCCTTGAATTAATTGCATAGCACTCATATAAAAACTTATACAAAATTACATAAACAATTGTGCCTCAGGGGACTCCACTCCAACAAGGTGCGCAGGAAATCATTCCAAAGATGCTCATAGCTATATTATAGTGCATCACATGGCTCAATATCCAGCAGCCATGTCATCATTAGAATTCCTACAATCATGTGTAACACATCATAAAGTCTTACTTTATTCTTTAGGTGAAATCGACCCTTCTGATTCTTTCCTAATCATTTTTGATCTAGACAAGGCAAGCCCTAGGCTTCCTTCTCTAGTCGCTTTCTACATACTAGGTTTTGTTCAGACTATCACCATACACTGGTTCATTATGGATGAAGGAGAATCCACGTGCATCATCTCCAAATCAGTTTGGTCAAATTTAGGATCACCTGAATTAAAACCATCTAACATCATGCTTACAATTTATGGCAGGTGCCCATCATCCCCCATAGGTCGTTATCAAAATTTCCTAGCGAACGTGTCCAAAAAAATATTCCTTATAGACATTGAGGTATTATATGGATAATTGGACTATAATATACACCTCGTGAAAAGTTACAAGTATGTTATGACTATGATGACATCCTATGTTTTTAGGGTGATGATGTTCCCTCATGACGATCAGATCATCACCATTGACCAACTCACATACTACGAAAAGAAGCCAATGACCACTCCAGATGTTGCAATACCATACATAGATACGACCTTGGAACCACTCGAAAATTATACCGAATTTGGCCTAGGAAAATTTAAACCATCTTCTATCCTAGGATCATACCTAGGAGACCCCCCTATCATACCGAGGGAATCCTCAGAAGGTATGAAGGCATCAGTGTGCATGATTACCTCATCAAACACTGAAACCAACCTCGAACTAGAAAGTAGTAGCATTGATACCAAGGCCACGGGCTCAACATTCCTACCTTATTCTATCTCCAAACTCCATATTTATACCCGCCACCTGGTTTTATTTCGAAACAAATCATGGAAACTCTTACATTACCAAACATGGTTTTCACAATAATAGTATAGTATATGGCTCCCCTATCTATGTTAGGAAGCCTAGGTATTACCTCTATGGGAATAACTCCTATTACACCCCAACAAGCCATAATATCCAAGCGAGCCCTTGTAGAAACATTGGCTAGTACCACTACAATGGGTAACATGAAAGGGAAAAAGGTCAACACTTCTAAGATTGATAGGGCATTACAACCTTGGGCATTGTGCGATATCGTAGGCCATCATACTAACATTTTCCTGGAATTATATGAATTGAAACCTCTTCTATATACCAAAAGAAATGTCGCAACCTAAAACACTTGTAAAAAGGAAAAGTTCATGAATATTAAATGGAAGGTGTTATGCACCAACAATGCATGTGCCATATAAATTGAATTCTTACATTACACCCATCATTACCGAGATATGATATAGGGATGCATTACAATCCTTAGAACAATCAAATCAAGAGGACCCCTCGACATCTTCCATCCAAATGGAGGATGAACGGTCAAAAACCATCTTGTATGTACGAGAAAAAAATGCATCATGCTCATACTCATCCACCCCAATGGCTTAGAAAAGGAAAAAAAAGGCCACACTCCATGTCTGAGTTTGTGAATTATGCAATAAACCCGATCTCTTAATCATACAGTGTGCCAAATTAAGGGCTTTCAACCATTGGTACCAAATTCCACATATTTCCCAAAGAAACTTATCGTGACATAGAAGACGCACACGTCGCACATTTTGAAGCAAACATCATGTGTGTTTTTTTCCCAACCTCTGTCATCTCTGATCGATGTTTAATTTCATGCAATGTTTCATCGCTAAAAATCCTGATTTAGAAAATTTGAACATAGAAACTACGGATAATAGTACAACTCAAAGGATAGAAGAAAAAAGGAGAAAATTATTTATATGAAAAGAGATACGTTCACTGGAACAACCACCTCTCCCCCATAGCCATCCTCAATCTAAAGACTAGCATTGCACATTATGTGATGAACGTGATCATTTGATTGTGCAATGTGCATCTCTAAAAAATTTTCAAAGGTGGTACTCAATTAATCTGGTGTACTTCATAGGGTTACAACAAAAAAGAAATTTTTGCTAGATATGTTAGGATAATCACCATATTTTCCATTGTTCCTATATTCCCTCATTGTTTTTAGCATTATATTTGCTACGCTTGGCCATAACTAATCTCGCCGACTAGCAAAAATTGGATTCAGAGTCCATAGAAAGTTACACAACTAAGGATAATGAAGCAACTAGGTCGGTCCTTTGCATATCTGAAGAGAGGAATTCATGAAAATTACAATTTCCCACCCACGAACCCACCCCCCCATGCTCTCTCCCAGCCTATGTATTGTGTGACGAACATGACCATTTAATCACGTAGTGTCCAAATTTAGTATCATTATGAAAATGATACCCAAACAGCCCGGTGGTCCAAAGGGATTGAAAAAAATAGCATCAGTATTTTCTAATTTTCCAAGATAACCACCACACTCTGCATTTCCCCTTTATCCCCCTATTTCAGCTAATGTTAGACATCATGTAGTCATTCATCACCAATAATCCAAACGTATTCAGTTTCGTGTTACCAAAACATAGGCAACCGGTAACAACGAGGCCTACCCCATGTTGTCACCAGCCAGCTAAGAACACAAAGGCAAGTCCTCTCTGAAGCAAGGTAAGACGAAAATCAACCATCTCATGTGCACTATGTGATATAAATGACCACATGGTCAATCAATGTGAAGAGCTTAATAATTTCATAGATATTATCTGGATGGTCATGCCCATACCATACATTCATATCTCTAATCAAGAATGATCACCCGCTGTTATTTATGAATTTCCTCACAATTTTACTATACGATGAATTTTCATTACCTTCCAAGGTTAAGAGCGAGTAGAGCAGCATTGGAAGAAAAAATCCCAAAGGATCCAAATCAAAAAGGACCTAAGACTAGGAGATGGCAGAAATGAATAAATGATAATTCTTGTAACTATCCCCCATCATGATCCTCCAATATGATGATTAGTAATAGATCTCATACAATATACTCGGTGAGTACTTTTACTCTTTGCAATATTTGCATGAGCCAGGATCATGATACAGAGGAATTCCATATGTGATGGACATTTCGAAAACTCTACATCCATCAAAATATTCACATAAAAGAAGATACATGTACCCTTCATACATTGTCGAGAGAGCATGTATCTCCTATGGGTGAAAAAAAAATGCATCCCTAAAATTATTCCACCATTTAATGTTGATGACACACAAAACCATATATGATTTAACTCCTCATGCATGGGAACCATAACTTGTGCTCTCTTCTCATCATTCATGGTGTAGAGAAAGTTGCAACTACAACAATGGTAGTAGTAACTTCGACGGTGAAAACCTAGCTCATCTTCACCCTTTCAACCTCATCTGGTTCCATGAAATCAACCACAGAATCATATTCATGTCTATTCACTGACACTGTTAGGCCTAAACGAATTCCTCACAACCTCAGACAAAAAAATCCCCCCTTGTAAATCTTGTTTCACTCTAATGAGGATATATTAAAGGCCATGATAGAACCAAATTGTTCATGGGACGCAATCGATCACTTCTCGTTTTTCCTTTTAGAAAAAACCATTCGTGCCTAGCAGAAAAAAAATTCAAGGATATTTATGCCATTGAGTCCAAAGACTTCCTTCCATCAGGAAAGATAGATTGGTTCAAGAACCCTATGCCAGTGCCCAATGCATTTGTGGAAGGACATATGTCAAATATTTCTTTGAGAATTAAGGTAAATATCTCGAAACAACCAGGAAAAAATGAATAAATATTGCTGGGGAAGCATGTTTCCAAGAAGAGGTATCCACATATACAAGCCTATTACAAGAGTATAGGGATATCCTCGCTTGGTATTATTCTAAAATTCCAGGGATAAGCCCCACCATCGTGGAGCATCACATTGACACTTGGATTGATGTATCACCCATCCACCAAAAACAACATCAGTCACACCCATCTAAAGCAAGAGAAATCAAACAAGAGATATAAAAGCATCATAAAGTTAGATTCATCTACCCAATCTCTTACACTTCTTGGGTTTCTAACCTTGTACACATCATGAAGAAACATGGCACCATTCAAGTGTATATCGATCTTTGAGACTTAAACAAATATTTTCCCAAAGAAAACTACCCCCCTCCTTTCATTGACCAAGTCATTGAGGCTCACTCTAGTCATGAGGCATTTTCCTTCATCGATCGATTGTCGGGTTACAATCAAATTCAAATCTAAAATATGAATTTATATAACACCAAATTCCCCACCCCTTGGGGCACATTTTTATATTAGGTTATGCCATTTTCTCTCAGAAACACTGGAGCCACCTTTCAGCGGGACATGAACTATATCTTCCACAACCTGGCTCATATTATCTTATCATACTTGGATGACCTCATAGTACGATCCAGGAAACAAGCTTACCATCTAGAAAATATTTGTTTGGTATTTGAGCGATGTTGACACTACAAGCTACGCTTGAACCCTCTCAAGTGTGTCTTCTGCATTAATGCAAGTAGACTATTAGGATTCATAGTATCCAAAGAAGGAATTAGATTTGACCTCCTGAAGGTCCAGGAAATCAAAGAGGTCCCACCACCCAAAACACTAAATAGACTTCAAATTCTGTAGGGAAAATCCAACTTTGTACGACACTTTTTCCCTAACTATGCCAATTGCACAGGGCTTCCTACGTTTGCTTCATCAAGACTAGGGAAAATTTTAAGGATGGAAAATTATTTTGAAGTTTAAAAGAATGGCGAATCTCACTAGTCCCTAATGTGAAAAATATAAAATATTTATTGATGTATTTGTAAAATTATTCAAATTTATAATGATATTATATATATTGTCTATGTAATGTTGTCTATTTTTAAGGTAAAATAATTTTATATTGTAAAACTTGGGCGAATCACTTTTGTAAAAAAATGGAAATTGGCGAAACTTTTTTTTTGGAAAAACCATGGAAAATTAGCCCACCTACGAATATTAGCCCCTAAAATTTTCCACGGTCAATAAATTCCATTAAATTGGGATTATTAGGGTCAAAATTCATTTGAGGAACTGAAGGTCATGTTGTTTCAACACCCTTTATCAGCCCACCCAATTACGACAAAGACTATACCTTATACCTATCTGCATCATATAGAACCGTAGTTGTGTTGTTAGTCTAGAATGGACCTGAAAACAAAAAGCACATAATTTATTATGTCACCAAGAACCTAGCCTGGCTTGCCTCGAGGTATGAGCTAGAAGAAAAAAAAACCTAGCCTCACTATGCATAGTACAAAATCTTTGGCATTACATCATCCAAAGATTGAGAACAGTCATAGCAAATATCCACTACATGCAATATTGGCTAACCTGTCGTATGATAAAACACAATTATGCCTGATGCATAGTTATACTACAAGAATTCGACCTATTGTTCTACTCCCCCCAAAGAAACAAAGCACTCATCCTAGGCAAGTTCATCACTGATCTCCCAAATGAGACCCAAGGTTCTCTAGTTAATGACTCACTACCTAATGAACATTTGTTCTTAGTGATGATAACCCTTGGTACGATGAAATTCTTCTATTTCTGCGAATGCAAAAGTTCAAACCCCAACACATGCATGATGACCAAAGGCACATATTCCATGAGGTCCCCCCACGATACCTTCTAGTGGGGGACATCCTTTATCAAAGAGGCGTTGACACCATTTTACATCGATGCTTCACTAATGACCAAACTAAGAAACCCCTAAATCACTACCATAGTGGGGCTTGTGGCAACCATCTCTCGAGGATGGCCACCACCCAAAAAGTCTTATGTGTTATTTATTTTTAGCTCACCCTATTCCATGATTGCATACAAGTATTTAGAAGGTGCGAATGATGCCAACACTACTCTCACAAGGCAAGAACCCCTCCCGCTCCCCTACACCCGGTCATTGTAGCAGTCCCCTTTTGCAAATGGCCCATCTACTTTAGGACTTGCAACCATACTTCATATGGAAACCACAAATACATCACAGTAGCCATTGAATATTTAACAAAATGGGAATAAGCCTTTCCCACATATGATAACACCACAAAAACTGTAGCTCAGTTTCTCTTCAGCCATGTCATCAAACAGTTCATTGTACCTAAGGAGTTAGTATCTGACCATGGTAAGAATTTCAAGAATGAAATATTAAAGGAGCCATCCCATCACCTTTGTTTCACACATGAGTTTGCATCACCATACTACCCCCAGTCCAACAACCAGGTAGATGCTCTAAACAAAGTACTAAAACAATGTCACATCACATGGTAAACAACCATAAAATGAGCTCGCACCATATGGTGTTTTCCTCCTTATGGGAATACCGCACAATGGTCAAATTCTCAATAGGGTTCACACCTTTCTAGTTAGTATATAGAGCAGAGGCCATGATTCCCATTGAGCATGAAATCCCCAACTTACACGCAACCATCGAACTTCTCATTGATACTCAACCTCTAGAGAAATGGTTGGTACAATAAGAAATCGTTGATGAAATTTGACAACAATCTCTCAAACATAATGAGATTCACAAGAAAAGAGTGAAAGCATCATTCAAACGCAACATCACCCCTTTGTCATTTTCTGAGGGGGAGCTATTCCTCCACTATGATGTTGCAAAAGAAGCCTTATGACCTAGGAATTTCAAAACATTATGGAAGGGTCCTTACATCATCAAACAATGTCTCCTCAAAGAAGCATACATTTTCACAAATCCTAATGGTACATGCCTAGCCAATCCTGTTGATGGGGTCTACCTCAAAAAATTACACCAATAAGGAGGAAAGATTCACTACACTATAGATAAAATGAATGTAACATAAATGTTTATGATGATCACAACCATCATGGACTTGTTCTCAAAACATCGGTCTTATGTCACAGATGGATTGTCCACCCATCTACCAATTTGGATCTGTTGATGGAGCCTCTTTGCTACACAACAATTTGTCACCGTCCCTACAATACCCATCCCGAACATTGGAGGGCTCATTTCGTGACCTGTGAGCAGAGACAAGACTTGAAAATACTTTCATTGCATCCCTCTGAAGATTAGCTTTGATTGCCCTAAAAACATCTCCCTGCAAAAAACCCTAAAAATAGCTCTTTTTCCATTGGTGTGGTTCCACAGTTCAGCCCTCGCGCCAAGGGGGAAAATCCTCCAAATAGGGTGTGCTAATTGGTGCTCTGTCGTAGAGCCACACCCGCGCCAACCATATTAAGAGGTGTTTTTAAAAAGTAAATGGTGGAAGTTTCATCCTGACAAATTCCTGGACTGATATCTATCTTGAGTTGGGAGGTTTGGCTACGGATTTCCATAGAGAGGAAGTGGTTTGCCACCTCTCATGGAAGCTTCCTTGATGATAGGGCCAATCCCATAATTATAGGGATCCCAACTCCTATTCCTCCACATATAAAAGCCTGCCCATCTCCATGGCAAGCTAGTCTTCAAATCTCCAAGTTCCCAGGAGCTTTTACATCCTTATGCTCCAAGAGCCTTCTTGATTCCCTTAAGGCCAAATCCAAGCAAGGAGACTATTGCCAAGTATCCAGAGAGAGAGGCTTGTCCCATCCCTGGCAGGCTTTATCAAGACATGTTGTGCTGACAACCCGCTAAAGGGGACTATTGCGTCGAAGCTATGGTTGTATTCTTCTTTTGACTCTTTAATGATAAGCAACTATCGGTTATGGTTCCACTCTTGTTATTGATTATTTTCATGAGTTATGTCCTCTTCGACTGACATATAGTTGTAGATACTAGATTTTATGCTTGCGTTTTTGTTGCTTCTTGCATGTGTAGGTGTCCGATCATGGAGATCGTGAGGATTGTGATCTGGTAGGGCAAAGGAACGGGAGCACCACCTCTTCTACAAACAATAGCGTCGGATTTTAGGTAAGCCTTCCTCGCAACTCAGTTTATTTTCAATTAGGAACCTGCACTGTAGCATGTTTGATTGTTGCTAGACCCGATCTGGGCTAGTAGGGATCGCCTCTATCCACAGAGGGGATTTACCTCCTCAACAATTTGGCGACTCCGCTCTGTTGAGGAGGTAAATCCCCTCTACGGACAGAGGTGATCCAAACTAGCCCAGATCGGGTCTAGCAACAATCAAACATGCTACAGTGCAGGTTCCTAATTGCAAATAAACCGACTTGCGAGGAAGGCTTACCTAGAATCCGATGTTGTTGTTTCTAGAAGAGGTGGTGCTCTCGTTCCTTTGCCCTGGAAAATCACAATCCTCATGATCTCCATGATTGGACACCTGCACATGCAATAAACAACACAAACACAAGCATAAAATCAAGTATCTACAACTATATGTGAGTCGAAGAAGACGTAACTCATGAACATAATCAAGAACAAGAGTGGAACCATAACCGATAGTCGCTTATCATTAAAGAGTCAAAAGAAGAATACAACCATAGCTTCGACGCAACACTCTCCTTTAGCGGGTCGTCAGCACAACATGTCTCGATAAAGCCTGTCAAGGATGGGACAAGCCTCTCTCTCCGGATACTTGGCAATAGTCTCCTTGCTTGGATTTGGCCTTGGGGAATCAAGAAGGCTCTTGTAGCATAAGGATATGAAAGCCTACTAGCTTTTATAGATGGAGGAAGGAGTCGGGATCCCTATAATCATGGAATTGGCCCTATCCTCAAGGAAGCTTCCATGAGAGGTGGCAAACCACTTCCTCTACATGGAGATCCGGAGCCAAACCTCCCAACTCAAATTAGATACCAGTTTATGGATTGGTTAGGACGAAAATTCCGCCATTTATTTTTAAAAAACACCTCTTAATATCAGCGTGGATGCGGCTCTGACGAGCGGCAAGCTGGCATGCCCGGGATTTCCCCTTGGCGCGGCGGGGTGGCTGTGGATAAGCCAATGGAAAAACTAGGGTTTTTTGCGGGCCTACATCAAACGAGTGCAATGAAAGTGACCTGAAGTCTTTCTCTGCTCACCGAATCACGAATGAGCCTACAGTAATGGGGATTATGGAGACGGTGACTCTTGTGTAATAGATGCCCCCTAAAGCATGAGGCCCAATAGAGAGAGAGGGTTGAAATGTTTTACAAGAACATGCTGACTGAAAACACTGCCATCGGAGAACCTGTGGAGCGAAGTACAACTGATGTCTCAGATACATGATATATATGCATGGTATGGGCGCAGCCATCCATAACAGAGTATACAATGATCTAGATCGAAGGCATGAGCGCAGCCATCCAGTGATGATCGATAAATAGACTCAGGTATGGTCGCAGCCATCCAATCAGTGAGTCATGTAAATAATCATAATAATCCACAATATCGCAGCGTGGATTATAACAGAAACAATCCAGGGTCTTTCGCTCCATCTCGACCCGAACAAAGTACAATATCATGCATGCGAATATGTGAGCTGAAGTCAAACATGCAAGAACATCGTTTGATTACCAGCCAATGATGAAATTTGTTAATAGACATGAGAGGAACCACCAATAATGAAAATGGCCCTCAAGGTACTATAGGTACAATCTATGGCATGTGAATCAATGAGCTGGCATCAAACACCCATAAAATCACTCAATCGGAGGCCAATGATGGAAACCTCACATCGAATGCGACGAACCTGCCATTGAGGCATGCAGGCTCCAAGGTACCATAAGGGAGTCTCTAGATCAGCTTCCTAGATAATGAGCTGAAGTTGACAGGAAGTGACCTTGATTGAAGGTGGGTCATAATGTTTCCCACATAATCGACACAAGACAGAGTAACATGATGTTTTTGTGAATCAAGATCAAATGAGAATTAAAAGGAGGTTGATACTTTGCAGAGGTCAACTTCTCTTGAACATATAAACGGCACGACAGTGGACTTGGCAGTATTTGACATCGACGGATCAGAGGTCATGGCGATGAGGCAAAGAAAATATGAGAGGTCAAAAGGGATTATCCAAACCCACGGAGGCAAAGTGAAAAACGAGATGAGATGTCCCCAACCCGACACGAATGAAAACAAGTGCCATGTTCAAGAGCGACATACTGCCGACATGACAACGATGTTGGTTCCATTTTTCCCCCGCCATTTTTGGTGAGTACCCCAATTACTTTTGATATCAATCTTGAAGGGGATGGCATATGCTTGTAATATAAGTCCGCCCTTTGGGTGAATCCATCCTAGTACATTTTACGAGCCCTAGGAAGGAGGAACTTGGATAAAGTCATGATTGACAATTTCCGATGTCATTTAGGTTTAACGAGTCTGACAAAGGAAGAACTTGGCGTCTTTTCATATTTAGAGAGTTTGAAAAAGACAGCATAAAAGTAAATTCCAGCGGTCCATTTTCGTAAATATTTCCTTAGATCCAAAGAGGTAGAAAACTATGTCTGAGAAAACCTCCTAGTCCCGATAGGCTAGGGTATTCCTTTTTTGTAAATAATCTATCCTAGCCCGAAAAAGGGGCAAATTTATACTGGGTAGATGTCGTTTCGTGTCCACTTTAACAAGATCGAAACGACAAGGGCCTCGGCAATCTTTTCATGTTTAGAGATTCAGAAAAGAGCTGAAAGATGACTCCTCCTGGAGGAACGAGTGGTATAAAGGGTAGCAACTGGTTCCGGTAATGGTGGAACTGCTCAAAACATGATAAAAGTCAAGAGGCTGGCTAAGAAGACCACTCATCGCAGTGGTTCCTCAGGAACGGGTAAAACAACCAAGTGAAGGCATATGATCGGCTAAGCAGATAGTGACAATGGGGTGAGAAAACCAAGGTTCATCTGACAAAAATAGGCTGATAAAATGACAATCACAAGAGGTAAAATGGGAAAGGTTTCATTTTTACACAAGCTTGAAGTCAGGAAACTCTGCTTGAAGTTGGTTTCATTTTTACACAAGCTTGAAACAAAGATAAACTATGCTTGAAACTGGTTTCATTTTTACACAAGCTTGAAACGGAAACAAACTATGCTTGAAAAAGTAAGCATGCCCCCAGCATGGTGAATCAATTCGAGGTACATGCCCCCCAAGCTTCAATCCATGCACCTGAGTAAACAGATGCAGTGAAGGTTCAAGTTACGAGATCTAAGAAAGACTAGACTGGGATTTTACGAGATCTAAACAATGACTCGAATTGAACAGGAACTTGTTTCATTATTTTAACGAGGTTGACACATTAAAATAACTATCCTCAAGACACCTTGTTTCATGGTTTAAGGAGCTTGACACAAGACAAGGAACTCTACTCCGATAGACCTTGTTTCATTTTTTAACGAGCTTGACACAAGAAAAGAACCATGCTCTGACAACCTTATTCCATTTTTTAAGGAGCTTGACACAAGAAAATGAACTGTGCTCTGACAACCTTGTTTCATTTTTTAAGGAGGTTGACATAAGACAAGGAACTCTGCTCCAACAACCTTGTTTCATTTTTTAAGGAGCTTGACACAAGACAAGGAACTCTGCTCCAAGAACCTTGTTTCATTTTTTAAGGAGCTTGACACAGGAAAAGAACCATGCTCCGACGACCTTGTTTCATTTTTTAAGGAGCTTGACACAGGAAAAGAACCATGCTCCGACAACCTTGTTTCATTTTTTACGGAGCTTGACACAAGGAAAAGAACCCTGCTCCAACCAACTTCATCATAATGATCAAGAATTCATCGCTTCCAAGAGTTAGACTCCCAATGGAATGCAAACATCCTGGAAGTCAGGACCCAATGCCCCCAGCACCTGATGCACAACGGAATCATCACTGAGCACAGGCATGGGGTAGGTAGCCACATAGTTGACCTGCGGTGGGGCAGATACAACGAGTGGATAAAAACTAGGAAGGGATAATGGTGGGCCAGCTGCCATATCAGGACCAAAGAACGAAAGTTGATCAATGGTCATGATCCGTCCTTCATGCGGAAAACAGACCACACGAAAAAAGGATGAGACAAGTGTTCCCATGGCATAGATGTAATCGCGCCCCAAAAGCAGATTGAAATCCAAGGGGCCTGGAACAACCATTACGTCCATATGGACAGTTTTCCCTCCCAAAGTAGCAGGTAACCTTGGAAGGATCCCTAATGGTTGACTAGTTCTTCTGTTAAATGCCAACAGATTCTCCGTAACAGGCACAAGTGACGGTGAGCCAAAATCTTGCCAGGTAGTTGAGGATAAAACACTAACAGAGGCGCCTTTGTCTATAATGGTGCTGGGTACAACCAGACCAAAATCCTATACTATGATCTCGAAAGGCACATAAGACAGAAGGCAGTATCCTGCAAATCGATTCCAATCAAAGGAAGCGACCAAACTACTCGGAGGGGCTACCATTGAATCGATATGGTCTTCCCCTAGTGTTACGGAATAATAAGGAGCATCCTCCACTACCTCCATCTCGAAGGTGGGAGGATTATCCTCCGAGACCTCCATCACGGGAGGTGGAGGAGCAACTTCTTGAGATGCGGGGATACGAGAATCTCTCTCTAAATCCGAGGAATCTAAAGAAATAAGAAGAACCTGAGGGGGATGAGATCCACTCTCAACAGAAAAGACCTGGTGCACCATAGGCGAGGCCAGCTCAACCGATCCCATGACCAATGGTTGGTCGGGAATGGATTCCTGAATTTGAATTTTCGAAGGAGCGGGATCGACCAAGGATGACTCTTGACCAATCGTAGGATCAACTGGTGGAGGACTCAAAGAAAGTTGTTTGTAACCAGCCGGAAGGCATGGTGCAGAAACAACCGAGTTGTCCAAAACTCTCTTGGCTTCATCCATATACGGACAAAGGTGAATGGCATGGTGCCCTTCACACAACTTGCAGGGATTGGTAATCTTACCCTGCTTCTTAGGAGCCTTACCAACACTAGCTGAAGATGTGCCCCCAACCTGACTCCCAGAAGCCGAAGGCAATAGTGGACGACCATTGGACCATACTTCGAGCACCTTGGGAATTTCAGGGCAGTCTCGAAGAAGATGGTCTTCTGTGCACAACATGCAAGGGAACTTGACTTTTCATGGAGGGTTGGAAGGTTTATCAAGAGGAGGTCTGTCAGAAACAGTAGCGGCAGCTTTAGCCTCTCTTTTATCGGAATTCTTCTTGTTTGTCTTATTCTTCTTCTTCTTAGCCACCTCGTTACTTGAATCCATACTTTCACCAGGCGAAGTAGAAGATGAAGACGCAAAAATAGGCGAAGAAGGGGAGAGGTCCACCTTGGAATTAACATGATGTTGTTCAGGTGGAGGGACTGATTGAACAGTGGCTGAGACATCCGGGACCACAGAGGTTGAAAACAACCAAACAAGCAACCCAACAGTTAACCAAGGAAGGGACAACGTTGCCATATAAGGAGCACCAACATTTCCAAAAGGAGGAAACAGACCAGGATTCCCATCGGAGGGGATTCCTTGGTTGGTGAACTCCGGAAAAGTTTCCATCAGAAACGATCTTCAGAACAACACACTAAGGAAGCTAACTTTAACCAGGAATATTTCGTGGGCAGTTAATTTTTTAAAAACATTAAAACAAAAACTCTATCGTTTCATCTTTTAGGAGTCGAGAAACTGGCAAAAGGTGACTCTATCACTTTCAGATTGGAAACAAGCATGAAAGGACAAGCTCTTGATGACCTTTTCAAATTTAAAGAGTCAAAAAAGATCGAAATGACTACTCGGGAATGCTAGGCAAAGGGTGTACCAGATATCCGTGAACTGCAATATACACCTTGGTTTCAAAATGAAAGAGAAATCAACCAAGGACTTGACATACGTGCAGGAAATCTCCCCGAATGCTGTGTCCAGTGTATCATGGGTATAAGGTGATAGACTCGGCTTCCTATGGATAAAGGATAGAGACCTAGTGGGGTCTCCCTTTATATACTCGACTGTATGGGGAGGACAAGTCTGTACTAGTGCTGTCTAAAGCCAAGAGGCGAATGACAGCTACTAGGTTTAAAGACGCCGGAACACGTCTGTAGCCTAGACCACTAAATCTTCCGTTAATGTTTCATTGCTTCCTTAGGTAAATTGAGTAAATTTTAAATTTGATCTTCAATTATGTTTCGGTTTCAAGGCCCTACCGTATTTCATATGAAAATCTCTTGTATGCAGCTATATGAGAAAAGAAAACTTTCCAATTTGATGAATGCTATCTAGTTAAGGGAAGAGCTCCAAACAATGATGCAACAAACAAAAACACTATAAATGAAATCTTTCTAAACTATATGACTTTCACTATCCGAAAGTAATTTCAAACATTCAACAATGCGAATAATGCAATGTAATCTATGCAAAATCCTCTTTTTCGAAAACTATGCAATTGTAATCTATGCACAATTTCTTTTTTTCTTTTCAAATAATAAGAATGCACTGAATGCATTTTTTGATGAAATGAGAATCTACTTAATGCATTCTTTTAGTGAAAGAGAATGCACTCGAAGAGATTTTTAGTTTTCAATCATTAAACAATGTGATCTAAGTTCAATGATAAATCTCAAAAATAATTTTCAATGCAATGTGATCTAATGCATTTTAACAAAAAGCAAACTATGAGACAAAAAATAAAAGAACGCAAATCTTCTTAATGAAGGATGAATGCAAAAGAGATGTAAACAAACACTAAGAATGCAATCGTTGTTTGTAACACTTTGTCACGAAATCCCTCAAAATGCGACAAGACATATGAGGTCAAACACAAAGAGGACTTCCAAAGTAAGAGATCAAAACAAGGCATTCATTCCCTTTTACATCAAACAATCATGGAGAGAAGACATTCCAAACAATGAGCAATGTAATCTATGCTCATACAGAGGAAAGGCCAGAAGGGAAAGACACACTGGTGAAGGATTTAGGGAAAAAATCTCAATTTTCACACACCCTGAAATTGGCTCGACTTGTACATTGAAAAGTAGCGCCAACTGGCGCGACTTTCACATTGACAACTAGCACCAATGGACAATTGGTGCAGGTTGCTAACTAAAAACGAGCGCCAACACCTGAAAATGAAAAAGCAAAGAATTTCTCCCAACCAAGACCAGACTCACCACTTCAAGCAAAATCTCCAAGACTGAAATGAACCATGTAATCTAGGCTCAAAGCGAGACAGACACAAATCAAGCTCAGAAAGCTCAAAAATAGAGTAAGCCCTAGTACCTTATAGGATTGGCGTGACTGTAAGGCTGAAACTAGCGCCATAATAGAATTGGCGCGGGTAATACACTAGCAACTTGCGCCAATGGGCGCGACTGTCAAGCTGAAAAGCGCGCTAGTCGAGTTTACCAGTCAAAAATAAAAAAGAGCAATCCAACAAGAAGACCAATGATAATCAAGCTATCCAAAAGCCTAATTAATAGAAAGAGCCAGCCTGAAAATTTGATCAAGCAAGAAAAATCAAGAATCAACCGAAAAGACAAGACAAAGCTCCAAGTTGTTCAGTCCGTAAAATTAACCGGAGATTGACTGAATCAGCATTGATCTACTCTGCTAATACAGAGCAAAAGCATTTCAAAGGCTATCTGGCTGTACTTCAGGCTCCGTCTATAGCTTACAAATCAAACAACAAGTTGATTCCCCAGTGGAGTCGCCAAATTTTTGAGGAGGTAAATCCCCTCTGCGGAAAGAGGTGATCCCTACTAGCCTAGATCAGGTCTAGCAACAATCAAACACACTACAGTGCAGGTTCCTAATTGAAAATAAACCGACTTGTGAGGAAGGCTTACATGGAATCCGACGCTGTTGTTTGTAGAAGAGGTGGTGCTTCCGTTCCTTTGCCCTGGTAGATCACAATCCTCATGATCTCCATGATCGGACACCTGCACATGCAAGAAACAACACAAATGCAAGCATAAAATCCAGTATCTACAACTATATGTCAGTTGAAGAGGAAATAACTCATGAACATAATCAAGAACAAGAGTGGAACGATAACCGATAGTCGCTTATCATTAAAGAGTCAAAAGAAGAATACAACCATAGCTTCGACGCAGCACTCTCCTTTAGCGGATCGTCAGCACAACATGTCTCGATAAAACCTGTCAGGGACAGGACAAGCCTCTCTCTCTGGATACTTGGCAATAGTCTCCTTTCCTGGATTTGGCCTTAAGGGATTCAAGAAGGCTCTTGCAGCATAAGGATGTAAAAGCTCTTGGGAACTTGGAGATTTGAAGACTAGCTTGCCATGGAGATGGGCAAGCTTTTATAGATGGAGGAAGAGGAGTTGGGATCCCTATAATTATGGGATTGGCCCTATCATCAAGGAAGCTTCCATGAGAGGTGGCAAACCACTTCCTCTCTATGGAAATCCGTGGCCAAACCTCCCAACTCAAGATAGATATCAGTCTAGGAATTTGTTAGGACGAAACTTCCGCCATTTATTTTTAAAAAACACCTCTTAATATGGTTGGCACGGGTGTGGCTCTACGACAGAGTGCCAATTTGTGCACCCTGTTTGGAGGATTTTCCCCCTTGGCACGACGGCTGAACTGTGGAACCGCGCCAATGGAAAAAGAGCTATTTTTAGGGTTTTTTGCAGGGAGATGTTTTCAGGGCAATCAAAGCTCAGCTTCAGAGGGATGCAATGAAAGTATTTTCAAGTCTTGTCTCTGCTCACAGGTCACGGAATGAGCCCTTCAATGTGTGGGATGGGGATTTTAGGGACGGTGAAAAATTGATGTGTAACACTCTCAATAGTCACAAAATTTAGCCGCAACCGCTTGGGTCATATACTCTCTGACCGATCACTATTCCTCACCAACAGTGTATGTATAAGGTCAACCACAAATAATCAAGTAAAATTTGATGCAGTAATCGGGTTGTTGAGCGATGCCTCCAACTAGGGCATTAACCATTTACATGTATTTCTTTATTCTTAGTTAGTGGTATTGCAGGTAAACCAAGCCTTTCAATTACGATATTCAAACCTAATTATGAAGTAATCACATGCACGATGGTTACTCTATCACTTTGATCACATTACAGTTACACATATACCAAGAGACCAAAATCAGGTAGATGATCACATAGCTAACCATATCCTAGACTGGAATGCATCTTGTATAAGCCATCATCCATAAAACAAAATTTCATCATAAGCATAATATCCATCATAAGTAGATAACATCCATCATAAAAATATAAAAATGTATAAAGATAACCATAGACACATCATAAGAGCTGCCAAAATACATCTCGCATATATACATCGAAAAATATGTGTCCTAGTATACAAAAACAAGTCACTGACTATCATGCTAGTAAAAAATATACATATCATCAACACAAGGAAGAATCCTCATAGTGGGTTCTTTTTCATGATCATACAATATATCTAGGGTTGAGCCCCGCTTGGTGGGTCCTTCTAACCCAAGTGAGCACTCGGCGCTACTATAGGAGCAACAGCTACTACGCAAGTGCAGCTCGGCACAAAGTTGGGTGATGCACCTTCTCCCAGGTTATCACAGTCTCCAACCATATATCTACTAGGTCACTATAACCCCTCGTCGGTAAATCTTGAGTCACCCTTTCTAGCGTAACCCATGAATCTTCCAGATCCAAAGCGTGATCATATACTGCCTCGGCTTGCACCTCATCCATTGTAGTTGACCCTCACCATCAACCACTTAGGCCTCTACCACTAATGTTTGGATATCAATTGTAGTCGGTATCTCCTTAGCCATGAACACCTGTGCCTCGGCTACCTCTACATGCGCCAATAGGGTAGCATCCCCAACAAAAGTTGCAACACGGCTACCCTCCCCTAAGGGACTTCCAACATAGACTTGACCCCCAAGATGGGTTTGAATCACCCTATGAATATCCCTCCTCCTAGGTTGATGGCCTATGAAGTGAGTAGTAGGACGCCCTATCAAGCCCACATCTGTAAAGGAAATAAAAAAACAATATCATTGTTACCATGAAGGATGGATAGATATATATACAAAACTAGAACTCAAAATGTAGAAAACATAAAAGGTCATACTTGCCTTCCCCCATACCATACCTGGCTTCCCCCATGCATAGTCAGGGGGGAAACCCATGTCCGGATCACCCCGAAAGTCCATTCCCACATATAAAAAATAGAGGAATAACTCTGGGTTTGACTCGAACCAAACCTCAACCGTTGCATCCCAATACCAGTTTTCCTCTCTCCCACCACCATTGGGCATCACAAGTGCCCATTGGAACATCCAAGGATCCCTCAGAGGACCTATAGGCACAACCAAAAATGGTCATAACATCACAACCCACTCATACATGATACTACAAAGAATTCTCACATATCCAAAGGTCTTCACATAACCCCTTTGTGCTTTGGCCAGATAAGTGACCATACCTTGATAAATATAGTGGTCCCAATTAAAAAAGCAACTAACCTGGAGTTGATGCAACACTGCAATATGTGAACCTGACACTCGGTTGGTCGATGTCAACCCAGGTAGGTGAACTTTCATCGCTAAAGCAGATCGCTCAAAAAAATATATGATAGATCTCACTCAGATGTGGCCTTATGTAATGGGGTTAAGACCGCAGTGCCTCGCCTCCTCATCCCAGTAATAAATGTTCATTCCCTTGGGAGGGAGTGGATATGGTAGTGCCTCCACTAGAGGCAAGGGACCCATCACAAAGTAGATATTGTTCTTTGGCTAGATCACCACATCTCTTCGGATGAATACCCTTACACAATGCTACATGTTTTAGCATCAGACTAGGTGGCACAATAACACATCCTGAGATCTCAGTATGTTTCTCTCCAAGAAATTTAGAAAACCATACCGAGCTAGTGTCTCCCAATCATGTGGGTTTTGAGAAATTTTTGTGCGCATATTAGGCCAATCTCGTTCTCTCCACAACATCCTACCACCAAGGAAAACACCAAAAATGTCAGCTTTTAGACAAAATACCATAAAAATTAGTTAAAAAGTCACTCCTCATGCCTTTTAACCCTATTTGAATCATGATTGCATGCCTCTACCAAATAAATTCACACAGCACAACGAGCTAAAAATTTCCCACCCGTGTGGTCTTTGTGCAAAGAGAATGCTTTGTGCAGGGACTAAGTGCACCATCATGGATCGCCCTTGTGGTCCTCCCTAAAAAAGGGCATAAAATATGTAAAATATCAAATTTTTATGGACCACCGATTTCATCACTGTAATTTTCGTGGTTGTAAAACAAACTGCAGAGGTAACCACAAAACCACTTTGGATTTTAAGATTTGGCCCTGCTAAAATCTGAGAGGGATCTCTCTATCCAATTTAGCTCTATTTTTTTTTGAGATATTAGGATAGTTATGAATGTTCAATTGTTTGTTTGTTTGATTACTTAAGGGGTAATTGAAAATAAAATTTCTCCACTTGGGGATACAAAAATTCTCTAATTAGGAAAGTAACTCAGGGAAATGGGTCTGAGGAAATATATGCAGGGGCAGATTGGACTCACAGAATATAATTTCACCATTTTGGTATAAGTGATTGTCTTCAAGCCAATAGTACAATTCAAACAGATCAAATTCACACTTTATCTCTTTGATCTTATAATCTCTATCAGGAAGGGGAATATGTTGAAGGTCCATTGTATGAGGGATCATTGAGTTATTTGAATTGTCACTTTTTTTCCTCTTGGGAGGCATTTTGACAATTTAAACTGTAGGGAAAATAGAGGTGATAATGAAATATTATTGGGAATTTTGTTGAAAGTTGACATTTTCTGATAGGGATGATTGCTTGCCTACATTTCACTAATTCTTTATCCAGTTTTGAGAAGTTGACACTGTTAAAAAGACTAAGAATGAGGAGAAGTGATTGAATGAGTGAAAATTTAATCGAATGGTGTGAAATGGGTAGATAGGAACATTTTGATGGTAACAAAAAAGGTTTGTTGAGGGTACGAGATAGTTACAAATCGTAAATGGTAATCTTGGGGAAAATTGAATGCATAACAGTCATTCCAGGTGTTGGAATTAGAGTGGAGGTGATGGCGTGAAGGTTGTTTCCAGGAAAAGGAAGGTGGGTGGGTGGTTTTTGGAGGGGGGTCAAAGTTGTAAGCGGAATATGGAGGAGGGGGTGCAAAAAATAGAGGTGTCGACACGTTTCTTGGGGTGAGAAATGGATAAACCGCTTTTCGGATCCCCCCTCCGTCCATAAAGCTAGGATGGGAATGGGGGACGAAAGGCATCATGAACCATTGATGTGATATGATGTTGATCTAGCTATCAGGTTGAGCATCGAACTTATCATTACATGACAAACATTTTTTTCAATTTCACACTTCATTACATAATTTACAACCCTTTGGATGAAAACATATAATGCACCTAACCTTAGGATAAGAGCGCAAATTATTTAAAGCATACATTATTACCTTTTGAACCCTTTTTTTATTTCAATTTTCTCCTTACCTAAGACTGATTTTGACTAAAAAAAGGTGCATTTAGAAGTGCAAACCCTTGTTTTGTTTTCTTTGAGAGGGAAAATCATTTATTCTAATCCTATCTCTTTATTTCTTTCATTGATCCAACTTAAACAAATGGATCAATTTATTCATATAACTAACTATTTTTAGCCATGATTAAACAATTTAGCTACATTATTCCTCTAATCTAATTAACTTGAATTCAAACTTGTTTGACCATGATTATATTGTATGATCGAAAATAATAGTTATGGTTGTGGCATTTTAAAAATGCTACACACAACATTCTATTTATTCTTAAAAATAAACTATTTACCTTGTAGTGGAATTTGAATTTGCATCACTTTCACATTTGTTTTTCTTTTTTTCATGGGGTTCTTTCATCATCATTTTTTTATTTTATTTTATTTTATTTTATTTTATTTTTATTCTATATTTTGTTTTCATATAGCCTGTTTTCATTTTTCTAATTTTATTTATATATTTTTTTGGAAATCATTTTCAAAAGAAATCTTATTTACAAATTCATATGATTGAGAGAAAATATTCAGTCACCTTGTGATCCTATGAATTATAGGATCCTAACAGTGGCTCTAGTTGGGGATTCTCATCCCCCTACAGAGCATCAAATAACCCTAGATATCTATTTTTTCATATCAGTTCGTTATCCATTGTGTCGATCCAAAACCTACAACATAATTTTTCCTGAAACATTTATGACTCAAAACTTTGAGACTAAAATCAAAACCACTCTGCAAACTAAAATGTGAAATATACATTGAATTGAAATATATACTGCAATATGAAACTAAAACTGAAAGGAATGCTTGAAAAATATTTTTATATTACTGAGATTATTTGCACACACCTACGTACCCTAAATTGTTGAGAAGTTATTGAATCAAATGACAAAAAAATTCCAATGAATGCAGTCATGTAGTTGTTGAAATAAATTGATTGCTTGACTGCTTGTCATGAAAATCCATGTTGGAATATGTAATGGCAACTGATGATGTATTGTGTCCTTATAGTAAAAACATGATTGAACAGTTAAGATGAAAGAAACCTCCATGTAGTTTGCTACAAGATAAAAGAAGACATGATATTTTGGTTGATCTTCCAGGTATTCATGGACCACTTTAACATAGCTAAGTTTTCTAGTTATATCCTCAATATTATACCACAATATCAACTGTTAAGTTTCAGTATTATGTTTACAAATAGAAATTTGATAATTCTGAAAATAAAATGCGAGTAAAATCTCATCTTGTTTTGGTGACGAAAGATTTTCAAAAAAAATTTTAGGATCTTGGAAACTATAGGACTGAATCTAAAGATCCAAGATTTCAATAACCTTCCTGAATATTTAAGTAGCTAACTAAAGAAAACAAATTTTACTTTTAGGAGAAAATTTCTCGATTTTGAACAATGAAATATGGTCATTGAAAATCTTCATCAATTTCAAAATCGGCTAAGTTATCCCTCAATTCTTTTACAACTTCACAAGATATACGATTTTTCACATACCCTGTCATATTGTTTAGCAATAAATCTAATAAATATGTAGTGGAGTCACCATATGTGCTCTAAAACTTAGATTGTTTTACAGTGGAGGCACTGAAAAAAATTTGAAGCTCTGTATACTTTGAACATGGAGTTGCCAAGTGAAAAATTTAGCCTTCTTGTGCATAATCAATGGCCACCATCAATAATCATATCTTGAACTTGATAACATTTCTTGAGGATAGTAAAAAAATTTCCCTGGTATGGTCACCACTATGTTATCACTCTGTAATTTCTAAGGTTGAGAAAAACGATAGAGGTAACGAAAAGACGACTTTGATGTTTAGGGTATAGCCCTCCTAAACTCAGAGAGGTATCTCTCTGTCAGATTTAAATTTGCTTGATAGGAATTTTAGGATAGTTATTGGGATTTGAGTTTGTATTTTTTAATTATTGCTGGGTCAAAACATTTCAGATAGGTCATTGGGTAATAGAGTTAGTAGTTGAGGTTCAGTTAAAGACATATTATAGACTAACTTATTGCGCAAGGTATGCACTTTTGCTAGATCCTTTAAGGTTTGATGAATTATTGGGAAGAATTGATGAATGGATCAGGTTAATTCTAGGATTCTTAATCACCTTGTTATATCTTGATCGACTCATTAATTCTTCCCAATCATTCCACAAACCTTAAACGATCCAAAAAAACTGCCTACCTTGCCCTATACATTTGTCTGTAATCTATATTTAATTGATCCTCAGTTGGTGACTACATTGCCTAGTGACCTATTTCAAATGTTTCAAACCAATGAAAATTAAAAAAACCATATTTTGAGCCCAATAACTAGCCTACAATTCCCATCAAACAAAGTTAAATATGGGAGGGAGATCCCTCTCTGAGTTTAGGATGGCTATATCCTAAACTCCAAAGCGGTTTTTTGGCTACCTTTGTAGTTTTTCCCAGCCTTAGAAATTACAGATTTCTAAAAACATACACATAAAAATGACAAAAGAGAATAATAGGAAATTTTAGCTCTCACATGGCACTAACCATGTGAATCATGGGTACTCTGGCTGATAGAAATGGAAATAAAATATCATAAATCTAGCTCTCCTCTGACCTCAAACCCTTAGAAAGCACAAACGACTTGAAAATGGTCCATATTAGTCTATTTTTTTCCTTTTTTACCATTTTCAAAAGCTAATAACTGGAGCTCAGAGCACCCAATCACAAAACCGTGAGAAACATAGTGATTGAAACTTCATCATGTTTAATCTGGACCCCATAAATCTAGGCTTTAGATAAAGTAATTTTCGGTCCCAACACCCACCTCCTCCATACTACAGTTCAGGAATGCCCTCTCTTATCGCTTCAAAATTCAATTTATTTCAATATTATTGTATGGAAAATATTCTTTCACTTGGGATATTGGATGCATATGCTACATGCATGCAAAATGACTAGACGTCCTGGACATAAAAAGTAGAAGATCAAGTATCATTCTACCCTGAGCATGATAGGCTTCCCAAATATATTTTCATATCTTGACACCATTTCTTAAAAATAAAACCATAGGTTTGATTCACCTGGCCATGTTTATCATCATCCCATCTTCCACCTGATAAATACCCTTGTAGGTTGCTAGAGCCTCACCTTCCATTGCATCCATCACTCATAAAGACCATATGACAAAATATTGATCCATGGCCATAAAACTCCATCTCAGGAACCATTTCATGTTCGTACATCCATGATCAAGCATCAAGTCAAGTTTTACACATTTCATGTTAAAACCCCATTCCCGAGCTAGCATTTTGTATAAGAGAATTAAAAAAAATGGATCATCATGTTTCACATTTGGCCTATCACAACCTCATAAGAATATCCCATCTACGACATTTCATTCGCCTCATCACCCTGACACGAAGACCAACGAATGGGGCCCCCACCTTTAGCAAGACACACTCATCACATCATAGGGCAGGATTATTCATGTTTATCGTGTACCCGTATCCATTCTTTACATCCAAACCACTTTCACATTATTTTCGAAAGTGTAAAAATATTTATTTTAGGAGAATACTCCCACCCATCCATTTACATTTCTTACCTCGCAGCAATCCCTAATCACCTTTTGTTAGAGTTGTGCATTATTTACCACACCCAACCATGATAATAATAAGAAACATACACCCACCATGTATGTCGTACCGACCCCATGGATTTATCCATCAGAAATTTTTATCACTACTACCACTCGCATTTAGCTTCGACCTCAGGGCACATAACCACCATCATCAATTATAGCCACCTCTTGTCATCATGCCTTGTTAACCTATCAAATTACACGTTTCTACATCAAGAAACCCTGATCTCTTACATCAGTACTTGTCTTGATAGGTTGATACTTCCTTATTTTCAACTTCAAACAACCATTTTCCACAAAGGAGGTAGTACCTTGCATGAGTCCCCACCATAAAAGGGGCATGCTCAAGTGGCATAATGGGAATTAACATTTCCCATTCTTTTCATTGTTCCTCTTGGCATTTTCCATGAACACAGTTTTTCATATCAAATATGTTATCATACTTCATAACCGGTGCACTCTCCCATAATTCATCGAAGACTCGTATATTAGTAATCATCTCTTTCATCAATTCTTACACAAGAAGTTCCCCAAAATTCAAATACCCATGCATCCATTAAGCACTTTCTCCAAAGCATGGAGCGAATGTGGGTACCACATTAAACCTTTTTTTGTCAAAGAAAAAATGCCCCTGGGTGTGTCAGAAACCATTGTCATCAACCAACAACAAGTTACCTACCACAAATGTGATATGACAGAACCAGGATTTGTCAGATTATCTTAACTAGTCAAACATCACGTGCATGGACATGCCTGAATTATAGAAATATTCCTTATTTTATCTCTTGCATTTTTCCTATACAACATGGTGTATTTTTTACTTAAGACAAGGGGTATCCCACATCAGTTCCAAAGCAAGCTACTCTCTCTCTCTCTCTAAAAAGGATCACACAGAAAATAAAACATATTTTTTTCGACTATACAACACTTCCTAGACCCGATACATTAGGCGGGAAATTTTAACACCATAAAAGAATATAGGAAAAAGACATTAAAAATGTTAAGCATGTCATCGAACCTCTTGGCATTCGACATCAGCAAAAGTTTTCCTATCAAATATTGTATCATACTTCATAACCGTTACACTCTCTTAGAATTCGTTAAAGAAACATATATCAGTAAGCATATCTTTGATCAATGCTTAAACGAGAAATTCCCCAACATTCAAAGACCTATGCATCCATTTAGAACTTTTTCCAAAGCATGCCATACATGTGGGTGCCTCATTCAACAATTTTTTTTCAACGAAAAAATGCTCTTGAGGGCATCAGAAACCGTCATCATAAAAAAAAAACGAGATACATACCACAAATGTGACATGACAAATCCAATATCTATCATATTAACTTAACTTGTCAAACATCATGAACATGGGACATGCCAGCATCATAGAAATATTTCTTATTTTATCTCTTGTAGGATTCCTATAGATCATGGTGTCCTTTTTACACAATATAAGGGGTTTCGCAACCCAGTTCCAAAGCAAGTTACTCTCTCTCTCTCTCTTGAAAGGATCCCATAGAAGAGAAAACATAATTTATTTCATCTATACAGTACTTCCTAGACCTCATACATTAAGGGTGAATTGTTAACACTAGAAAATCATACAGGAAAAAGACATTGAAAATGTCAATAATAAGGTACATACAAATATTTTCAGAAAAAAATACATTAGGAAAGACCAAAAAATTATATTTTCCTAAGTTTCAGATGGAAACAAATGGACAACAGGCCAGCAAAAAAGGATTTTTATGCACATAGTGACTATTCCTTTGATAGCCATGCGGTCCTCGAGATTGATAAATGTCATCATCTGGGACCACTTGACATGTTTGGCCAAGATGATTCTCTACCTAGTACTATCAAGGACAGCCTAATTCCAGTGACCTTAAGGAGGTATGTATCCCACAAAGGAATCTACTCCCCACTCTTGGGTCACTATCGATCTTGGTTCGAGATAGGGAAGACAATTTCAAAAATTTCCTATATAAAATTCCCTTTGGAAGAAGAATGTAGACACATTGTTGTGCTGGAAAAATTGCTTCATAGCAAACTAGATTGCAAAGTCCAAAAAAAAAGGGATTGGAAGGACTCATGTGTTGGCCATCCAAAATCTTAGACTAGGAGAGAGAGGTTAACCATTCGACTTTGATCAACCATCCTTTGAGAGAGGGAGAAGGTGATTGTAGAAACTTGAGGGAAGGATCCCCCCTTGTCTTGGGTATTTTAGCTCCATAGCTCGAGGCCCCACTTCAAGAGTTTAGTATTTTATCTTTTTCACCACCAACACCTAATAAAGGGAGAACTTTGTGCTTGTGTTATTGATTTTTTTTTATCCATTGAGCGCTTGTTTTTTGCACATTTTGTTGTTTTGTTTTTAATTTATGCTTATTTTTCCCTCGAAACTTAGTGTACATTTTGTTAAATATGTTCCATTAACAGTGAACATGAATTTTTCTCTATGACCTTGTGTAGGTAGTAGCCATCTTGCTAAGTGTTCTTTATACAACCTTGCACCAAATACACTACCACAATGCATTTGATACAATTATTACTTCCATCCATATAGTCCTTCAGATGCATTTCCCCATACCTTTATTTTATCTGCATCCTACGGGGGTCTTAATAAATCTTGCTATCATTACTTCACGTGAATCATAATCATTTACTCATGTGTCATAGATATATCATGATTCCTATTTATCCTTTTGATGGTAAATTTAGTGCATTACATTAATCTACCATTATCCTTCCAATGTGCCAAATATTCCATCTTGTCAAAATTTGATTAGCGGTCGTGGAAAATTTTTACTCCTATTCAAGGGGCAAGTTGGCACTAACATATGACTGTTATTTGCATTTTTGAATATCATTACATGTCATCAAAACTTGTATACTCTGTACAAATCTTACTATCATTCTACATAGTGAATTCTATTGTTTCAAAATTTCAAGACTACGTCCTGTTGAACAATTACTAATGGGTTGGATTCAGTTTGAAATGAACCCACATGGCTACAGGTCTCAGAAAAGGTACAAAGTATCTTAATTCAAGCCAAATGGATAGAATATTTTTAACTAATACAAGGGTCGAAAAGAGAGGTATCATTAGAATTCACTAAGACTTTGGACAATGGTGTAACAGTGATGAGAAATGTAAATTTACAAGTAAATGAAAATGAAATTGCAGAAGTGACAGGGTTTTCAATGGAAGGAGAAAAGTGGTATGAAATACACACCTCTCTTCTTAACGCAACCCCTTTTTTCTTAAATCTTGGTGAATAATTGATCATAAAGGGGAAGGGTTATCACCCCATTTCATTAGCTAAGATATGGAAGGAGATAATATGGATTTTCCATAGATACATCACTTGTGATGGAAGGTGCGATGTGGTAAGGGGGCTTCATCTCAAATGCATGGAATTTACGAGGCAAAAGGTAACTTTAAACATCCCATATTTTCTTAATTTAGTATTGTACGATACTGCTACTAGATTAAGAAGGTCCAAGGCCCAAGTTTTAATTTTATATCACCATGGACTCATCAAGCCATTTGTTATAAGAAGTATTACCCAAATCCAAAATACTTGGGAAGAGTTCCTTAGAAACCCTGATAATGGTCAATACATTCCTTTTGAAAACAAAACAATTTTTGGAACAACTAGGGACATTCCAGACAATGATAAGAATCCAGAGGGGGAAAATGAGGAAAACATAAATGAAATCCCCGTGATAGAAAATATTTCATGAGAGATTGTAAATATTGACAAACCTCAAAAACATAGCAGAGTAGAGAAAATGATGCCATATTTTTTAGTTTCCCTTCCTAAGAAAAGGAGGAGGTACGTTAGACTTGTAAATCAAGGACATATTTGCTTGAACCCTATTGACTAGCTAATAGATGAAAATCAAGCTCAGGTTGTATCAACTTTATATCAGATGGAACAGGAAACAAAAATATCCCAAGCACTAAAATATCTATAAAGTTTACTAGATACATCAAATTAGAAAATTCATTACCACTTCAACACAAGAACTTGTAGACCATTCTGGTAGTCCTCTCGACTAGGGGTCTTTACGGAATTCACAAGTTGTAACCTCTACCATTGATTATAAAACCATTTTTATCCTAGAATTAGGATAATGATGAGGAATTTGTTTCATTCTAAGGGTGTTCCAAAGACTCTATTGCCAATGTATTAGAGCCTTCCTCTCTAGAGGTAATGGCTCCTGAGTCTTTTGAAAATTTTATTAATGAAGAATGAAATGTTAGCATCAGATTTTCATCCGAGGATTAGATTGATTTTATGATAAGGACCATTTAGTTTCTGGTACTAATATAAAGACAAGGGAATATGAAAATTTACCAAAATCCAAACCCTCTCATGAAATTGCTACCAAAGAAGTTGAAAAAATAGTTGATCTTTCCTCCCCAGTAGCCTTGTTAACCAGTCCTATTCAGATAACCATAAGTACTAAAGTTGGGATAAAGAAAGGAAAATGAAAACTCACGAAGTAAATTCGTAAGTTAAAGAGATACAATAAGAAACTCCAAGGGAAATTACTAAATAATTCGTTACAAGGTAGAAGAAAATTTCATAGAGATTATGAAAAGAGGCGTAAAATAAAGGAGGAAACTGAGGAAATGGAAGTCCATAGTGGTGTTATATATGTACTTAATGAATCCAACACCCAAACATACCTTTCTATTGTTTCTGTTGAAGAATTAACATAGACTAACCCTGAGATACAGTCGATGGACATATAACGGAACATCAAGATCTACTCCAACGATTTAAATCATTGACAACAACAGAAGATGATACCTGTTAGCACTGCAATTTTCCAGAAAAATATTAAGGTTTGGTCACAATTCTAATTTTTTTCTTTGATCCTCTCTTATATCCTAGCCTATGTTTGAATGCCCTAGAGGGTTAAAATTTATTAATTTTTATCATTTTTTAACGAAAATCGTAAATAATTTTGAGTCCAATAGTTTGTTTGTGGCATAGAGTTATTAGGGTAAATTCTCTTTTAATAAGTATTTTAACTGCTTTGAGTAGCTAAGGTCATGGGTTTATCTTATATCCAAGGATTAAGGACAAAATTTCAGAGTCATTAGTTGTTTTAGGAACTTTCAGATAATAACTACTTTTCCAGAAAATCTAGTTTTACAAGAAAACCCCGTAAGTAGTTATTTCCTACAAAATTCGTACAAGTATATAAAAGAGGCTTTACTAAAGTGAAAAGATACTACTATTTGAATATTGAAGGTATGCTAATAAAATTGATATTACCTTCATGAAAGTTAGATATTTCTAATTGGAGGATTTATTAAAATGGGTTGGCTATTTTATGTACTAAAGCTAGTAAAATCTAATGCCAAAGCTGAAGTATATCACTGTTGAGTTATGAACAAACAATAGTTAACAATTCAAAGGAGTGAAGGGTTTGGTGAAATGAGTTGGAAACAGAGTTTAAATCTCTTCGGTTTTGTGTCACTCCCTCTCACCAAGATTTAGGGCATGCAGAGCTCTCTCTCTATTTACTCTTGTGATAGCTATAGCAAAACGTTTTCATCCTCCAACAATTTTTTTTTACCGAGTGCCACCATTCAAGTCTTTGTGGAAGGATTTTGTTCCTTGTTTTATAGAAATCATATTAGGTTGTTGTGAATGGTGGAGTGAAGTAAAACATTGATTTCCTAATTTAGAGTTTGATTGAATGCACAAGTCAAAGGGGGTTATTGTTAAGTCAAACGCAAGAAATATCACATAGCTGGTGAAGGTTGTAGTTGAGAGTTTGCTAGAGAAAAGTTGGAATTCATGTGTTATTTATTACAGATTATGACAAGAATACAAAATTAGCCATATGTCATGAGATTGTGAAAATAAACCAAGGAAGAAAAAGATTCAACAGAAAAAGAAAGCACAAAAGAAAACATAAAATAAAAGGGTAACCAAGGTTGAAGCTATCAAGTTTTTTTGCTTCTATTAGATCTATGATGATTGAATAGACATAACCTTGAAAATTTAAATAATAATATCAATTTGGATTTTCTATATAATTTTCAAGGAATATATACCTTTTACAGAAAATATGGTTTTTACAAATAACCGAGTGAGTAGCTATTATTTTCAGATTTTGGTATATGGATAAGAAAAGGTGCTTTTTGGTTCTATTCTCACAGGAATGACACTAAATATGATGAAGTGAATATAACCTATGTGGTGATGAGATTTTTCCAAGTGTTATATAATCAACATAACTTCCAGTTTGTTAGGCACTCCTATATTTTTGCAGATATGTATACAGGTGTTCCTTTAAGTTCCTAGATTCCACCTTTTATGGAGGTAGTTTTTGACAAGCTATGAGGGCACTCAGCCACCTTTACCTAGCCAGCTTCAGCTCCATGATGCCATGCTTTATATTTAATTGTATTTAAGTTTCCTATTTAATTTTTAGATAAAATCTACTATACATAGAGAGTAGTAATAAATTCCCAAAAACAAACTTCCATTTTTATTGGAGGTTTCTAGGAAGAACTCCTATTTCCTATAAATATTGTGTAATTCAAAGATATAAGGGTTTGTTGCTTGTATTTTTTAGAGCATACAATGCTATATTTTGAATATATAATATATCAAAATCACTCTTGAGGATTCACAACTAGTATGATGTGTGTATTGTTCATCTTCTTATGTGTCCATTATTCACTTTTTCATTCCAGATTATAATTTCCACAGTTCTACCATATGTTATTATCAGTACTGTGAGCCTTTATTCAATGTTAATTTTCTTTTGTAAGTCTTTATATCAAGCATTCCAGACTAAGTATGAGCTGAAGATATTTCTAGGTCATCTCTTGAGGTTGAATTGATTCCAGTTTCATATTCTTGTAAGTCTTCTTAGCAAGCATATAGGATCAATCTATTTTTATCAGTCTTGATGTTTCAAGAATTCCTTATTGTTTTTGTCATTTTAATTTGGAATCTTTCTATGAAATTATATCCTTTAAAAGTGGAGTGAGACACTTATAGGACTTTCTTAGAAAATCTTTCTTTCACTATACATTACAGGTCTAGAATTTATGATATCATTTTCTCTTATCAGTAGACCTTTGTTTTACATATCTGTTGTTGTCTTCCATTTTTGAAACATCAAGATACAAACCTAATCTTGCTGCCACATTATACATCATTTCCCATATATGTGTGAGAGAATCCTATATGTTCAAATTATTTTTCAGTGTGTGTGATACCCAACCACATTCCAAAAAAATCAATCAAGTCATAATAAAATCCCTTGAGCCTAAGATGTGTCTAGTCAGGCGCTTGTCACAATCCAAGTGTTGATTCCAAAACTAACATATTTTGGTGTGTCTATCAGGATACAAAGCCCTTGAAATGAATTATTCTCCTGAGACTCTTGTTTTAAGTTGTTGATGATCAATTCTTGATGGTGAACAAGGATTGGTGACTTGAAGAAGATTGTGATATTTCACCTGGTGACTCCACTATTTTCAGGTCCATCACTCTGATGGAATCAATCCTCGCTAAAATATATGACTTCTATAATTTTTCAATGATAGATGGTTTTCCTAATCCTTTTCCAAATAGAAGTGAATGGGAATTTTCTCTTCCAAGGTTGATTGGACATGATTGGGAAGTACTAGCTGAGTTTTTTTCAAATTTTCATGACTAGATTCATAGGCTGCATTTTGTTCATGAAGACGTAAAGATTAAGTTGTTTAGATATTCTTTGGAGAGTGCAGCCCTTGATTGGTGTAGAGATATTCCTAAAAATATCATGACTTATTTGAAAGAGTTTCATGATTCTTTTAATTCCTTTTCAAAATATATGTATCAGGTCGAATGTTTTTCTCTCGAATGTTAGTATCAGTTTGATAAGAAAGTTAAAAGTGATGATGAACAACATAAATGTAAAGAAAAAATGGTTATACTGGAAGGTATTCAACAACCATTATGTTCTCATGATTTTCTTCAATCTCCTATCATTTAAGAAGAGGATAAACAACATATTATTGAACATCATGACGAGATATTAGGTGAACATAGGGAAAACTTCATAAATCAGCCTTTGTTTTATAAATATCCTAATGATGAAGAGCATGTTTTCATGCCACCTTGTCTTAAAGTTTATAGTGATGATCTAATATATGATAGTTATGAATCTAAATCCATGGAAGAAGATGATGCTTAGCTCATACAAATTGTCAAGGAATTATGTCCTTTGCTGAGAATTGATGATAAGAAAAAAAATTATGAGCCTATGTTTGAAATTTATAAATATGAGCTCTAGTGATACAATGTCGAAGAAGAAATTTGTGAAAAAAATGAAGAACAGGCTCTTCATCAAAGGATTTTTCTACCAGAGGAAAGTATGTGTCAGCCTATCTTTGAACTCACAGCATTTTTGAGTAAGTATCCTTGTTGATTTTTTGATCCTATTGTTGAATATATGGATTTTAGTTTTCTAAAAGTCTCTCTTCTTATTATTATTTGTGTACTTCTCTTCCATAGCAGCAAGTATGAGACACACTTAGATATTATGCTTCATACTTTTCAGCCTTTCATCAGTGGATGCAAAGACATGTCAAGAAATCAGTGGCTGAAAATTTTCTTTTGGAATTTTGTATACGCTTGATCAAGTGAGTTTCATATAATTATAATTAGGGATGTCCATAAATAATCTCGTCACACGATAATTTGTTTCAATTTTAGATTATATTTTGATTTAGTTTTCAGTTATGTTAAAAAAAGTTGCAAAAGATTGAAATCTAGCTTATGACTCCATTACCCAATGGCTAGGTATGTTGGTATTTTTGAGTTAATGAGAATTTTTTTTGGTTGGATAGATAAGGGTTGGACAAGGTACTAAATCTAAGGTCCTTGAATCCTCACAGAGAGGACTTCATCCCCAATAGGATCCACTGTTAGCACTACAATTTTTCAAAAAAAAATTAAGTTTTGGTCATCTTTGGATAGAATATAAGTTGTGTATTTGATTCTCTCATGTCTCCTCACCTATGGTTTAAGGCCCTGGAGGGTTTAAATGTATTATTTTTAACATTTTTTAACCAAAATCTAAAATAATTTTGAGTCCAATAGTTTGTTTGTGTCATAGAGTTATTAGGATAAATTCTCTTTTAATAAGTCTTTAAACTGCTTTGAGTAGTTAAGGTCATGGGTTTAGCTGGAGAAGTCCTATTTATTCACCATGATATAATATATCCGAGGCTTGAGGAAAAAATGTGATAGTCATCAGATTTTTTAGGAATTTCCAAGTAATAGCTATTTTTTCATAAAATCTGTTTTTACAAGCAAACCCAGTAAGTAGCTATTTCCTGCAAAATTCGTACAAGGAGATAAAGAAGCTTTCCTACAAAATTCATATTTTTTAGAGCATACAATGTTATATTTTGAATATATAATATATCAGAATCACTCTTGAGGATTCACAACTAGTATGATGTGTGTATTGTTCATCTTCTTATGTGTCCATTATTCACTTTTTCATTCCAGATTATAATTTCCACAGTTCTACCATATGTTATTATCAGTATTGTGAGCCTTTATTCAATATTAATTTTCTTTTGTAAGTCTTTTTATCAAGCATTCCAAACTAAGTATTAGCTGAAGATAGTTCCTGGTCATCTCTTTATGTTAAATTGATTCCAGTTCGATATTCTTGTAAGTAATTTTAACAAGTATACAAGAGCAATCGTATTTTATCAATCTTGATGTTTCAAGCATTCCTGATTATTTTTGTCATGTTAAGCTGGATGCTTTCTATGTAATGATATCATTTAAATTTGGAGTGAGACTTTTATAATTCCTTCTTAAAAAAACTTTCATTCATTGTACATTAAAAGTCTAGAATTTATGTTATCATTTCTTCTTATCAGTAAACCTTTGTTTTACATATCTGTTGTTTTCTTCCATTTTCTAAACATAAAGTGACAAACCTGATCTTGCTACAACATTATACATCAGTGCCCCTATATGTGTGAGAGAATCCTAGTTGTTCAAAATCTCTTTTAGTGTGTGTGATACCTAACAACTTTTAAAAAAACTGAATCAAGTCATAAGAAAAGCCCTTGAGCTTAATATGTGTTGCTTGTGAGAATCCAAATGTTGATTCCAATGCTAAAAATAACAATGCACAACTAAGAGAATATGAAAATAAATTCCAAGATTTAAAGGATTGCCTCATGAAGGATGGAGAGAAAAAAAAATGTCTATTTATTCAAATTCCTTGGTATGGATGTCCCGAGCTCATAATTATACTTTATATTTTCTTGAGTGATATCTCTTTCTTAAAGTAAAAGAAATTGTATCTGGATAACCACATGAGTTCAAGAATGTACTATATTTTATTTCTATTTTTTCAAAAAAAATGATAACTATACACAATATTCTATGTGTGATTTGTATATGCATAACTTCTTTTTAGAAGAAAACTTAGAAGAATATATTGTCCCTTTCATTGGATATATACAATTTCAGTATTTTATATCATTTTCCAGGAACCAGGTTAACTGGGTAAAGTCTTATCATACCTTCCGAAGACAAGAACATGACCTTGATATATTGGTTATAGGGGAACCTAAAAACCGCTTTCGCAGACATATTCGTTATAGAATTTTCATACAAAATCCTGTTGTTTCTCCTGCACTTGTATAAACCTAATATGGTTTCTTGCACTCGGGAGTGGAATATTTGGAAGACATCATATATGAGACTCATCATGGAGCTAAGGAAAGATGACATACATCACCCAATGAAGTAAATAAGAAAGAAAATTTTAGTTATTGTAACTTCCAGTAGTTTATGGCTAGAATAGAATATTATGTTCACTTGGTGATATAAAGAGGTAGCTTTCAGATATGATTTTTATCAAAGCAGCTCAAGAAATAGAAGAAAATAGAGATCAAAAACTTATAAATCAACCTCTTCGAGGAGGCAACCTCCTTTACATTAAATAAATTAACAATTCTTGGATGATATAAATGACAAAACCTCCTTTCTATATGTAAGAGTCCATGGGGTCACAATATAATCCTATCCAACCTAATAATAATAATGTAAAGGCACAACAATAACAATAGTGGGCTTTAATGGAACACACTAATAAAAATATGGGGACTCTAAGGGTACACAAATAGAAATAAGGGGGCTAAACTAACAACAATAAGGGACTAAACTAGTAATATAAGGACCTACCATGCCCCTCTCCTTAAAAAAAGTGTTTTCCTCAATGCTTGAGTAACTCTGGATGCTTCTGTATAAGACTCTCATCCTCCCATGTGTAATATTCAGTAGTTATGTTCTTCCACTGGATGAGATACTCTAAAATTGATCGATTTTGTATATGTCAAGTTCTTGTTTCCGTGTCTGCTTAAGGTTCAAATATGATTTTTCCTTCCTCATCAATTTCTGGCAATATTGTTTGAGCTGGAATTTTTTCACCAATAACCTTCTTTAAGCATGAAACATGGAAAACTAGGTGCACTCTAGAAGAGGCAGGAAGCTCCAATTTGTATGCCATAGTACCAATATTTTGGAACACTTTGTAAGGACCATAGTACTTTGGCGATAATATATTATCCTTATTAGCTTGCCTGAGGGACATTTGCTTGTATGGTTATAGGCACAAAAATACCCAATATCCTACATCAAAACTTCTCTTACTACGATATTTATTTTCATGTTGTTTTATTTTATTTTTTTCCAAATTTAGGTTATACTTTAAGAGTTGGATAACTTGTTGTTGATGCTCTATGTGATCTTCTACTGGTTGAACGTTAGGATTTTATCTAAAATATGATGTGATGGAAGGTGGATGATATCTATAAAGTGCCATAAATGGGGTCATTTCTGCTGCAATATGGAAAGAAGTGTTGTACCACCATTCAACCAGAGGTCACCACTTGACCCATTGTGTTTTTTTATCAGATACAAATCAATGAATATATCCTTCCCAAAAACTTTTCACCATATTTTTTTTTTCCATTGAATTGAGGATAATAAGATGAGCTATGATTTAGTTGAGTACCCAAACAAGAAAATAATTTCATCCAAAAATTTCAATTGTTTCCATGCAAGTTTCAAATTGTTTCCATAAATGCAGTAGAAACTATACTTTCCTTAAATGGATTAGATAACGCACAAAAGTGTGCATACTTGGTATGTATATCAACTACCACCATGATGACACACTTTCCTTCTGACTTAGGTAAACCTATGATAGAATCCATTGAAACCTCTTGCCAACGTTGAATTGCAATGGATAGAGTCTGAAGCAGACCTGGGGTATTAATTGACTCAACGTTATTTTTCTGTAAAACCAAACATTCTGCTAAAAAATTTTGAACATCATATTTAAGGCAATCCCAAAAAAAATCTCTCTTCACCCCATGGAAAGTTTTTGAAAATATTGAGTTTCCTCCTAGGGGAGAGGTGTGAAATTCCAAAATAATATTTTTTTTTATTTGGGAATTCTTACAAAGGTATAAGTGATATTTGTACTATAAGGAATCATTTTTCCAACTAAATTTATCATATGTACTCAGATCTTGCTGCAATATTTGAATAAGTGTCAACACTTATTCATCATTCTTCCATTCATCCCTTGGTTTGGTTACCCAATATGGTTGGATAATAGAAATAGAACAAAGCAATGCTTCCACCTCCTCATCCTTTCTTGAGAGTGAATCTACAACACCATTTAGCTTCCCTTCTTTGTAGATGATTTAAAAGTCATAACCCAACATCTTTGTGACACATTTTTTCTTCTATTCTAAATATAGTATTTCTTCCAAAAATTATTTAAGAATATCATGATTAGTTATTACCTTGAAGTTTCTTCCCATTAGGTAAGGTCACCATTTCTTTAGTGCATGTAGTATCTCCAACATTTCCTTCTCATAGATAGCTTTCTGTAAATACTTTCCTTTGATTGGATGGCTTTCAAAAGAAATGGGTCTTCCTTATTGCATTAAAACAACACCAATTCCATTTCCTGAGGCATCAAATTCCAAAATTATAATGGTTTTTGTGAGGTTTTTTATAGCTAAGACCAGTGTTAGGAACATTTCCTCATAAACATGTTCAAAGGCCTTAGTTGCTTCAGGAGTCCGTGAAAATTCATTTTTCTTCAATAATGTTGTTAGAGGTGTTACTATTCTCCCATAATTCTTAACAAACTTGTAATACCTTGTTAACCCTAGAAATCCTTGCAACTTCTTTATGGTTGTGGGGAATTTCCATTGATTAATGCCTTTAATTTTTTTAGGGTCTACCTTAACACCCTCCTGAGATATAATATTACCCAGATATTCCACCTCTTTTACTCCAAAGAAAAATTTGGAGATTTTTCCATATAATTGTTTTTTATCGAATAGTTTGAGAACCCTATAAACATGTTGAACCTGATCCTTCCAAGACCTATTTTATATTAGTATATCATCAAAAAATACTAACTCAAATTTTCTAAGGAATCATTTGAAAATTGAATTCACCATCCCTTGAAATGTAGAAGGTGAAATGGTAAGGCCAAAAGGCATGACCAAAAATTCATGATGACCCTCATGAGTTAAAAATTTTGTTTTTGGAATATCTTTAGTCTTTATTCTAATTCGATGATATTTTGAATGGAGATCCATATTGGTAAAATAAATTTCTCCATGTAATTCATCCAGTAAGTCATCAATCACAGCAATCGGAAATTTATCTATAATAGTGATATTATTGAGCTCCATATAATCTGAACTCATGCAACATGATCCATCCTTCTTATGAACCAATACTACTAGAGAAAAGAAAGAACTTAGAATAAGTTTAATTATACTAGCCTCTAACATTTCTGCAATCATATGTTCAATTTCGCTCTTTTGAATAAAGGATATGTGTAAGTCTTGATGTTTGGAGGAACACTTCCTTGAATGAAATGCATATCATGATCATGATCAGGAATAGGTGGGAGTCCTTTGGGAGTTTCAAACATATTAGAATGATTGTCCAAGACTTTTTGGATATTTGGAGAAATATATGATTTTGATGTTGGAACTTCTAGTGAGCATAATTGGGCAATCACACATTGTTTTTCTTTATTCAGAAGATTTATGATGAAATTAGACCTTATTATATTTCTTGACTTCACTGCGATACCCCATAATTCAAATTCCTTTCCTTTCAACAAAATTTCAAGAAAATTTCTTCAAAAATAAAACCTAACGTCCCCAAATATTTTAATATTTGTACTCCAAGTACAACATCATAACCTCCCATTGTAATGGAAAGAATTGGACTATTCAATACATATTCCACCATGGTTAGCTCGGTATTATGGCATTTTCCAGAGAAATTTATAGTTCCTCCATTTGCAACCATCACTTATCACTCTAGTTATGGGTATATGAAGAAATTCAATTCCTTGGCTACCTTAAAATGAATAAAATTATGGGTACTACCCAAATCAATCAACACTATTACATTTTTATTCTTGATATGTCCTTCTATCTTGAGATTTTGACGAGTGGTAATTCCTACCAATGCATTATAATATATGTTTAGACTCATTTATTCTTTCTATAGGGTTGGTTCTTCTTGTATATCCTCTTCTTGTGAAGTTTCTTGTTCATTTTCTTCCTCCTCTTCTCAATCTATGTAAAATAATTTCTTCTTAGCACACTTATGTCCTTTAGTGTATTTTCTATCACAAGTGTAGCAAAGCCCTTTTTCCATTTTTTCTTCCAATTGTTGTGGTTTCAACCTTGTAGGTTGTGGAAGTCTAGGAGTAGAAACACATCCATATTTATAGATGTGAGTGGTAGGCTTCCTTGTCACCAGAATTTTACTTTCGATTTTTCTTGCCAACCTAGATGCCTTCTCCAATCAATCAGGTTCCCAAAGGAAAAAATCATGTTGTATATTATCCTTTATGGTCCCTATGAAGACATTAGTATTGCGTTCCTCTAGAGTATCAGTTACCCTTATATTCAATTTTTGGAAGTCCTCAATGTACTCCACTTTGAACCCTTTTGTTTGATATTTATTAATTGGCTAAATAAGGTGTTTATCTTTGTATCCTCATATTGTTCTATCATTTCCTCCATAAAAATTGACCAAGTGACATTTTTTTTATGAGAGAAAAGCCATCAATACCATACAAATGTATTTTTTCTAAATATAAAGTTTCAATGCATACCATTTGTGTATTTTGCACAAAATGGAGATCAAAATATTGCTCCATATGTAGTATCCATTTTACGGAATCCATGCCATCAAACTTCCTCATATCGATCTTTGAAATATGGTGGGTCTTCATTCCAACAATAGTGTTTATGAAATCACGACGAAAGTTTATTTTGGTCTAATCTTGAGCTTCCTCTAATACCTTTACACCGTTAGGAATAATTTATTGTATCAACTTTGTCAAACATTCCTTCAAACCTTCCATGTCTTGTTTTAGATAATTCTTCATGTCTTCCATGTTTCCTTTCATTTTTTCATCGATCTTAGCTTCTATGTCATCCATATTAGCTTCCATGCCATCCATCTTAAATTCCATGTCATTCTTCAAACCATCCATATTAGCTTCCACACCTTTACTAAAACCATCCATCTTAGATTTCACACCTTTCTTCAAAACTTTCATTTTAGTTTTTGTTACTCATCGCAAGAGCAAAAATTGTTGCATTTGGTCTTGTAATTTTGATATATGATGTTGCACTTCTTCCTCTTCATGAGTCATAGTAGAGAATTATGAGGGCTTAATGGGTGTTGAATTATTTTTGGGGAGAATTTTATAACCCTGTACTAATATCTACCCTTTAATATGACCTTGGAATCACTTCAATCTGATTTTTCAATCAAGACTTATGGAATTTGAAAAAACACAAACATTGTTTTCTTACTTTTGAGGAGCTGAGTATTGAAAATGATTTATCTCTGTGACTTTGGATCCCCAATATTTTATCTTCTATCCTTTAGTATCCCTTTGAATATTCTTTCCAATGCCATAGGTCTGATCTTATTTGGGTTCTTCATGAAAATTTTATGCCCAATCTCGCAAAATTACCTAGTGATGGAATGGTTCAGTAGAGAAAACTTGTACAACGTTCGATGTGTCACTGTTACCCCTTTTAGGTCTAAAATCAATACACATGAAACTATAGTATGTTTAATTTTGGCCACTTTTTACAAAATTCTAATACGATGCTCAGAGAGACACTTGTGACAATTTTCCCAAGTTTGCCTCTTTGAGATGGAATTCGGGAGCCTACAAAAATCCTAACTTCCACAGATCATATCTATAAAAAATTTGTGTACCAAGATCTAAAATGTTTACATGATGGTTATCAAGATTTCTTCGCAAATGGGATTTTTTTTTAGCTTCTACATCATTGTAGAAAAACTATTGTAGAGAAAATTCCACGATGACCTATTTGAAGTAGTGAAACCCTAGAATCGAAAGCTTTGATACCAAATGTTATGAAACCAGCTCACAAAATAGAAGAAAAGAGATAAAAATGACTTAGAAATAATCCTCTTTCATGGGTAAAACTCATTTACATTACATAAATGAACAATTCTTCGATGATACAAATGACAAACCCTCCTTTCTATATATAGGAGTCCATGGGGTCATAATATAATCCTAGCCAACCTAAAAATAATAATGTAAGGGCACAATAATAACAATAGTGAGATTTTATGGGGCATAATAATAACAATATGGGGAATACAAGGGTACAACGATAATAATAAGGGGGATACACTAAAAAAATTATGGTTTCCACTAGTAATATAGGGACTTAACAAGGATGCAGGTATTAGCTCCCCATGATCTCATGTCCCCAATCATTTTATAAGTTTATTATCACTTATCAGAAGTAGGTAAGTTAGTAGCTTTGAAGAGCTATGGAAAACAAATGAAGACTATGAAGCTTACTCCTTCAATATCCTACATGTTAAATATTTACTTTCATGAGGTCACAAAAAAAGTTCAGTTGGGGCGCGATATTGAGCCTCAAATTTGTCATATTTTCCTTGACTTAATTTTTCATTTTGATATCATTTTCTAAAGTATTTTTGGAAATTAAGTTGTGTTAATGATTATAGTAGGGAATTTAGTAGGATTTTTACATGTGTTTATTCTTTTATGATTTTCTAAATGATTTTTACTAATAAAATGCTATTTTTAACAAACGGATCCTCGATATTGATAGGAATCAATTAACTTATCGATATTTGATGTTGTTTTCTTGAACGGTTGGAGAATATTTTGCAATCCTCAAACTGCTATACCCTATTTGGAATAAATTATTTTAGGATGACCTCCTAGATTCCCATACATATTAATATCATTATCACTTAAATGAGAAATCTTGAGAATCTTTAGATTATCAGGATCACTCATTACTAAAAATAGATTCTCTGGTCTTTATCCTTTATTTTTAAGATATAAAAGTAGTATTGAATCGAAAATTGGGTGCTGAAGTTGTAATATTATTTTCTTTGATACTAACTCAGAATTGCGATTTTTGTAAATCGTTTCTCTGCAATTTAAATGGAAGTACTTTTTATCTATACATAGTCTACTATGCCCATTTTTCCCCAAAATAGTTCAATTCCCGATTTGTGCCCGATCCTCGAAAAACCTTGTCTTCTCTTGTACCATTAAAACTAGCATTTGATTTCTCTGTTTCATATATTCCATTTTTGTAGTGGTATTTAATTAGTCACTGGTGATTTATGAAATTGAATTCTCTATCTTGAAGCAAGTTTATTGGGATTTTCATCGAATATATATGTTGTGGAAAATTCATTAAGAAGCAATATTCCTTTCTTTCATTTCTTGTAGGTTATCATAGATTATTATTTTAGTTGCTCAATAGTTGTTAGATATCATGCTTTCTTAGTGTTATATTTTTACTCTATGTTTTTTGTTCTCTAAGAAACAACTTTTTCAGTATTTTTTATTTTGTTATTCCCTTTTCAAATATGTACAAGTTAATAAATTAAATAGTTTACGATAATTAGAGATTGCATATTGAATTGATTTATTTAATATTATAGTCTTTCTTTTCTGCAGGACAATAAAAAATAGGCATATTTTCATTCCTCTTACAAAAAAATTTTTTGATAACCTTGAAATAACAAAATGAAACCCCAGATTCATAAATTGATGTTATGTAATTTTCCAAAATAGGAAAAGTAGGAATATTGAACTTAAAACTGGAAATAGTAGTGAATATAAATACATTAGAACATGAGACAATCATAGAGACATTCAATTATGTTTGATAGCAAAAAATATGTATAAATTCTTGAATAAAATGTCACTCAAGCTAGGCAAACAAACCTCCCATGATCCAATACATCAAAATATGAAATGCTGGTAATACATAAATTGTCGAAATGTTATAAATGCACAGTCTATGAGGTCATAAACATAGCTGGAAAATAGAAATATATAGATTTGCTGATACAACGCTAAAAAATTTCCGAGAATAGAGATATGTACTCCCAAGCACAATTCCAAGACAACCTAGAAAGAGTTTCCAGAAATACACACTATGCAAAATGCAGCCCTAGGGCTGAAATAATGCTTTGAAACTTCATTACTGCAATATGTTGATGATATAACAATAAAATAGCCAAAATCATCCCAACAGATCCTCCTACTGAAAGGCTGCTCCCTCAACAAGGAAACTAACCCACAAAATGGGTCCCTCAACCCTGCACTGTAACTGCCCTGCAAAATAATGCAGTTTTTGAAGGAGACCGCACTGTGGTAGATTGTTGAATCTTGGCCTAATGCTGAATTGTGGAATGAAGCTCAATATATCTCTCCTGAGTGGGCACTCGAAGTCCCCTGAGGATCAGGGTGGGTTTTCTGCTCGGAAACACCCTTGTGCTAAACATCATAGCAGACTCTGCTAAATAGTTGAAGAGTGCAAGAAGTCATAAAAGAACAAGACATAAACAATATTAAGAATTTATTCTATGGCTTCCATCCTTTTATTTATATTCTTAGTGATATACCTCACCCTTGGCCCCGCTCATTAAAGATGTTATTTCCATGCAAACATTCCTCCACCATAACTGCATTTTCCTCCATTAGCTCCACTCTCCCTATGGTAGTGTTATTGATTTGTTCAACCTTGACCCCATCCACATGTATTGACTGCATTCAAACTAAGGGTTGATTTATTTTAGCTAGCTACACTGATACACCTTCACAGTGGAAGTGGTTTTACTCATATTGAAGATATTTAAGGGTCTCTCTACCCACTTATTCATCTAAGTTATGAATGAAAGAAAAATTTAATATTACAACTAGCTAAAAGATAATTAGGAATATTACAGTCCTCCCCTCCCAAATTTTTCTTTTCCCCAAGCAACTGCAAAGAAAAATGCTGCAAAATATTCTCTCCTTCCCAAGTGGCATCCTCATCTGGTAGATTCCTCCATCGAATCATATATTCTCTAATCACCATGCTCCTTAGTTTCCTCTCCTGAGTGTCCAAGATAACTTCCAGCTATAAAACCAGACGATCCTCATCATCAATAGGTGGGAGATCGATGATGGAAACCAAATGTTGTCCAATGGCCTTCTTGTGGCATGAGACATGAAAAATGTTGTGGATCCGACTCCAAATGGGGAGCTCCAACTGATACACTACCTCTCCAACATGATGGATCACCCTGTATGGCCCATAGAACCAGGGCTTAAAATTTTCATCCCCCTTCTCCTTCAGTGTCTATTGTTTGTAAGGTTGAAGACGGAGATAGAATAAATCTTCAAGCTCAAATTTCCTCTCTATCCAACCATGGTCTGCATACAACTTCATTTTGTTCTGGGCTGTAGCAATGTTGTCCTTGATAGAAAAAGGTATATCCTGACTCTCCTGGATCCACTCCTTGGCTCTCGGAGCCTTTATGGATCCGAACATCCAATTAAAAAGTGACAGAGCATCATATCCATAAAGATCCTGAAATGGAGACATGTCGATGGACATGTGAAAAGTTGTGTTGTAGAAATATCCCCCCAAATGGAGCCAACACAGCCATGGTATTTTCTAGCCCAAAACATAGTTTCAGAAGTATCCTTCCAGCCACTTATTTACTTTCTCTATCTATCCATCAGCCTAAGGGTGATAACTGGTACTCGGTGTCAACTCGGTACCTACTAACCGAAAGAGCTCCTCCCGAAGGCCATGCATGAAGCAGCTATCCCGATCACTGACTATGGTCTTTGGAAGACCATGGAGTCTAAAGACGTACCTAAAGAAGATCTCGGCCACCTATGAAGCAATATATCATGTAAAAATAGAAAATAGATGTGAATACTTTGTTAGTTGATCAACAACTACAAAGATACAATCCTTACCCTGTACTATAGGTAGATCAATGATGAAGTCCACAGAAATATTGTTCCATTTTCCATCTAGAATAGGGATTTCCTGCACCAATCCTGTAGGATGGTTTTTCTCTCCTTTTTTCTACTGGAAAAATACATACTCGCTGATGTGTTGGAGCACATCCTCCTTGAGATTCTTCCATGAGAATGTCTCTCCGAATGGACCAATATGTCTTGGTGAATCCCAGATGACTGGAAAGTGGTGAATCATGTGTTGCCTATAAAATATTCACCTTGAGTCTAGAATATAGATTCAATAAGATATTATATTGGTAGTATATGAACTCATTCATCACTCTAAACCTCTCATCGGTCACCTGCCCATCTAGGATCTCACATTGAAAGTAGTCTTTGGAATACTCCACTAGCATCTGGGCCTTGCAATCTGTATCCACACTTATCAATGACAACATTGTTGTTCTCCGTGACAGGGCATCTACTATGATATTCTTGGATATTTCTCACCCATTTCTGTCACCTCTCCTAAAGCTACATTTGCTCAAGGAAGAATCGAAGAATATTGTGATCAGTCTTCACTAGAAATCTGTTGCCCACCAAATACTCGTAGAATTTGGCTAATGCATGCATGATAGCCAACATTTCCTTATCATATATAGAGTACAACATCTCATGAGGTAGCAATTTCTGACTCTCAAAAACTATGGGGTGACCACCTTGCATCAATACTGCTCCAATGCCCTCCCTCAAAGCATCACATTGCAGCACAAAGGGCTGGGTAAAATCTGGTAAAACCAACACTGGGAACCTTCTCATTACCTCCTTGAGCCCATAAAAGGCCCTCTGTGTTGTCTCTATCCAACTAAAGGCTCCCTTTTTGGTCAAATATGTAAGTGGTACTTCTAGTTGAGAGAACCCTTCGAAAAACTTTGGGTAGTAGGTACAGTTGCCTAAAAACACCTGAAGCTCTGTGACATTATTTAGATTAGGACAATCTCTAATAGCACAAATCTTCTCCTCATGAACCCTCACTCCATATACTCCAATGATGTGGCCCATTTAGAGCATCTCTGTGAGTCTAGACTCACACTTGGGAAGCTTAGCATAGAATTGTTTCTCTTCAAGAATGAAAAATAATGTCTCAATATGCTACAAATTCTCTTCCCATGTGCGGATGTAAATAATAATGTCATCAATGAATACCAACACAAATTTCCTTAGTTAACCATGAAAAATGTGATTCATTTAAGGTTGAAAATTTCCCAGAGCATTGGGTAACCCAAAAGGCATCACAAAGAGCTCAAAATGGCCATAATGGCATCTAAATGCAGCCTTTGGGATATCTTGATCTCTTAATCTAATTTGATAGTACCCCGACCTCAAATCATTCTTTGAAAAGTATTTCAATCCCCTTAGTTCATCCATCATCTCATCGATCTGGGGCATTGGGTACCTATTCTTCAGTCTTTTTCTTGTTACAATATCTATATTCAATGCACATTCTCCATGTATCATTGTTATTCTTTACCAATACCAAAAAAGAAGAAAAAGGATTGGAGTTGGGTCGGATATGTCCTAAAGCCAAGAGCTCTTGAATGCATTTTTCAATCTCATCCTTGTGGGCTCTGGGATGCCTATAGGGTGTGCTGGTCACTATTTGGATCCCCTTATCCAACTCAATAGTGTGCTCAAATCCTTGGTTAGGTGGCCTCCCTTGTGGTATATCTCCAAATAATGTACAATAACGGTCTATAATAGACTTCACATCTGGGTGTACTGGTACACCCTTTCCTCTTGCCTCCGTCATACATAGTTCCACTTCCCACTCTATGTCTCCTTTGTGTAAATAAGCCTCCATCCTGTGTGCTGAGACAATCTAGGGTGAATAGGTGTGCATTCCCCTGATCTTCTAGTGCTTACCACTCCCCTTGTCTGTCCATTCCATCTCCAAGGTCTCCCAATCTGTGGTGACCTTCCCCAAAGTTATCGACCACTGAACACCCAATATCACATTGGTGTCTGGAATATCAACGAAAAATAAGTGTTCTGTCAATGTGTAATTCCCTAATGTGATGGTTAGTGTTGGAACATACTTAACACACTGCATGGTTCTAGCTCCTGAAACCAAGACTGAGAATCCCTCAAAATATTCCATGGGAATTCCTCCCCTCTGCACTAATTGAGTACCAATAAAGTTGTGGGTAGCCCCATTATCTATCAACACCAACACTCTTTGCCCATGAATAGAGCCTCTAACCCTCAATGTTAGATACTTGGGAACTTCCCGCAAAGCTGCAAGAGTCCCTCCATTTGGAGAAAATGCTCCCTTCACACCTCCTGATGGTGGTGCAACCCCTTCTGATGCTACAATGCTAGTATCCTCCCCGAAGTCTTCTTTTTCCTCCTCGTCATCATCAGAGAACACCTCAATATAATGTTCCTTCCCAGCAACACACCGATGTCCTGGTGTCCATGGCTCTTACAAAGTGAAGAAATTTTTTGTCCTCCTTAGATCTCCCTGGACTTTATCATCAAGAGATTCACTGTCATGTTTATCTTGATGGAGGAAAATTCACTTCTTTTCCCTTTTCTTGAGAAGAGGACTTTTGCTAGAATGGGGCATTTTCCCTTGGCAAAGCGTGCTGCAAATCTCTAGCCCTTTCAATAGCCTCTTGGAGCGTAGTTGGTCTAGTGGATCTCACCAACCTATGCAAATGTTCCTCTATCCCATTGATAAACATATATACTCTCCTAGATGTAGATAGATCAGAGACTATAACTAAGAGTTTTAGAAATTAATATATATAAGTCTCTATATATCCTATTTTCTTAAGCTTGGCTAGATAAAAAAGATGTGCTCCTAGATTCCTGCGATAAAATATTTTCACCAACCTCTGGGTAAAATCTGGATAATAAGTGACACTATCATGCCCTATTGTATATATACCATGAAACCACCACTCAGGTGCTTCACCTTCAAGGTGCAGTGTTGCTATCTTATTTGCCTCCATCTCTGAAACTCGGTTCAACTGAAAAATAAGTCTTCAACTTCTCTACCCAAGCCTTGGTTGTGCACTTGGGTGACCCATCAAAAGAGGGAAAAAATAATCCACCCATAGTATAGTGCAATTCATTTTTTTGCATGTACCCTCCACCTCCTTTGTGATTAATGGGTCTTCTATTATCCTTGATCCAATAGAACTCTTGGAAGTTAAGGTGCTCCTTGAACCTCTGAGATTGAGATTCATACTCTAAGAAATCATCACCAAGAGTTTCATCTCATTTTGGAGCTCCCACCTCATTTCCTACTGCTATAAATGTGGACATGGTGGAGCATTGTGAGGAAGATGGTGATGCTGGTTGCTCACACCAAGTATGTGAGCTGCCAGAAATCTCTCCATGTTAAAACGCTTTATGGGATTCCTTCTATATTTCTAACCTCATCTCCTTGATTTATTTGGCAATATTCTACATGGTTTTGAGAAGAATTTTTGGAATTTATCTTTCCTCCTTTGGTATAGATGCAGTGCCCCACAGGTTAAGCCAAGATTATGCTCTAATACCACTGTAATATTCCAAAATAGGAAAAGAAACAATATTGAACATAAAAATATAAATAAAAGTGAATATCAATACATCAAAAACTGATACAATCCATGTGCCATTTGATTGTTTCATAGCAAAAAATAAGTACAAAGTCTTGAGGAAAAGGTCACTCAAGCTAGGAAAACAAGCCTCCCATGATCCAATACATCAAAATATGAAATGTTGCTAATACATAAATTGTCGGAATGGTATGAATGCATAAAATATGAGGGAATAACTGCAGCTAGAAAATATAAATATATATATCTACTATTAAAATTCCCCAAAAGTGCTCAACATAGAAATCTAAGGTCCCAAGCACAATCCCAAGACAACTGAGAAAGGGTTTCTGGAAATACACACTATGAAAAATGCAGTCCTAGGGCTGAAATAATGCTCTGTAACTTCATGACTACAAGGAGGTGGCTCATATAACAAGAAAATAGTTGGAACTCTTCCCAATATATCCTCCTAATGTAAGGTTGCTCCATCCAGTAGGAAACTAGCCTGCAAAATGGGTGTCTCAACAATCCACTACAACTACCGTACAAAATAACACAATTTCTGAAGGAGACTACATTGTGGTAAATGGATGAAGCTTTGACGGATGGAGGATGGTGGAATGAAGCTCAATATACCTTTCTTGAGTGGGCACTCAAAGTCCCCAGAGGATGAGGGTTGGATTTCCGCCTAGAAACACCCTTGTGCTAAGCAGCACACCAGACTCGGCCAAATAGCTAAAGCATGCAAGAAGTCATAAAAGACCAAGACATAAACAATATTTAGAATTCCTTCTATGGCTACCATCCCCTTCCTTATATGCTTGGTGAGATTCCTCACCCTTGGCCCCACTCATTAAATATTCTACTTCCATGCAAACACTCCTCCACCATAACTACGTTGTCCTCCACTAGCTCCACTCTTTCTATGGAGGCGTTGTTGATTTGGTCAACCTTGACCCGATCCACATGCATTAAACCCATTCACACCAAGGGTTACTTTCTTTTAGCTAGCTACATTGATCCACCTTCACACTTGAAATGGTTTTATTCCTACTAGAGAGATTTAAGGGTCTCTCTACCCACTTATTCATCTAAGTTATCAATGAAAGAAAAATTATCATCCCACTAGGTAAAAGCTAATTAGGAATATTACAGTTTATTATATTATTTGATCGTTTTTAGGAACAATTAGTTGGACCAACACAAGGATGTTGATTAATCTAATTTTGAAACCTTTTTAAATGAATGCGACAAAAATGGCCTGTAGAAAAGGTGTCAATATGTTTGGGTCCATTTCCTATATACTTTTTGGGTTGAGAAAAGACCTTGAAGGTAGGTAATGAAGATATACAATAGTGGAATTAATTTTTATTTTTCTAGATCCATAGTACATTGAAATTGGGGGGAATGTTGTTAGTATGGAGAAGGAAAGTGTGAAAGGATGAAAGGGCATGAGGTCTCTATGTTGTAAAACTAATGATTGACCTAAAATGGTTTTTATTGGATCACTATATTACTTTTAGTCTACCTGAATGATTCTATAGTGGAGAAAGCCATGGAATAATCTCACATGTCCATCCTTAGCTATCGGACCCAGTTTGGCAAATTGGGGTCTGAAAGCTTCCACGATAATTTTGAGGCATCAAACAATATTTTAAGTGGAAAGGTTTTCTCACTTTAGCATGGATTATTTTTTCCATTTCTAGACATAAAGACCTTTCCAATGATGTGGTATTTTCCTAAATCAAAGTTTTTATGAAAAAATTATGTCATTCATAAGCTGACATTCTTGATTTGGCCACCAAAATCTGAGAGAATATCACACCATCCCCCATTATTCATGGAAAATGGGCTAGTAATGTGATTATGATGAAGAAGAATATAGAAGAGTCTATATTTTAACTCTAGTTAAGCGATGACAGAATCAAACATAACCATTAATAGGCAATCAGAATGTGTTATAATGAGGTAATGAGGAAAGCGAGTTTCCATTATTTTAAAGTACATTTTGTTGCACCGATGAATAAAGTAGCTAATATTTGTTGTGGGAGAGCACACTGAGATTATTTGTGCACTATTATAGCCCAAAATCAATAGGTGATACTCCATTATACTCGCAACAATTCGATATTGAGAGAAACAAAGTTGAGTGGCCTTATGTTCCAATTGGATTTTGTCCTAAAAGGGTTTCCCATGACATATATTGTGCCAAATGTGGTGCATGAGTTTTTATTCTGTTATTCTATATTTTATAAATAAATTGCAATATACATCCACATAAAATAAACACTAATCTATAAATCCAAAAATATAAACAAAAATAAATCATACTAGCATAAATGTCATATTTTTAAGTATAATTTATCATAACAGTTGTTACAAACTATCTACTGGAATATCCACAACATTTTATGGATGATATTGTTATCATAGTAGGTTTATTTAGGTATATTGTGGAGATTTTCATCATATCTAGATTAATCAATCCAAAATTCATATAGCCCTAGTCATATCTAACGAATATTTCAATAACCATCTTAATCTCATGGAGAAGCTTTCATGGTTGGAAGCATAATTTGTAGATATATGTCGTAATGTGTGTTGAAATTCAACAAGAAAATGTACCACATACTAGTGTGGGATTCCAGGTCACTCTTGAGAGAGGAATTCTAGTGACATATTACTGAGAATGTGGGCAACCAATTTTTAAATAAATTGGAAAATTAATTGTATACTTATCTCATAACAACTTGTAATAATTAACTAAGTGTGATAGACTTAGTTATCTCAAGAGTTTCAAGTTGAGGGTCAAGGGATAGCCATATAGAGTAATTCTATTATTTATAGGGTCGAGTTGCAGTTGTAGCACTAGTGTGGTGTGAGTGCAATCAACTAACTCAAATTAATTGAGTTAAAATCAATTTAACTAGTTCTAACTGATTCACGAGCTAGTGGAATATCAAGTGAATTAAAATAGATTTAATTCACAAGTAGTGATCTACCAAGTAACTGATGATTCACTATTAATAGTTGTATGGAAATCAATTCTAATGATGACCCACTTAAGACAAAGGTTAAAAGAAAGTAAACTATGAGTTTTATTATTAGCGAACTTCCCACGTGCAGTTATAAAACCAAATGAAGCCCATGATGGATTTCACAGTCAAGCAAGGTTGGAGTTCCTATTTAATAGGAATTATTTTGCCTAGGTATTTCATGAGAAATGCAGGTTGAAGGTGGATAGGAAATTGGCTATGTATTGGTCCAATTTTTCCTAGATCAGTATGTGAAAATTGGTAGATTGTACGAGGTTATGGTGATAACATGTGCATTTTATTGTTTTATTATTCCTTGGTTGATTATACTATAAACATTGAGGAATTTTGAGCAGTTTTTTTCTCCAGGAAAATCTTGTGTTGTGCGATTGATTTACTTCTTTCTCTTACGCCCATGTGATTGAGTGATCGTGTTTTATATTCCGCAAATATTATAGAAGGATTCATTATCTTCTTTTAGTATGTTTCATGATCAAATTAAATCCATTGGTGTAATTTCTACATTGTATCAAATCTATGTTATAGATTTTCTACATGCTATTAGACTGTCAGGAATCACAATAGTGGAGAAGAAATTGAGCTTGTGTTGAAAAATATTCAAATTTGCAGATACTTTCTTTGGAGATAGAAGTTGATCAAGATATATTTCAATGGCTTGAGATTAGAATATGCACTCGAGCCCAGTCTGAATTATATTGCATGGAAGGACAAGATGGATGTTGTTTAGGGTTTTAATTGTCAGATTAAGACTCTCAATATTAATTGTCAACCTGGGATTCGTAAACATGAGTTGTATTGCATATTCTCTCAACCTAATGGTTATATTATATAAGTTTCCTTTAAAACCACTTCACTTCATGTAAAATAGCACCTAAAATATCCTACACATTGAAAATAATATATGAGAAACCTTCAATTCAAAAATTTTAATCTAGATGAAATGAATTATTAAAAAACAAGGTTACTCTTCAAAGTAATGTAACTCAATAATTAAAACTAAATCATGTTGCATTAGACTTGATATCTCTACCTACACAATCAAATCCACACTCAGACTTTCTCTTATAAATAAATGATCATACTATGAAAAATAAGAGAAATTCTAATTAAAATAAATCTAATTACTAAGAGAAGTCTTGAGATGAATAAACAAATCAAATGAGCATTAAATTATGCAAATGTTCAAAGAAATTAGGTAATGCAAACCTTGAATTAATTTTCTAAATGGGAATGTTAACATATTCAAATTCAAAGCATTAAAATTTGTTCTAATTGTGATCAAACTTAGAAATTGTTGTATTCCTATATCGTTAATGCTCTCATTAGATTCAATTTTAACAAGAGGAATATAGTATAACTCTATATTGCAACTCCATTACATATTATGTAATGATTCCATGTTTACCATATGTTTTTAGTCCATTTATTTGGACAATACAAGGATGGCCAAAATACTTGAAATTGAACTGTATCTATCAAAAATTCACATAGAAATAGGAAACTTATGCTATGAAATAACATACATCTAATTATCATATGCTATTAATAAATCTTAGCTCTAGATGTGGTTGGCCATCCCACGCTTAGAGTAAGCTGACTTACTGCAATGGAGGAAAGCTTTAAAAATTCAAAGACCGATTTCGTAGTTAACCATGGCAAAAATGATTCTTCTCACAACTCTAAGGTGATCATGTGTATTTAAAACATCCTTTGGGAATTAATTTACACAAATCACAGGCCAGGAAATTCTAGTTTTTACACAGCATTCCCTGTCTCTATTATACTACTCTTTACAAGTGTGCAACTTTCCCCATTATATAGCAGCAAAAATCCTCTAAATTAAATGGGTCGATTGTTTCATAGGATATAATTTTAGGATTTTGGTGAATATGAATTAAATAAAATCAAAACAAAGAGGTTTGATTTCCAATTCAGGTTTGAGTTGGTGTGATATGGCTTCTGTATGCCCTTTATCCCTATGAAATTGATCCCCTCTCATAGAAAAAATGGTGCCTAATTATTCAGGCCCTTGGTACTGTTGAGGCCTCGAAATTCACTACAACAACATGGGTGATGACCACCGTTCCAGACCTTAAAGCAGTTCCTTTTCCGTTTGGAATGGTGGCTCTGACTAGTTTAACTAGGTCTAGTTACTTTCTCCCAATCTCTATTGGCTTAAAATATGACTTTTATCTATCAATGGGAAAGAGACATCACACCATTTCTCTTGCGGATCGGACAAGAAAAGTGATCCTTAAGCTAATTTGGGCTTAGCCAAGAGACAACTAAAGTTTTTCCTCTTTGAGAAGAGGACTTTTTAGGGATGTAGAATTTAATCTAAATGAAATATTATTCTAAGATGCAAGAAAAAGAAACTATTTTAATCCTATCTCAATTAGGCAGATATAGATCTATCCCAACTGAGAGAAAGATGTTTTCAAATAATTGAGATTTAAATATGTTTGTTTTAAATGAATATCAAGCTAACTAAGTAGTTCAATTAACTAATATTGTGAATACCACACACATTCTATCTAGAGACCTCTTAACTGAAATAATCAATCAACAACACTAATGAAGTAGTTCTCAAAATGATATTGATCATTTAATCAATAACTTGAATAATTAAACAATAACACGCAAAAATAGTTCACAACATATCACTATTCAATAAATTAGTTTTATAAGGTAGATTTATGAGTAAATAGTTACTCAAAAATCATAACTCAACCCATAAGAGTAGAGACAAATAATAACATAAACTGAGGCAAATTACTCATACCGATAGAAGTGCACAAGTATGCAAGTAAATTGACACATCCCTGTTATCATAAAATGAAACCATCATTTAAAATAATAGTATTATAAATACCAATTTATTAAGTGTATTTCTCCAGCTCCAGTCTCTGACAGTCTTTTACAATTCCTGAACTTGTACTTTCAAAATCAGAGCTACAATAGTGCAAGACTCTGTTCATTATCATAAATCAGAATGTTAAAGAAAAAACCTCAATAATCTCTAGATCTAAGATTCCTCTCCCCTCACCCTACACCTCTAAATCCTCTAAACAATATTTCCATCAAGAATTCCAAAATTACAGAGGAGAGAAGCCCCTAATACATTTTGCAATATTCTATTTATAATATTTACAAAAGGATTTATTCATAAGAAAGTTTTTCTGAAGGGTGGTTTTTCTCAATCAATCTTCATTGGTTCAAAAATATTATTCAATTGTTCCAGCCTTCTCATCGATTGATATATTCTTATTCTCATCTCTTCAACTGTTTTCCTTCAAAAACATATAAAAAACAATATTAAAAATGAAAAAATAAAATCAAAATATCAAATCTAGAAAATTAATCCAATTAAAACTTCATTAAATAAATAATTGAAAATGAAATCTAAGTTTTTTATTGATGCTTGTGATGATATAAATGCCCCAAGGATATCATTGATGAATGGATCTGGATTTAGAAGAAGTTGTGGGAAAATTAAAATGTAGAAAATAAAACTCAGAAAATTTATTTTGTTAAAAATTCAGCGCATGATATTCTGCTGAATTTTAGACCCAATAAATGATCAAATATGGAAATGAAACATCTTCAAAAATGTTCACCGTGATTTTAAATATCTAATGAGCCATTCTGGGCCTCATTTGGCCAAGTAAAACTTCATTTGTGAGCTTCCAAAGTTTGTATATTAAAATTGACAAAATTCTGGAATTTTTGTTGCTTGGGAAAAAAATTAGAAATTTTTAATTAAATTTTAATCCTAAATTAGATTACGATATTTAATTAATTAATAATAATTAATTGAAATTATATTATTCATCTAATTTAGTTATAATTATCTATTAATTAATAATAATTACATTATTAATTTTAATTAATAAACACTAATTGAAAATAAAATTAAACTAATTTAAAAAAAATGATTTATTGATTTAAAATATTAAAATATTATATTAATATTATAATTTAAATTATATTAAAATTATAATAAATATCATAATTATAATATAATATTAATTTATAACATTATATAAATATATTTATTTTAATTAATAATTCACAAAATATAAGAATGCACATCACGTGAGAGAGAGAGAGAGAGAGAGAGAGAGAGAGAAGGAGAGGAGGGATAAGACTGAAGATAGTGGAGGGATGGTAGTAAAAGTAAGTGACGTGGCAAGCGGGGGTCAATCGCAAATCACATTGTAAAGGCTTATCACAAATCACACTTGGATATGGTTAGCGACAAATGTTTCGCAACAAAACAATAAGATATGTGATGTGCGATGGAGTGATATGACGGTAGGTAGGTAAGGGCCCCACATAATATCACATCGGTGTTTTATAAGGGTAGCACATGAATGTGACGATGGTATTTTACGATGGTTGATATGCGAAAAGGTAAGGGGTCCTACCAAAGGTTTTAAGGGGCGGTTTGATTTGTGGCAGAGCTATAACATTCAAATTTCGAAAGTTAAAATAAGTGGGTTTTGGGGATTAAATGGGATTTAAAGCATTAAAGTATGGGTTTTAAATATATTTTAACTTATGAAGTGTTTGGATATTGGGAAAAATGTGAAAAATAATAAAAATAAATATTTACAATAAATGACTATTTTAACTACAAGAATTAAAATATTGGTACACTTTATACATGTTTTTTAACCCAAGCAAGAAAATGATCAAAAATTCAAAGGAATGTCATTTACAAACCATTTGACCAAATGAAGTGAAACAGGTATTGTTGGAAAACTCATGAAAAGTCAAATTCAATGAAATGATCAAAATAGAAGTCTAATAAAAATGAAAAATGACAAAATTAGAAAATAATTAACTTAATAAAAAACCTAAAAGGTGTTTAGCCAAAAAATTTGTATAAAGGGTCCCGATTATTTGAAGTACATAAGTAAAAAATTGGAGGTTGTGTTTTACCACAACAATGGCGACATGCGGGAGAAGAACCAGTTATCTCTGATTAAAGATAATGAACATAAATTTACCTAAAGGTTAAAAATAATGTAAATCATGAAATCGACTAACAATAAAACATTTCCATAGGTCCCACATAAATAGATTAAGCAATGTGAATTTAGATAAATGTCTTTTCGGATTAATCACATTATTAGGATTTGGTCGACGTTTTGAACCAAATAGTGTGGTTCATCCTCAAGACAAGATGAATAAGTCATTCAATATTAATGAATAAATAGTGAGAATGCATCATTTCCCTGTATTAGCTGAAAAAACTATCCGTTAAAAATATAGTCGTTTTAAACGAGATGAAACAAGTATCGTTGAAGGTCAATATTTACAATAAATGACTATTTTAAGTACAATAATTAAAATATTGGTACAATTTATACATGTTTTTAAACCCAAGAAAGAAAATGATCAAAACTTCAAAGGAGTGTCATTTACAAAACGTTTGACCAAATGAAGTGAAACAAGTATCGTTGGAAAACTTATGAAAAACCTGATTCAATGAAACAATCAAAATAGAAATATGATAAAAATGAAAAATGACAAAATTAAAAAATAATTAACTTAATCAAAATACTAAAAGGTGTTTAGCCAAAAAAATTGTAGAAAGGGTCCCCATTATTTGAAGTACATAAATAAAAAATGGGGGGTTGCATTTTACCACAATAGTTACGCACACATACAAACTTGGAATTATAAAATGATTGAAGACAAAAATAAGAAGATCCCATTTTGAATGGGTCAAATTGATCCTGAACATCTGCTGAATGTATAAACTAAGTGAAAATATCTTATCATAAAAATGACCCCATGGCTTCTAGAATATCCAGGGGATTGAAACTCAACTTCTTATCCATTTCATCTAAACCTAAAAGCAAAACTCTTCCCCATACCCAGTGAGAGCATTGAAGCGTAGCAAGCATAATTTCAAATCTTCCAACACATTCATAACTTGAACATAATCCTTTATTTATCTCTTTAGTCACCTCTTGAATGGGTTTATCAAAAATTTTTGGATCAAGGAACTCGGTGACCCAAAATCGTTTAGAAATTTCTTCGTTTTCCAGATTTATGAGGATACTAATGATTCTAGAAGCTCCAACTATTCTAGCCCCTTCTGAAATAGCCAAGCCAATGGTGCCCAATCCAAATATTGTTACCGAATCATTGGGATTCACCTTTCGAGCATTCCAAGGAGCTCCTAGTCCTATAGGTACTCTACATCCAAGCAAACAGATCTTGTCCAATGGAGCTTATGAACTCACTTTTGCAATAGTGGACATGTTCACCATGATATATTCAATTAATGTGGAGAGCCCAAATAAATTATGGAGGGGTTTTCTTTTAACTGAGAATCAACGTTTTTTGTCAGTGTAAGCGACTATGCTCACGAAGTTGAACATGAGAAGTTTGCAAATGTTATTATTTCCTAGATGACAGCACTCACATTCTTTGCAATCTTCCATGTATAACAGAATAACTTCATCCCATTCTTTCACCTCCGTAACTTCACTTCCAACGCTTTCTACAATCACAGCACCTTCATGACCCAGAATCCTTCGAAGCCAAGTTCCTTCATCCTTCCCTTTCCAGAAATAAATATCAGTATGACAAAGAGAACTGTGAGTGATTTTAATTCGAACTTATTTTCTTTGAGGAGGAGACACTTTTATTTTTTGTATGGCTATGGGCTACCTTGCATCCCATACCACACCATTTTTGCAAGTAATCCCCTCTAGCATAGTACATCATGCCATTAGTGCTCCTTCCTACCTTTCACTTTGGTATATTTGAACACTGAATGGTAGGAATCCTGGAAGGAGTGGAATATCAAAAACTAGTGTGAAAGAAGTGGTAATTCACTGCCTGATCTCTGATGATGTTCTTCTTGTATGCATTTTGGAAAGTTCTCTTGATAATGCATCTATCACAGCTTGCATATATTTGGAAGAAATTGACTTTATAGTAGGGCCAACATTCGGCACAAATTCAACAGTACTCTCATGACCTTCCTTTGTTGCATTGCAAGTGAGGTAAATAATTCATGAACGGAACTTTGGAAATAAATCCACTTTCTTTCTTCTTGTGATTTCAAAAGCACAGATCTTCATGATGGGAGTTGTTACATAACCGATGACCACATTATCTCCTGAATGACCAATTGAAGTATTTGATAAGCCTTGTAATGTGTAGTGTTACTGGAGGGGAAACATCGAAGTAGATGAGTCTGCACTCAAATATGGTTCTACTTCATGCATGAATACATACTAAAATATAGTTCAAGAATCATTCCAGCACTGATGGTGCTAGAATTATTCACCTGCCTCTAGGAAAGCCTGTTATTAATGCTAATATTACGTAAAACATTTATCAAATTAATTAATAACAAGGATTTATAAACTAATATCTATTTTCTCTAAATGCCTCTAATCATCAACTTAATAATATAAAAATGATTAAAATACTAGGTATGAGCACAAAATTATCTCATAAAAATCATAAAAATTTGGACAAATCGGTAGCTCAACATCCCCCCACGCTGAACATCTTGCACATCCTCGTGCAAGCCAAAACCATAAGATTATTAAATAAGGAAGGGAAAATGTTAGAAATATTTTAGCAAGTAAGGATGAAGATGCCTGATATTGTAATGTATTCATTAGCCCGCAACATTAATATTACATTACCATCTAAAACCATGTGAAATGATAAAAAAGATCATGTACCGAAAGTAGACATTATGAGGAAAAGAGTGTTTCACATACCTGTTAACTTGTTCCAATTGAATTCCCTATTTTGTTTCTTCCCAAAGTCTTATGATAAGAAACAAATTTCACTGAAGAGGTGGAATTTCAAAATACTAACACAATATTCCTACACCTACTATAATAATCTTGTACCTAGGTTATGTATCACATATTTAGAGGCAACCAATATCAATACACATTGTTTCTAAATAGCATCTTGTGAGCAGTCATCATTGAGTAATTCATCACTCTAAATACCATGAAAATTAAAGTGAGTTATTATGCCAATCAACAACCTATTTATTAAACACTCTAAATCCCGTTGTAATCTAGATGCAAAACTGAATTTCATCTTAATATAGTACAAAGAATAACCTTCAGTAAGTGTACCACATCCTTAAAGATTCTTGATTTTTGAAAATAGAACTCAAAGCACCATGTTGAAATCGTCTTAAAACCATTCTCCAATAAAAACGATCAGTTTCAGGGAAGGAGAAGGATAACCAAGAAAATCATAATATGTAATTAATTTTAATACCACAAACATGACCCTGCTGCCTGCAACTGTCCATAACCTTGACAGGTATGTCTTTTGACCCAACGAAATGCAACACTGTTACCGATGAAATAGGTAACCGCACTGTTACCTAATTTTTTTTTGGTAGCATAAAAATCACCCAATTTTGAAAAGTGGTGATGCAGAATCACCCCTTTTTTTTTAGCACATTTTTGACACTCTAATATTTTTATTTATGAAGTATGAATATTTGTTTTAAAATTTTAGTGATTTTCATGCTAATTTTGAAATGTATTGATGCAACATCAACTTTTTTTTTAGAGTGGTGATTTTCATGCTAATTTTGAAACGTATTGATGCAGCATCAACCTTTTTTTTTTAGAGTGGTGATTTTCATGTTGGTAATAAAACACAAAACTTAGATAAAAAAATGTATATAAAAACAATAAAAAAAACCAATAAAAATGTAAAAATAAATAAATTAACTAGTAAAAATTAAAAAATTAAACAAAAATAAATTAAAAAAAAAACCAAAAAAAACAAAAATATTCTAAAATTATATGAAAAGAAATCACAAAATTTGAAACAAAAACACATAATTTAAAGAAAAAAACAAAGAATAACCAAAAAAATAAAAATAAAAAACGTCAAAAACATTTTTTTCTAAGTTATTAAAAAAAAACCATATAATTAAAAAAAAATAAAAAAAAAATAGAAAATTTAAAAATAATTTAAATTACAAAATTAAAATTTAGATAAAAAAATAAAATACAAAAAATTAAAAATTAAATTTTAAAATTCAAATTAAAAAAATAATAAGAAGAAGAAAACAAAAATACAAATTTTAAAATTAACAAAAAAAACAAATTAAAAAAAAAAAATTTAAAATTGAAAAAGAAAATTAAAATAAAAGAATTAAAATTAAAAAAACTATCATTAAAAAACAAAAAAAAAATGAAAAAATCCACGTGCAAATAATTAAAAAACAAATATCCATAAATTTTTTGTTTTTTCTTTAAATGAAACAATTTATAAATTTTAAAAATGAAAAACTAAATCAACTAAAAGATTAAAAAAAAATTAAATTAAATTAAAATTTAATAAATTTAATCTAAAAATAATTAATCTAAAATATTAAATTTTAAAAAAAATAAAAATAAAAAAACAAAAAAATTAAAACAAATTAAATTTTAAAATAAAAAATTTGAATTAAAAAATAATAATTTTAAATTTTTTGAATTTAAAAAAAAAATTAAAATAAAAAATATTAAAGACTAAAAAACAATTAAAAAAAAAAAAAATTGATGGTGGTGGCACCGCCAATCGGCCTCTCGCCCAAGTGGCGGCGGAGGTCCGCCACTGGGCAGGCGGGGAGGCTGCATACAGCCCCCCACCCGCCCAGCCGTCGGCCTCTGCTTCTACCTGGGCGGGAGGCCGATTCCGGGAATCGCCCACCTGCGGCGAGAGGTAGATTCCGGGAATCCCCCTCCCACCCCAGGAGGCCGATTCTGGGAATCACCCTCTCATGGATTCCGGGAATCGCCCTCCCGCGACGGGAGGCCGATTCCGGGAATTGCCCTCCCGCCGCAGGAGGCCAATTCTGGGAATCACCCTCCCGCGGCGGGACACTGATTTCGAGAATCGCCTCGAGGCCGCGGGAGGCCGATTCTGGGAATCACCCTCCCGTGGCGGGAGATCGATTTTAAGAATCGCCCTAAGGCCGATTCCAGGAATTGCCCTCCCGCGACGGGAGGCCGATTCCAGGAATCCCCCTGAGGCCTATTCCAGGAATCGCCCTCTCGCAATGGGAGGCCGATTCCGGGAATCACCCTCCCGCGGTGGGAGGCCGATTCCAGAAATCGCCCTCCCGCGTCGCGGGAGGGCAATTCCCGAAATCGGCCTCCCGCCCAGCGGCTGGCCTCCACTGCCACCTGGGTGGGAGGCCGATTGGCAGCGCCACCACGATCAAAAAAATCTCTTTTATTTTTAATTTTTTTAATTTTTAATATTTATTTTTTTAATTTGATTTTTTTTAATTCAAAAGATTTAAAATTATTTTTTTTTAATTTAATTTTTATATTCGAAATTTAATTTGTTTTAATTTGTTTTTGTTTTTTTAATTTTATTCATTTTTTTGTTTTTAATTTTTTTTTCTAAATTTTGTTAACAATTTTTATTAAATTTTGTATTTTATTTTTTTTTAATTTAATTGATTTTTTTTTCATATATATATATATTTTTTTATTAAATTTTATGTTTAGTTTTTTTATTTAATCTTTTAAAATTTATGAAATTTTGTATTTTTTTTTTTAATTTATTTGAATTTAATATTTTCTTAATTTTTTAATTTTTTATTATTATTTTTTTAGTTACATAAAGTTTTTATATCTTCTGTATTTCAATTAAAATTGTGTATTTAAATTTTTTTTTTTTTTTAATTAAACTTAATATTTTCAAATTAATTTGTTTTTTATTTTATTTTTTGTTTAATATATTTTTTTCAATTTTTCAATTTTAATTGATTTTTAGAGTTTTTTAACTTTTTATTTTAACAATGCTTTTTTTTCTTTATATTTAAAATTTATTTTTTATTTCAAAATATATTTGTTTCTTCATTTATTTATTAAAATTTAATAAAATCTAATATATGTATTTTTAATATATATATATATATATATATAGATTTTAAAAAATAAATTAAATTTAAATTATAAAAAATAATATATATATATATATATCTATATATATATATATATATATATATATATATATATATATATTATTTTTTATAATTTAAATTTAATTTATTTTTTAAAATCTATTTGTTTTTTTATATTTAATTTTTTAAACTTAATATTTTTATTGTATTTTATTTTTCATTTTTTTATTTTTAATTAATTTTTCATTTTTTTACTTTTAATTTCAATAATTTTTTTTTTAGTAGTTTTAAATTTATTAAAATTTAATATATTTCTTTAAATTTTTTTTTTTTTTTAATTTAATAAACATTTTCTTTTTCTTTTTTAAATTTAATTTCTATATTTTATTTTTTATAATTTATTTCTTTTTTTTACTTATTTTTCTTTTTAATTTAATATTTTTATTTTTTATCTTTTTCTTAAATTTTAGGTCTTTTTTAATGTTTGAATTAAAATTTTTATTTTGTTTTTTTTTTAATTTTTTATTCCTATATATTTTTAAATTTTAAGCTTTAAAATGTTTTTATTTTTTAAATTTATTTTTTTCTTAAATTTTAAGTTTTTTTAATGTTTGAATTTTAAAAATTAAAAAATGTTATTTCTATTTTTTAAAATGTCAAAAATATGACACTTTTTTTTTTTTTTGGTTATTCCAGCATCAACTGGTTTTGTTTTGAGGGTGATTTTCAATCCTTTTTTCAAGAAACAATTTTTTTTTAGCATAATTTTATAAAATGTTGAAATTTGACCTTAAAAAAAAACCAAGTGCATTCTGGAATACACTTTTTTTGTTTTTGGGGTGTTTTTTCATGTTTTTTGAGTCTTTTTGGGCTAGATTTCCCGTTTGGAGGTCAGGTTACCTATTTCATCAGTAACAGTGTTTCCCGTGTCCAACTTACTAGGCATGGATTCAAGGTTATCTTATTTGAATTTTAGATGAAGGCCACTGTCCTGGCTTGGTAACCAGTTGATCGAAGTGACACCCACAAGAAGTAATACGGATGAACAGCCCAACTCGTGATGATACCACCTGTCTTCAAACTTTTAGGCTGGAAGCCATTACTCTCGCTTGGTGACCAGGAGAAGTAATGTCATGCATGCTAGGTCTCATGATCACAGTAGGTCAGATAATCACGAGAACTCCTATCCTCGCCTAGATATTTTCTAAACTTTGATTATGGTTAACCTAAAAGGTTACTTAATAAATTTGGAGACAAATCTACTCCTTAAGAGTACGGGATGGCGTGAAATTTTTTTAATTCCTAATAATTACTTTCTAGTTCCTCTACCGTAGAAAATTCTTCAAAATATCCTAGATAATGATGAAATATTATTTGAGTTAAGAATGCTAGCGTTCTCCTGACTAGCTCATTATGATATTTACAAGAGTGGTCCACCATAGGGGGTTTTCCAATAGTACCTTCTAAGGGAAACTGGAAATATATATTCTAGAAGACAACTTATTAGAGTGATTAATCATGGTTACTTTTGTAAAATCATGAGGTAATAGAGTGAATTGTACTCAACAAGATTTGTCAAAAATGTGTGTGTTAACAACTAATGTGGATCAAAAGTAGTTTTAATAGCCATGATTTAAAATTCAAAACCCTAATAGGAGTATAACAACTTTATTCATTTATTTGCCTACCCTACTTTACCCTAAGAGTTGAAAGACTCCCTTTATGTATAGGTGTACTTCCAATGAAGCCATGTGTATAACAACATGATGGTTATAATCACACTTATTTTTAAATAATATTCTTCAAAACATACTAAAGCATGAGAAACCTATCGCTTCACTTGATATGGTACCAAGAGTTTTGAATGGTGAGGAAATAAGATGTATTGATGACTACACGAAACCAAGATTCAATGGGATCCACATATTTATGAGTCTCCAAGTTAGGAAAATCTTCCACAATTTGATAATCACTCTCTTGGAGGCATAAATTATCTGGTGAAAGACAAAATATAAACGCCTCAAGTTCAGGCTCAAGTGCCTGCTTTTCAACTTGATAATAACGGTGAAGGCAAATTCTAGAGTTTTGAGTTTCAACAACATACTTAGAACAATTTCCAATGAAATATTGCTCCTCTGGTGGTCTTTGAATTACACCTTCCCCGAGTGAATTTTCTATGGTAATGGGGGATGTTTCAAAATTAATTCCCTTTCCCCCCCATGGAAGGTGTAACATTTTGTTCAATAGGGGAATCAATGGGAAGAATAAGTGGTTCAAACTGTTGGGCAACCTGATGATTTAGATTAGGGTTTAGGATGTGGTTTCAATTAGGGTTTTGGTTAATGCTTGGAATAAGTTTTGGATTTGGATTGGGAGTAGGCTTTGGACTAGGGTTAGGTGGAGGTTTTAAATTAGAATTAGGGTTAGGTCTACCGGGTGGATTAGGGTTAGGTCTAGGATATGTAATAGGGTATGAACTAGGGTTAGGATATGGACTAAGGCTAGGGTAAGGTTTCACATACAGCTAGGACTATAGAGGAGGATAACTTAATGGTGCATTGGAAAGAAATTGTGGTTTTTTTTTGTTCTCATATGATTGAATTTTCATGGGATATTTCCCTAGAGATAAGGATACAAGTGATTATTGAGGCCATGGAGATATCTTCCTGGAGGATGATAGCCAAGGAGAGGTACATTGCGACAATGAAGTAGGATATTCTATTGGAGGAGGATTAAAATTCTTCCATCAAATTCCAGGATTATAAACATGCTAAGGAACCTGCTCAAGAAAATAATCATTATTCCAAGTATCAAATGATAGTGGGTTTTGAGTTATACCTGGTAGTTGATTTGATTCCTTACTTGATTCTGTGAGTTCCTTTCACTATCGTGGCAGTGATGGGAAATGTTTGGTTGCATGACTATCCTTGCAAATTTCACAAAATTCTAGACTGCTAAGTGGACACTTTCCAAGGCAATGTTTCTTTCGACAGCTGGCGCAAAGTATAAGAAGTGGTTCTTCATCTTTCTCTTGCTCCTACAAATCATCTAATTTTGAAATCAAATATTTAATTATATTAAATTTATGTTCAAGAAAAATATTGAATTCTCTACTTGTGAGTTCTTCATGAGATGACTTATATGTCTCTGTAGCAGCATCAAAACTCCTCACTAAATGATTCCTCAAAATACCATTTTATTGTTTTCAAAAATCCAAATGGTATTTCTATCATCACATGGATTAGTACATAAGGGTTCTTACAACACCCCAAAAATTATATAACTTTGAAGATTGGATTTTGAAGACAAATGAATTTAAAATATATTGGCAGAAACAAAGGTCACCACACTTGCATAAAAATAAATTTGTATAAAAGGAATGGAACGATTTGTTGGGTAAAATGTTGAATCAAAGCAATTTTGAAATTAAATTTCTAAAGCTTGCTTCTTTGGGATAGGAAATAAAATTTCAAGAGATAATCAAGATGGACATAATTTGGAGCAACCCCATAAAAGTGGATGCATGGCTCTTCACCCACATCTTATATTACTCTCTCCTCCCTCTGACTATCTCGCAATATCGTTGAAACACTGTAAGAAAATTTTACCTGAGAAAAAATACCACTCCCCGGAAACGATGCCAAAATGTTGGGGATTTTAACTGTCGGATTAAACCTCTCAATATTAATTTTAAATCATAGAGTTGTAAACATGAGTTGTATTGCACCTTGGCTCAACTTAATGTTCAGAGTATATAATTTTCCTTAATAATTTTAAACTAGGTACTGGAATGAAACACACATTTGCTAGCAGATAAAAAATCTTGAAAAGGGACCTACTTAAATAATTTTATCAAGCCATCATATTCAATATTCCTGCAATCCTGATAGTTAAATTTAACTTTATGAAATAGGAAGCAATCTCACTAGTTGAAGAGGAAAAATCAATAATCACATTCAATTTCTAAAAGTAATTTAAGATTCCTATTTTGTCAATCGGTTATGTACTTAAGAAGAATGTGTACTTTAAACCATATCTAGCATTCACTACAAACTCCATACTACATTTAAAATATAAGGAAATACAAATCAATCCTCAATCATATAACATTCTAGCACCGTAGTTGGATAACCTCAGAATTCTAATTTTTAAATCTCCTATGATATCTTGAAAACACCAATCTATTTGTTCCTCTCACTAACTTGAAACTAAAATTTGAAACTAAGCTTGAGATAACCAAAATGACACACACATTATTCTAATGATAAGTTCACACCTTAAACTAACCAGAACTACTCTTCATAACGGATTCAATATTCAAACTAACAAAGGAAAGTTCTAACTATTGCTCGAACAAAACCACTTCACTTCATCTAAAATAACAGCTAAAATATCCTATTAAAAATCCCATTGCAAATAATCTATGAGAAAGCTTGAATTCAAAGATTTTAATCTAGATGAAACGAATTTTTCAAAAACAAGCTTACTCCTCAAAATCATGTAACTCAATAATGAAAACTAAATCACATTACATTAGACATGATATCTCTACCTGCACAATCAAATCCACACTCAAACTTGCTCTTATAATGAAATGATTATACTATGAAAAATAAGATAAATTCTAATTAAAATAAATTTAATTACTAAGCGAAGTCTGGAGATGCATAAAAAAATAAAATGAGCATTAAATCCTTCAAACATTCAAAGAAATTAGGTACTGCAAACCTTGAATTAATATTCTAAATGGGAGTGTTAACATATTCAAATTTAAAGCATTAAAATCTATTCTAATTCTAGTCAAACTCAGAAATTGTTGTATTCCTATATCATAAATGCTCCCATTACATTTGATTTTAACAAGAGGAATAGAGTATGACTCTATATTTCAACTGAAGTAGAGATGATGTAATGAATCTATGTTTACCATAAGTTTTTAGTCAGTTTATTTTCACAATAAAAGAATGACCAAAACACTTTAAATTGAAGCATACCTACAACAAATTCGCATAGAAACAGGAAACTTATGGTATGAAATCACGCACATATAATTATAATATGCTATTAATAAATTTGATCTCCATAGGTGGTGGGCCCTCCCATGCCTAGAGTAAGCCGACTTATTGCAATGGAGGAAATATTTAAAACATCAAAGATAAAATTCAGAGTTAACCATGACACAAATGATTTTGCTAATGACTTGAAGGTGATAATTTATATTTAAAGCATCCTTTGGGAATCAATTTACACAAATCATAGGCCAAACGATTATAGTTTTTACACAATAGTCTCTATCTCTATTACACTACTCGTTACAAGTGTGCAACTTCCCCCATTATATAACAACAACGTTGCTCTTAATTAAATTGTTCGATTGTTACATAGGATACAAATTTAGGATTCTGGTTGATATGAATTAAATAAAATAAAATAAATGAGATTTGATTTCCAATTCTGGTTTGAGCTAGTGTGATCAGGCTTTTGTATTCCCTTGATTTGTATGCAATTGATCCCCTTTAATAGTAGCAATGCAGCCTAATTATTTGGGCCCTTGGTTACACACACATACAAACCTAGAATTATAAATTGATTCAAGAACAAAATAAGAAGATATGATTTTGAATGGTTCAAATCAATGCCAAACATATGTTGAATGTATAAACTGAGTCAAAATACCTTATCATAAAAAATGACCTTGAGGCTTCTACAATCTTCAAGGGATTGAAACTCAACTTCCTATCCATTTCATCTAAACAGAAAATAAAAATTCTTCCCCATACTGAGTGAGAGCATTGAAGTGTAGCAAGCATAATTTCAACTCTTTCAACACATTCATAGCTTGAAACTACACCTCCTCTAGTCATCTCTTTAATCCCTTTATGAATGGGTTTATCAAAATCTGTTGGATCAAGGAACTCAGTGACCCAAAATTGTTTAGATGTTTCTTCCTTTCCTGGATTTATGTCGATGCCAATGATTCTAGAAGATACAGATTTTATAGTCCCTTTTCCAACAATCAAACCAATGGCTCGCAATCCAAATCTTGCTACCAAATCATCAGGATTCACCTCCCCATCATTCTCGGGAGCTCCTAGTCCTGCAGGCACTCCACATCCAAGAAAACAGATCTTGTTCAATAGAGCTTATGGATTCACTTTTGTAACAAAGGAAGCATTCACCAGGGTATATTCACTAAATCTAGAGAGCCCAAAGAAATGATGAATGGGTTTTCCTTTGACTGATAATCGACATTTTTGTCAGTGTAAGTGACTCTACTCATGAAGTTGAACATGAAAAGTTTGCAAATGTTATTATTTCCTCGATGACAATGCTCACATTCATTAAAATATGCCATATATGTGGGAATAATGTGATCCCCTGATTTCATCTCCGTAACTTCAATTCCAACACTTTCTACAATCCCATCACTTTCATGACCCAAAATACTTGGAAACCTAGCTCATCCATCTTTCCCATTCTAGAAATAAATATTAGTATGATAAAGAGAAGTGTGAGTGATTTTGATCTTAACTTCTTCGCTCTGAGGAGGAGCCACTTGGATTTGTTGTAAGGTTATGGGTTTCCCTACTTCCCATACCACACCAGCTTTGCAAGTAATCACATCCACCATAGTACATGATGCCATTAGTACTCCTTCATGCCTTTCACTTTGGTATATCTGAGCACAGAATGGCAGGAACCCTGGAAGGAGTGGAATCTCATGAAATGGTGTGGAAGAAGTCATAATTCACTGCCTAATCTCTGATGATGCTCCTCCTGTACGTAGTTTGGAATGTTCTCTTGATAATGCATCTATCCCAGCCTACATATATGCTGAGGTAATTTACTTTATAGCAGGGCCAACACTTGGCGCGGCTTCAATAGTACTCCCATCACCTTATTTTTTGTGTTGCAAGTGAGGTCGATAATTCATTAATTGTACTTTGGAAATAAATACACGTTATTTCTGACTGTGATTTGAAAATCACAGATCTTCATGATGGCAGTTGTTGCATAACCGATGACCACATTATCTCCCAAATGGCCAATTGAAATATTTGACAAGCCTTGCAATGTGCAGTGTTACTAGAAGGGTAACATTGAAGTAGATGATTCTGCACTCAAGTATGGTTTTTCTTCATGCATGAATCCATACTGAAATACACTTCGAGAAGCATCCAGCACTGATGGTGTTAGACTTATTCACTTGCCTCCAGGAAATCTTGTTATTAATGATACTATTACACAAAATACTCATCAAATTAAATCATAAAAATCATTTATAAATTAATATCTATTGTCTCTAAATGCCTCTAATAATCAACATAATAAGATAAAAAGGATTAAAATACTAGGTACGAGCACACAATTATCTCATAAAAATCATAAAAATTTGGAAAAAATGGTAGCTCAAAGGAGGTATTGCTGGAGGATAATGGGTTGAAGGAGTTCATAGATAATGATATTCCTAAGCCCTCCCTAGCATATGCCCAACTAACTGATGCATGGTATAATAAGGTAGCAAAGAATATGAGGATCTTAATAGAGGGAGTTTGAGATCATATTGTCTCCAGTCTCCATGGTAAGGAAACTCCATATGCTATGTGGAAGGAAATAATAGATTTGTTTCGAAGAAGCAATGACCACATAAAGTTTGTACTCAAGGAAAAAATCATAAAAATAAAAATGGAGAAAGGCGACACAATCTAGAAATACTTGACCCAGTTCACTCAATGTTGAGGTGAGATTGGAAGTGTTGGGATTACTATAGTTGATGATGACTTGGTGAGCCTAGCACTTCTAGGCCTTCCCAAGAGATGGCATAGCTACCAAGAATCTTTGAATGGGAGGTAGAAGATACGAGATTGGGAGTGACTATGGTCAGATTTGGTAGAAGAAGAGTTTCAGTGGAATACGAGGGATGGATCCTCATCTAAGACTGATGATTAGGAAAATTGTTCCTTAGCTAGTACGACAAAGAAGGTGAAGGGAAATAATTCTCATTCCTAATATGAGACTGAAAAAGAAAGAAATAAGTGTGACATGTCAAAGGTGAAATGTTTTCACTGTCATGATCATGGACACTATGCCACAAATTGTCGACAAAAGAAGAATCACAACAAGAAGGCTCTGGGAGTTGCAGTGAGTGAAGCTTTGGCATCATAGTTTAAGTTGGACATCTCTCTCATCGTATGAATGACATCAACTATGATGGGATATGTGTGGTACCTGGATAGTGGATCATCTTTCCACATGATGGGAAAAAAAGAACTCTTTAGTATGCACATCGAGATGGGTGATGATGGGAGTTATAGCTTTATCGAGATTGGTACAGTTAATTTCGAGAGATAGTCACATAAAGCTTTCATATAAAGTTTTCATGCATGTACCGAGCTTGGAAAATAATTTAGTTTCAGTTTCTATGTTGGAGGATCTTGGATATGTGTGGTTTTCAGTGAAGGAAAGGCATTCCTTTGTCAAAAAGACTCAATATACGTAAGGAAGATTTGGTTTCGTGTGATGAACCTCTACAAAATTGATGTATATGGTTGTGCATCATTAAGCAATAAATCAGAGGAGGTGGCGAGTTGGGATACATGTGAGTTATGGCACAGGATATTGAGTCATCTACACCACAGTGCTTTGAGGATCATGCAACAGATTTATATAGGTCTTCCAAAGGGTACACTTGCATATATAGATGCATGCAAGGGATGTACCATGGGAAAGTATACTAAAGCCAGTTTTAATCAGAAGGAGAACCGAGGAGAAAAAATCCTTGACAGAGTTCACTCAGATGCGTGTGGACTATTCTCAACATTTTCCACAACAAAGCACAAGTATTATGTGGTTTTTGTTGATTATTTTTCTAGAAAGTGTTGGATCTTATTTCTACAAAATAAAGATCAGACGTTCTCCAAGGTTTGTGAGTTCAAAACAATCGTAGAGAAAGATACAGGGAAGAATTTGAAGGATTTAATGAGAAACAATGGTGATGAGTATATATCTAATTATTTCAATAACTTATACGCCAAAAAAGGATTTTAGATAGAATTTATTACACGTCATAACCTATAAGGGAATAGGGTTACATAAAAAAAGTACAGAATAATTCTCGGAGAAACACAAGCTACGTTACATGATCAGGGCCTACCATTTCAGTTATGCGTAAAGGCATGCAACACAATGGTATTTTTGCAAAACCATTGTCCTCATCGGATAATTGGCATAAGTACACCAAAGGAGGCTTTTTCAGGTAAGAAATCAAATGTTTCATATTTTAACATTTTTGGATCATTTTTCTATTTCCATTTGACCAAATATTCCAGGAAGAATCTAGAACCAAAATCAGAGGTTGGGATATTTGTGTGGTACACTGATACTCTGCACAACTATCGGGTGTATTTTCTCGCTAACAAGATGATAGTTGTCAAGAGAGATGTTAAAATTGACGAGGATAAATCCATGCGATTGTCCCTCGAGAGGGAGTTTAAATTGCATAAAAATGAGGAACTCCTAGTTCCAAAGGATGAACCTCAAGATGTGGAGAAGCCACAAGAAGAGGATCATGGAGTGGGAAAAAACACTCATTCAGAGCCACCCACCAGAAATGGTAGGAAGTGCACCAGAGAGGCTCACATATTGATACTAGATGCGATAGAGCATGTAGGAGCACCTACATCACAGCATAGGCATAGAAGGTCCCTAGAAAGGTATACTAGATACATGGCTCTCATGAGCGAGTGTATTTTGATAGAACCATCCTCTTTTGAGGAATAAGTGCAGAAACCAACATGTTTTGATGCCATGGTTGAGGAGTATGACTCCATTATCAGAAAAAATGCATGGGAATTGGTCCTAAGACCAATGGGGAAGCCACTAGTTTGATCTAGGTCGATCTACAAGGTGAAGCAAGAAGTATATGGGAGTGTGGAGAAATAAAATGATAGATTTGTGGCCTGAGGAGTCTCATGGGTAGGGGGGATTGACCATGAGGAGAATTTTGCACCATTTTCAGGTTACTTATTGATCAGATCCATCCTTGCACTCTCAGTATAGATGGGGTGGTAGATACATCAGATGGATGTAAAGACAACCTTTCTCAATGGAATTATTGATGAAGAAGTGTACATTGAGTAGCCAGAAGGTTTTCATACCCTTGACAAGGAGTCGCATGTGTGCTTACTCAAGGGAGCAATGTATGGGCAAAAGTAATCACCTCAATCTTGGTACAAGAGGATCGAAAACTATTTCACCCAATTGGGCCTCACAAAGAGTGAAGAGGATGTGAACCTATATCATATTGTCGTTGATGGTAAGCTTTTTATTATTGTAATTTATGTTGATGACCTTATAATGACAGATGATGAGTAGTGCATAACTTCCCATGAAGAGGATCTTGGAAAGAATTTTTAGATGAAGGACATGGGGATCTTGCAATATTTCCTTGGCTTGGAAATATGCAAAAAAGATGGGTAGATATTTGTATCTCAGGGAAAGTATGCTAAGGACATTTTGAGGAACTGCCACATAGATGGCAACAAGCCCATGAAGACTCCTCTTGCAGGTAACTAGAGGAAGGATGATGCTACTTCAAGTGAGGTAGTGGATGATACTTATTATAGGTAGCTTTTGGGTTAACCTATTTATTTCGTGGACACAAGACCATACGTATGCTACGTAGTTAACCAACTTATTCAAGCTATGGTTAAGCCTACCAAGATATTTTGTAAGGTGGGGAAGCATGTTTTGAGATATATTAGGGGCACTACAATGTATGGATTATGGTACAAACAGATAGAGGGAGTGATGCTTAAAGGCTTCACTGATGCAGATTGGGAAGGTAGTACATCAGACACGAAAAGCACATCAGGGGGGATCTTCAGCATAGGATCAATAGCAGTTTCTCGGTATAGCAGGAAGTAGAGATCAGTAGCATTCAGTTCATTCGAGGTAGAGTACATGGCAGCTAGTCAGATTGCATGGCCATATGGATAAGGAATATACTTGTTGGCTTTTTTGGTCATCAGATGGATCCGACAGTGATACATTGTTGTAACCAAAGTTGCATAAAGCTCTTGGTTAATCCAATATTACATGACAAGTCCAACCTTATTGACATCTACTACCACCATCTCAAAGTTTGTGTTCAGAGGCACATTATTTTTTTGCAGTACATTCCCACAGAGGATGGGGATGCATATATATTGACGAAGGCACTTGTGAAGAGAAAAATTGAATACCACAAAGACAGGGTTGGGGTAGCAGATATTCCCTTTGTTGTTGAGAGAGAGTGTTGAAATTCAACAGGAAAATGCACCACATACTAGTGTGGGATTTCAGGTCACACATGAGTGAGGAATTCTAGTGACACATTAGTGAGGATATTGGCAATCAATTTTTAAATAAATTGTAAAATAAATTGTAATCTTATCTCATAACAACGTGTAATATTTAAGTAAGTGTGACATACTCAATTATCTCAACAATTTCGAGTTGAGGATCAAAGGATAGGCATGTAGACTGATTCTATTATTTATAGGGTCCAGTTGCAGTTGTAGCACTAGTGTGGTGTGAGTGCAATCAGTTAACTCAAATTAATTGGGTTAAAATTAGTTTAACTCCTCTAACATATTGATGATGTAGTGGAATATCAAGTGAATAAAAATAGATTTAATTCACAAGTAGTGATATACCAAGTAACTAATGATTCACTATTAATATGTACATGCATGTCAATTCTGATGATAACCCAGTTGAGACAAAGGTTAAAGTCAACTAAAATATCAGTTGTATTATTAGTGAACTACCCAGGTGAAGTTATAAAGCTACAGGAATCCCATGATGTCTTTCATAGTCAAGGAAGGTAAGAATTGCTATTTAATAGGAAATATTTTTCCTATGGTTTGCGTGAGAAAGGCAGGCTGAAGGTGGGAATGAAATTGGCTATGTATTGGTCCATTTTTTCCTAGAATATTCTGACACAATTGGCAGAGTGTACGAGGTTTTGGTGAGCACACATGAATTGTATTGTTTCATGATTCCTTGGATGATTATACAATAAAGGTTGAGGTGGTTGATTATACAATAAAGGTGGAGGGATTTTGAGCAGTTTCTTTCCCCTGGAAAATATTGTGTTGTGCCATTGATTTACTTATTTATCTTACTTACATGTGACTCAGTGATTGTGTTTTATATTCCGCAAATATTTTAGAAGGATTCAATCTCTTTTTTTAGTACATTGCATGATCAGATTGAATCCATTGGTGTAATTTCTACACGGTATTAGAGTTGTGTTAGAGATTTTCTACATTGTGAATCTCCTGATATTAACTGTGAGTAGTAAGATTATTTTATTCAAATACAATGGGATTTCTATCATAGAGTACTGATCAGAGAGGAGATCAGGATATTATGAATAAAAAAATAATGAGCCAAAGAAAGTACCAAAAGGATATAAACCCAGTCCAAATGTTACTAACCATTCATAGGCCCTGTTCAAAACGGAAGTGAAGGTAAATATCAAGATGTACAAAGGAATGGTCAAATTTATAAAGCTAAATCACTAGATGGAGAAATTATAATTTTATTTCGATGTTCATCATATAGAGGAAGAACATAATATTTCATTTGTGGGGCTAAAATTAGATATTCCTGCCCTAAACTATATTGGAAAGTAGCAAAAATATGTTAATATTAGAGGAATATTCTCTAGTGACTATGTGGGAGGAATTCAAAACTCTCATAAACTCACAATCTTACCATTTTAGATATGTAAAGGCCCGATGAATCGAGTGGCACCACTTCAAGAAAAATAAGGGGTAGAGTGTACTCGAGTAGACCATAGAATTAAAAAATATTTTCATAATGCTAATTATATCCCCAAAAAACTCAGATGTACTCCTAGAGCTTTTTGGGGATCTATTAATCCATTTTTAGAAGAAAGTGATGTTTTTGTAGTCTAGATCATGGATGAGGATTAGGTATAGGCACACTATGTAGAGAACATAGGGTATAATAAAGGGAAATCAAGTCGTTTCAAGTATAAGGCGCAAGAGGATGATTCTAAGGAGGGTAAGAAGAAGTTGAAAGGGGGGGAATATAAATATACAATAGCCACAGAACACTAGTGCAAGGATCCTAGAAACCATTATAACATTAATATTCATACAAAGGAGAAGTCTTGAAAGTTGTATCGAGAGATTAACCCAAAGAAAAAAATAAAGATAATAATAAGAAGAGTCTCATGGTCATTGATTCTAGCAACCATATTGAAAGAATATTGGACATGGATGAGAATATAATCCACACTAATGTATAATGATGTAAATATAAGTAGCCTTTAACAATAAGAAGGAAAATAGATTACCAAACTCTTTCACATAAATATATGGGTTAAGAAGACAAATATTGATGTGATGTTTGACTCAACATTGCAGGTGAATCTCATTAAAGCATAACTAGTCAAAAAAATTGATATTTAAACTTCATAATCATCGAAGCCCATATCCATTGGGATGGGTAAATTATCATTCATAGTTAAAGACAACAAAACAATGAAAAAATAGATTTCTATCAATGTTGACTTTATTGATGAAGTATAACTAGATGTAGTTTCCCATGATGTATGTGGAGAAATATTTGAATGCCCCTAGATGTACATGTAATATGAAATATTCATTTAGAAAAACAACCAGTACCATTTCATCAAGGATATAAAATCACTCACCATTGACATGCACAAATTCAAGTCAAATATTTCATTGGTGAGTGCCAACCAAGCCAAGAAATTGATTATTACTATATCCAAGAGAAAATAAATTTGTAGAAGATTTGATAAGAGGTAAGGAATCTCTTGAGGGGTGTAGTATGGAAAAAAAAAATTAAAAGAGTTTTTATAGGCATATACAGATGTGTTATATGAACCTAAAGTGTTACCACCTAAGAGGGAAGTGGAGCGGGAGATCCAACTCTTGTCAGACTCTCCATTGCCAAAAAATGTGTTGTAAAACATGTCTATTATAGAAAAAACTAAGGAGAATAAATATTTTTAGTAGCTAATTGTACATTGTTTCATTCGACTTATTAAATTTCCATGTGGTTCACCCATCATCATTGTGCCGAAGAAGCACCTGACTTAACGAATGCACATTTATTAGAGGAAGTTGAACAAAATCACTTTCAAGAACAACTACCTCCTACTGATAATAGACGATTTGCTAGATGTGTTGAAATAAGAAAAATAGTTCACCAAGTTGGATATAAATTTTTAATATCACCAATTTCAAGTCAGAGAAGAAGATACCTAGAATACTTCTTTCAAAACTAGGAAAGGTTTGTATGAGTGGTGAGTCACACCATTTTTCGCATGAGTTACACCAACTATGTTGATATTAATTAATGATATACTATGATGTTTTATAGATTCATTTATTATTTGTATATTTTGATTATAAACTAGAATACAATGTTACTCTGGAGGAGCACATCTCACATTTGACACATGAGCTTGTGACATTAAAGAAGCAACAAATTTTAGAATGTATCAAGAAGTGTGACTTTGTGTATAAGTGATTGGTGTATCCCATGTATGTGATAGGCTTAGGAGAGTTGAATATTCATCCTGTAACTATGGAGGCCATCATAAAATAACCAGTGTTGATTAACTTTTTTGAGGTTAGAAATTTTATTATGGTAGAAAAGCACCTGCGGAAATTCATAGCCTCATTTTTAGTAATAGAGGCACCACTCCAAACCATCATAGAAAGTGCAAAGAGTTTCTAGTGGGGAAAGTGTCAACAACAATCCTTTGAGTAAAAGAAGAATATCAAACAACCACTAGCTCATGCATTACCAAACTTGCAGTAGCCCTTTGAACTGGAGACAAATGTCAATGAGTATGTTATGGGAGTAGCCTTGATTTAGGGAGGAAGGCATGTATTCTACCATTATGAAGTATTTAATGGGGTAGTTCCTAACTACCTTAACTATGAAAATGATCTTTATGCCCTAGTACAACTTTTGAACAATTTGAAGCATTATAAAATGGTAAAAGGGATAGTTCTCCACATAGATGATCTACCTCTACAATACTTGGAGGAAAAAACTAACACAAAATATAATAGTAATTACAAGTGGATGGGGTTCCTACAATAATTTAATTTATTTACTAAGGATATGAATGGTAGCACAAATAAGTTGGCCAGCATTATTTCAAGTCCACCCACATCAAATATCATATTTTTGGGAACTTTTATGTACATAGAGACATTCACCCATGATGCATAAAAAGAGGAATATTCAGAAGATGAGGACTTTAAGGAGGTTTATTATCAATTGAAGAGTCAGAGTCATGTGCATGATGGCACAACGCCAGTGAGTACCATCTATATGGAGGTTTATTTTATATGCTAGATAAGCTAAGTGTTTGTAAAGGTATGTAATTGCAGTTGATTAGAGAGGCTCACACCTTGAAGGTTTCAAGGTACTTTGGTATAGGGAATATAATATTGAACTTTCCCAACATCTAAGAAAATGTAGCTAGGGTTATAAGAGGAAGAATTATTTGTTGTACTAGAAAGCCTACTAATAGTAACAGGGTATATATCACCCCTTACCTATACCTATTCATAACTAGGAAAAAAATTCCATGGACTTTGTGGGATGTTTGGCAATAACTATGAAGGGACTTGACTTCTATTCATGGTAGTTGATAAGTTCAACAATATTTGTGCTTTGATTCTCTATAAAATGTCCATTAGTTGGAAATAAACATTCTTATTTGCAAAAGCTTGTGTGAACTATGGGACCAAGGATAATTGTTTGAAATAGAGATATGATATTTTTTAGTGCATTTTGAACAAAATTGTGGGAGAAGATGGACACAACGTTGAAGAGGTATGCAATAATACTCCATCCAAAACAGATGGGTGGGAAAAATTAGTCAATACGACATTGTTGCATCTTTTGAGGGGTTGTATTAAGAAGAATATGAAGTCCTAAGATGAAAATATGGTATATATACAACACACTTATAATTGATAAGTCCCCCTTATATTGTTAAGTCCCTCTTCAATTTTTTTTTTTGGATATTTTACACCTTGAACTTTGGATATTGTGTTAGGTCCCTATATTATTAGTATAGTCCCTTATTTTTGTTAGTGTAACCCCCTTATTGTTATTATTGTACCCTTGTAACCCCCATATTGTTATTATTGTGCCCTTAAATTATTATTGTTAGGTCGCCTAGGATTACATTGTGGCCCCATGGACCCCTGTATATAGAAAGAAGGCTTCTTAATTTGAATCATCCAAGAATTCTTCATTCATGTAATGTATTAGAGGTCTCCCCCTCGAAGTGGCTTATTTATAAGGCATTGATATCTATTTTCTTCTCTTTTTGGAGCTAGTTTCACAACATTTGGTATCAAAGCTTTCAAATTCTAGGGTTTCGCTGCTCCAAATAGGTCATCGTAGAATTTTTGGTATAATTTTTTTTCTACGAATGCTCAGAATATGAAATTTTTAGAGTGTGAAACAAAAATCCTGAGGAACATTGTCACAAATTTTTAGATCTTGTTTCACGATATTTTCGAAGATATGATCTATGCAAGTTAGGTCATTTTGCATGCTCTTGAATTTAGCCCAAACAGGTCATCATGGTATTTTTGTAATAAATTTTTTTCTATGAAGGTTCAGAAGCTAAAATTTTTAGAGTGCGAAGCCACAATCCTCAGGAGCATTTTCTCAAAATTTTCAAATATTGTTTTGCAATATTTTCGGAGATATGATTTGTGGAAGTTAGGGCTTTTTGAGGCTTGTATATTTCATCTCAAAGAGGTGATCGTGGGAAAATATTCATAGCTCTCTCTGAGCATCGGATTGGAATGATGTAAAAAGTGGCCGCAAGTACACGGACTGTAGTTTTCATTCTATCAATTTCAGAGCCAAAGGAGGAAACAATGACATGTGGCAAGTCGTACAAGTTCGCTCTATTGAACCAGTCCAGAATGGGGTCATTGTGGGAAATTGGACATAAATTTTCATTGAAGAACACAAATTAGATCAAACCTATGGCATTTGAAAGAAGCTTCGGAGGGATACTACAGGGTTAAATTTCAGATATTGATAATATGAAATTATAGAGATAATTCAATTTCAATATCGAGCTTGTCAAAATCAAGTGAAAGGTGTGTATTTTTTTTCCGAATTGCATAAGTTTTGTTTCAAGAGTCAAGTTGAATTGATTCCAAGGGCATATTGTAGAATAGATATTAGTATTGGATTCTAAAATGGCCACTGAAAATAATTCAACACCCATTAATCCTATATAAAGCTTTACTATGACTCATGAAGACGAAGAATGACAACATGACATATCAAAATTATAAGAGCAAGTGCAACAAATTTCGCTCTCGCAAAGAGAAACAAAAAATGACATGGAGGTTTTGAAGAAGGGCATGGAAACTAAGATGGATGGCTTGAAAAAAGGCGTGGAATCTAATATGGATGGTTTCAAGAATGGCATGGAATCTAAGATATATGGCATGGAATCTAAGATAGATGGCATGGAAGCTAGCATGGAGTCTAACATGGATGAAATGGAAGCTAAGATCAACGAGAAAATGGAAAACATGAAGAATTATCTAAAAGCAGACATGGAAGGTTTGACAAATTTCATACAAGAAATGTTTCCTAATGGTGAAAAGATAGTAGAGGAAACTCATGATGAGAAAAAAATAAATGTTAATCGTGATTTCATAAAATCTAATGTTGGCGAGAAGAACCACCATATTCCAAAAATGGATATGAGGAAGTTTGACGGAAAGGATCTTGTAAAATGGATACTACAGATGGAGAAATATTTGGATCTCCATAATGTGAAAAACACACAAAAGGTACGCATTGCAACTTTACATTTAGAACAAAATACATTTGTCTGGTATCAATGGCTTTGCTCCCGTAAAAAAATTGTCACTTGGTCAATTTTTATGGAGGTAATGATAGCACATTATGAGGATACAAAGAGCAACACCTTCTTTATCCAATTGATAAATCTCAAACAAAAGGGTTTAGTGGGGCAGCACATTGAGGACTTCCAAAAATTGAATATAAGGGTAACTGATATTCCAGAGGAACACAGGATTGATATCTTCATAGGTACTCTAAAGGATAACATCCAACATGAAGTTCGTGTTTTGGAACCTGATTCATTGGAGAAGGCATTCAGGTTGGCAAGAAAAATTGAATGTAAAATTATGGCGACAAGGAAGCCTACCACTCACTTTTATAAAGAGGGAAGTGTTGCTACTCCTAGATTTCCACAACCTACAAGGTTGACACCACAACAATTGGAAGAAAAAAGAGCAAAAGGGCTTTGCTACAGTTGTGATAGCAAATACACTAAAGGTCATAAGTGTGCTGAGAAGAAATTATTTTACATAGATTGTGAAGAGGAAGAAGAAAATGAACAAGAAGAGGACATACACCAGGAACCAGCCCTAGAAGAGGAAGAAATGAATCCGACCATATCGTGTAATGCACTGGCAGGAATTACCACTCCTCAAACTCTCAAGATAGAAGGACATATCAAGAAGAAAAAGGTAATAGTGTTGATTGATTCAGGTAGCACCCATAATTTTATTCATTGTAAGGAAGCCAAGGAATTAAATTGTTTCCTATACCCAGCACCAGAATGCCAAGTGATGGTTGCAAATGGAGGAACTATAAATTTCTCTGGGAAATGCCATAATATCAAGCTATCCATGGGGGAATGTGTATTGACTAGTCCAATGCTTTCCATTCCTATGGGAGGTGTTGATGTTGTACTGGGAGTACAATGGTTACAATCTTTGGGGACGGTAGCTTTTAATTTTCAAGAACTTTTCTTGAATTTTTTTTCAGAAGGAAAGGAAGTTGAATTACGGGGTATTGCGGGGAAGCCAGGAAGGATAATAAGCTCTAATGTCATGAAAAGCTTCTAAAGAAAGAACAGCGAGGCGTAATTGCACAATTATGCTCACTAGAAGTTCCAACATCAAAATCATCTATTTCTGCAGATCTCCAACAAGTCTTTGACAATCATTCCAAGGTGTTTGAAACTCCCAAAGGACTCCCACCTATTCGTGATCATGATCATGCTATTCATTTGATTCCAGGAAGTGTTCCTCCAAACATCAGGCCTTATAGATATCCTTACTTCCAAAAGAGAAAAATTAAACGTATGATTGCAGAAATGTTAGAGGCGGGTATAATTCAACCTAGTCAAAGTTCTTTCTCTGCTCCTGTAGTATTGGTACACAAGAAGGATGGATCATGGCGAATGTGTCTGGATTATAGGGAGCTCAATAAGCTCACCATTAAAGATAAATTTCCCATTCCTGTGATTGATGAATTATTGGATTAATTACATGGAGCAATTTATTTTACCAAGTTGGATCTTCGTTCAGGATATCATCAAATTAGAATGAAGACTGAAGATATTCCAAAAACAGCATTTCGAACTCATGAGGGTCATTATGAATTTTTGGTCATGCCTCTTGGCCTTACCAATGCACCTTCTACATTTCAAGGGTTGATGAATTCCATTTTCAAACCCTTCCTTAGAAAATTTGTGCTAGTATTTTTTGATGATATACTAATCTACAACAGGTCTTGGAAGGATCATGTTCAACATGTTGACAGGGTGATCAAACTATTGCAGGAGAAACAATTATATGAAAAAACATCTGTTACACCATTTTTTTGGTCATCTAACCTATTATCATTAGATGAACCCAGGTACACCATGTAAGACCAATTTTACCCTAACTAAAATTGCTTTCACCATGTGAAATAACATTTGTTTATATTTCTCAGTCATATTTAACCCAAAACAAGGAAATTAATTAAATAAATCATTATTTATTTAATTATATTCCCACCATCTCACTAAAATAATAAATAAATCATTTATTTATTTATTGTTTATAAATAAAGGAACTGACCCCAGTCAAAGGCCCTTTTCCCTCCAGCAAATATAATAAAACATTTCTGAAGGGTGGTTCTAGAATTTGATTAATAATATTTTTTTCATGCACCAAGTTCTAGATAACCCTAATATTTTGTTATAAATGGAAGGGCTTTCCCCATTCATTAGTCACCTCCATTGCATTAGATCACTCTGGATCTATACTATGTCACATTCTCCATTTTTTCCTTGTCAGCTCCCATTGAGTTCTATGTTTGTCTTGGTTTTCTACAACAACAAGAGAGAGGAATTTTAGATCTGAAACGTTGAGGACTTTCAAGAACCCATCCCATTTAGGAGAACCGGAAAACACCTTTCTTGTTTTCCTCTCAGGTGCCCCCTTTTTAATATAATATAAAAATTCTTTCAAATACATTATTCTTGTCTTGTCTATTGGATGCATGAAGCCACATTTTACTTTATCTGCTTAATGTGTTTTATGCTTAGATCTAGAATTGTGCAACATTATTTGGATCACCTAATTGCAGATTTAAAGATATTTGGAAACCATAATTCATGTTAGGGATATTTGTTATTCATAGCTAAAGTGGTCTTTTAAGACGAAAGATTCATACTAACAATTGGCAACTCCACACGGGTTTTCTTTTGCGACCACTATCGTTTTATATATTCTTGCATATCCAGTTGTTTCAGACCATAAGGTTTCTCTTCCATTTTCTATTTTTCCTATTTTTATGGTGCTTTTCACCTCTAAAATCCTCAAACATTAAAATTTGTAACTTCCGTGTGTTTCTGGTCCTATTGCACAGGTGACCGACATCAGCCGCAGCTGAGACGAAAACCTTTTCTGAAATCTGCTGCTGAGAGACCCGGACCTACAAGTCGCACTTATCAGCCCAAAAACTATGACCTGGCCTTGAGGTCACACTTTTCTTCCCCAAATCTATGACCTAGACTGAAAATAGGTCAAAACCTGAGACCTACACTTTTTTCTGCGATTTTCCAGCACTTTTTCTGGGTTTGTCTGAAGCTTCTATCAGGGTTTTCCAGCCTCTGTCTCCACTTGTTTAGACCTGTTTCTGATCTGTTTCACTCAACTAACTGGGAATATTACCCCTTAGGGCTTTAGTACCCTCCACCTTTTGTGGGAAAGTTTTTTCTGTTTCAGAAGACTGAATTTCCAGAGTTTCAGCCTTATTTCTTTCAAATCTGATACCTCATTTTTAGATCCCTTTAGATCAGCTTTTATCCCTTTCAAATTGCCTCATATATTTTTGTTTGGGTTCATTTCTAGGGCCACCTCCTTGTTCCTCCTATTTTTAGCTAATCTACTCCTTTTTAGTAGCAACCTTGCCTTTGCCTCTTTGCTATTCTCTGCACCTCTTTTCAACGGATTTATCCTTTAGATCCCCATCCCTCCTGACCTTAGATATATTGGCCTCATTTTCACATGCTTTGCTTAGTTTTTTCCCTCTTATATACTAGTTTTGAAAGACCCACCTTCTTGGGTCAGATTGATGCATTGTTTGCTGTTAATTTTCAATTCTTTTAGTCTTATTTACTGCAGATTTATTTTCAGTTATGCAGCACACTTTTTCTTTTACTCTCAAAACGTCTCGGTTTAAACAATTAAAATTAACACACACCACACACTAACCCTAAGTGAAGAAGAGCCTGGTTAACAATGCCTGGAAAAGCCTTTAAAATCAATTGACACTGCACCTCTCTGCCCTTGTTCCAACATTAACGTCACATGATTTTTCCCCTCCCTGCCCCTGTCGGTTGTCTTCTTCCCGTCGTCATTATGCCTCCAAGATTTTTGTCCTGAAGACTTCTTGGCCTTCACCCTCAATTTCTGGTTGGTCGACTTCCTCCTTCCTGTCGTCATCGAGTAAATCCTACCATGATTCCGCACTTCGATTCTTCCTTTGATCGTTCGGGTTCTCCCCCTACTCTTGGTTCTCCCCCTATTACCTTCACCATGTCTAGCTCAGGGCCTAGCACTAGCGGAAACCCTAGTGCTACTGTTGGGTCCGTTTCCAGTGGAACCACTACGGGACCTACCTCCACTGCCCCGTTGCTCCCTTATATGGTCGGTCTCAGTCTCCCCGACTTCAACCTGCTAATCAATGATCCTATTCGCCACGATGTCAGTTGGCCTGCTATGCTAACCAAGCTCCCCTCTGACATTCCCAAGTTCAAAGGCCTTGCTAGTGAAGATCCCTCCAACCATATCCGATCTTTCCACATGTGGTGTTCCTCCAATTCCATCATCGATGACACCATCCATCTTCGATTGTTCCAATGCACGCTTACTGACGACACTTCTAAATGGTATGTTGATCAAGCCACCTCTTCCCATACCACCTTTATGACCATCGCCCAAGCCTTTTTATCTTATTTCCAGCTCCCTTTTTGATACGACACGGGTACTGAACTCCTAACTTCTTTTCATCAATCCTCTTCGACCCGTCTTTCTGCTCATGTCGAGGAATGGCGATGAAGATGGAGCTTATGTCGCGCTCCCTCCTTTGAATATCGGGTCTATATGGATTGGTTCCCTCACTCTCTTTTACCTCCCATTGGCAATGATGTTGCATCCCATTTTCCTCAAACCGAAGAAGTCGCCCTCCAAATAGCCCTGAAATATGACCTTATCTATGCTCAATCTGGTTATGTTTATACCGTCCTTTGTGACCTCCCCAAGCCCGGTGGCCCTAATGCCTAGAGGGCATATCACTCTACTGACGGTATTGTTGGAGCTATGACACATGCCCCTACTCAACCTCTTCTGGGCTATGGATTCCCTTCAGAAGGGGCGAGCCACACCGGCACTTTTCCCCCTCCAGATAACATGTATCCAGGATACGGAATGCCTCCTCCTTTTTCCCACACTCTTTCTTACCTCAACGTTGCCCATCCTACCCCTTATTCGTACCCATAGCCTGGTGACCCAACTCCTCCAGCATTTGGAATTCCCACTCCCTTACCTTCTCCACCCCCGCAACCACACTTACTACCCCCTCCAGGGCAAGTATTTGCATACCAGGGGGCAACTAATATTCTTCCTTCTCAAAGAAAGAGGAAAATAAATCAATCCGCTTCTGGTAATCGTGGATCTAATCCTTCAAGTATTGATTCTACCACTGCCAACCAGCCACAGGGCTCTCAGCCCAAGCCAGACAGGCCACTTCGCACCAATAAGCCCTGTTCGTGTTGCAGTGTTTATGGTCATTACACTCATGATTTTCTCTTGTTACCACAAATGCGGCAAATGTGGGAGTCTCAGGCCACCGTGGTGGGACAACACTCCTCCTCTACTATCCCTTCCAAAATGGCTACTTCTCAACCCACTGTGTTTACCGATCCTTTCCCTCAACAAGGATTCATGTCTACTCAACAACCTCATGCCCCAGTAACCACTCAGCCTTCCCCTTCTAGTTCCTTTGATTACTAGATTCTCATGATGGCCTCTAACCAACCTCTCACCGTCGACCTTAACCTCCAAAATTGGTCTCGTCAGTACTCCACACCTCCCATTCTATCTGTCTCCGAGTCCCCATCTTCAAGTCCTACAGAGCCTCTGTCGACACCCAATGGTCCCTTACAAATCCCTCTGCCTAAAGTTTAGGTTCATGCCAAAATTCCTAAGGGTCCATTACGTAGAAATGCTGCCTCTAGTCGGGCTGCCCATTCATACAACATAGTAGATGATCTGGCACAATCACCTTCTGCCATTTCAACACTGGAACTCCTCTAGTCGTGTCGTTCTCAAAAGAAGGCTCTACTATCTGTCGTGGGTGCTGTAGATCCTACTAATGACCAAATAATTGTTTTTGATTCACATCATTCAGACCATCCCCCCCTTCATTCTTCTGTTTCTTTCCAAATCCCAGTCAAAATCCAAAATGCCAACGTCACTCGGTGTATTATTGATGAGAGGGCATCTACCTGTGTGATGTCTACTTTGGTTTGGAAACAACTCGGATCTCCTGAGCTAGCCCCTTCCATGATCACCCTTCATGTGTGGGATGGCCATGCCTCCCAACCCATTGGCCTATTCCGTAACTGTCCTATCACCCTTGTGGGTAAGACTGTTTGTGTCGATGTTGAAGTTATTGACGCCCCTCTTGACTACAACATTCTTTTGGGGCGTAGTTACACCTATGCCACGTCCACCGTCCCATCCACAGTCCACCGCAAAATGTTTTTCCCTCATAATGGCAAGATTGTCACGATTGACCAGTTAACTTACCATGAACCAAAATCTCAGACCTCCCCTGAGTCCACCATTTCTACTGTCACCATTAAGAAAACTGTTGATTCCTTGACCAGTGTTTCCCTTGGCGTCTATAAAGACTCCCCCTTGTTTGGAACCTTTTTAGACCCTCCTCCCAAATTTGATCCTAGCATGGTGGAATGTTTTCATGATGCGATCATCTTAGAGGTGCGACCTTGTGACCCACTTCGCTAATGCTCATTTGCAACTCACCCCGGCCCCACCAGCTCCTAGCCCTTCACCCCTGCTAGCCAACCTTCTTCCTTCAGAATCTCCTCCCCTGACTATTCCTCACGTGCCTCTCTACCCTCCTGGGTCGATTCCACCCGAGAACAACCCCCTTGGCCCCATTCCTCCTGGCCATTTCCCTGCTGGTCAGATTCCTTTCCTTTCTCGCCCTCCTGGAGCCCATTCCATCCCTATATTGGCCACCCTATCCCTCCCCAAATTGACCTTGGGTATACCCGTCTGGTACTTAGACCCCCCAGCCACTACCCTGCCTGGTCAACCCAAACCTTATCTTGCTTTGACCCCAGTTCAACCGATACCCATGGCTTCTCCCGCTACACCAGTACCTCAGTCCCATCATCAGGAACCACCTCCTATTGTGACCATGTTGGGTAACCATAGCAAATCTCGCAGGGGGGAATCAAAGGACAAGGTTTCCCCGGAAACCTCTGCTCCTCCTCGACCTCCAAAGCATCCCATCCAGTGTGCCTTGTGCGATGTTGTCGGCCACACTACCCATACCTATCCTGAATTACCACATCTCAAAACCATGGTCAATGAAACATTTCCAGAATCCAATATTCCTGAGGTCTATGTCACCATACCTGATTCCCTTCTGAAACTTAAACACTTGCGCACCAATCACCCTTGTTCTCTGTGCGATTTCCATGGACATTATACCCATCTTTGCCCCTACCTTAACGAATATCGTGCTTCTTTAGCCACATAACGCCAATTCGAAGCCGCACTTGTCTGTAATCCTTCTTCACTCACACCAGACCACCTGTCTACCCTGATTACCATTTCTCATCCTGATACTGAAATGACAAAACCTTTAGCCACTATTTCCTACCTTTCCTCATCACCGCGTTTCCAGGCAACCGACCCCTTAGTGCCTTCCCCCGATGTTTCACCTACCCACTCATTTGCTTGCTCCGCTGTCACCCCTCATGCTGACACGCATGTGAGCCTTTCCCCACAAAATCAAGTGTCTCATAATTTTACCTCCTTAGATCCTCCTATTCCACCCACTCTTCCCATCTTTCAGTCTGATGAAGACATCATGGAAGCCATGACCGAACCTAATTTTTGATGGGATGATATGCACCATCGTGCATACTTCCTCCCACACCAATCCCATCACCAATATATGCTCAAATCAAAATACTTCATTCCTGAAAAAGTTGATTGGTTCACAAATCCCATCCCTGCTCCTAACGCTTTCGAAGAAGGCAATATGGCTAATATCTCTCCTACCATCAAAATAGACATTTCTACCAAACCTGGTATCGAAGAACATATCACCATGGGTGCCCAATGCAATATGGAAGAAATTGAAGCCTACACCAAACTCTTCAAAGAATTTTGTGATATTTTCACCTGGTCCTACTCAGGAATGCCCGAACTTGATCCTGCCATTGTCGAACACCACATCGACACATGGCCTGATGCCATTCCGGTCCATCAAAAGTTGAGACCCATCCATCCCTCTAGACGTGAAGCCATCAAAGCTGAAATCAATAAGCTCCGGCAGGCTAGTTTCATTTACCCCATCGAATACACCATTTGGGTGTCTAACCCGGTTCTCGTCCTCAAAAAACAAGGCACCATTCATGTTTGCACCGACTTTCGCGATCTGAACAAAGCTTGTCCCAAAGACAACTTCCCCACACCATTTATTGACCAAGTCATTGATGAGTGTGCAGGGCACGAGATTCTATCCTTTATAGATGGCTTCTCTGGATACAACCAAATCGTTATCCGTCATGCTGATCAACTTAAAATCGTGTTCATTAGTCCGTGGGGCACTTTCGCATACCGAGTCATGCCATTTGGCCTTAAAAATGTCGGTGCAACTTTTCAACGAGCCATGTCTTATTGTTTCCATGACTTAGCTCATATTATCCTTGCATATTTAGACGACCTTACTGTGCGTTCTAAACATCAGGCGCAACACCTTCATGATCTACGTACCAATTTTCTCCGATGTCGCAAGTATAAAATTCACCTTAACCCATTGAAATGTGTCTTATGTGTTCCCACCGGTCGTCTCCTCGGCTTCATAGTGTCTAAAGATGGGATAAATCTCAACCCTTTGAAGGTTCAAGCCATTCTTGAACTTCCTATGCCTTGTACCTTACGCCAGCTACAAAGTCTCCAAGGTAAAGCTAATTTTCTTCACCGATTCGTTCCTGACTACACCACTACTGCACATGGCTTCGTTAGACTTCTTCGATCACACACCCCTTTTGTTTGGGATACCTACGTTCAAGAGTCTTTTGATGCCCTCAAGCATTCTCTCACATCCGCTCCCTTGATCCGTCCTCCTGACTTTGACTGAGATTTCATCCTATAAATCTTCGCTTCCACCTATTCAGTTGTTGGTGTCCTTATCTAGGAAGATGATAACGGTATCGAACATGTGATCTATTATGTCAGTAAAAACCTTGCCAGTCCACCTATGTTCTAATCGCATGAAGAAAAATTAGCACTAGCTTTCGTGTTCTCGGTCCAAAAACTACGTCATTATATCCTCATGCGTTCCACCAAATTTGTGACTAATTCCAACCCCATGGCTTTCCTATTGAGTTGACGCATCCTCAATTGGAAGTACACTCGTTGGGTCGTTATCCTCCAAGAATTTGACCTTGAATTTGTCACCCCAAAAAGTAAGAAAGGTTTAGTCCTCACTAAACTCATTTTTTATTTACCTACCAGGACGCAAGAGACTCCCATTAATGATGATCTTCCCGATGAACATCTATTTTCCATCACCACCAACAATCCTTGGTACAGTGACATCCTTACTTACTTGCGAACCCAAAAGTTCTCCCTTCATCTTGATCGTGATGCTCGACGACGTATCCGACACCAAGCCTCTCGCTACTTTCTAATCGGCGTGACCTTTATCATCGTGGAGTAGATACTATCCTTCGTCATTGCCTCACACACACCGAAGCCGAACAAGTCCTAAATGTCTGTCATATTGGCGCTTGTGGGGGCCACCTCTCTGGCCTCGCCACCGCCAAAAAAATCATGCGCGCTGGGTATTTTTTTCCTTCTGTCTTTAGTGATTGCATTAAAGCAGTCAAACATTGTTCCAATTGCCAACATTTCGCCCCCAAGGCACGAGCTCCTCCCGCTCCCTTCCATCCTATCATCACAACTGGTCCTTTTTGTAAATGGGCCATTAACTTTATGGAATGTCGACCTCCATCGGCTAGTAACCACAAATATATCATCGTGGCGGTTGACTATTTCACTAAATGGGCCGAAGCTATGCCAACATTCAACAATACGACAGTCACCACAGCCCTATTTTTCTTTAACCACATCATTGCTCAATTTGGAGTTCCAAAAAAATTAGTCTCTGACCATGGCCGACATTTTGAAGATGAGATTTGGCATGAGCTATCCTCCCTATTGGGTTTTGAGCACAAATATTCATCTTCCTATTACCCCCAAGGTAATGGCCAAGTTGAAGCGGTCAACAAAATTCTTAAGACCATGCCTTAACGAACGGTGAATAATCACAAAACCAATTGGCATCTCATTCTCTTCCCTACTTTGCGGGCTTATCGTACTTCTGTTAAAACCGCCACCGGTTTCACTCCTTTCCACCTTGTATTTGGCGAGGAGGCAGTCTTACCAATCGAGTGTGAAATCCCTTCCCTCCATTTGGTCGTGGAACTTCTCCCTGATACCTAACCTCTAGAAAAATGACTTATCATGCTCGAGTGCGCCTCTGAAGACCATTGTGTTGCATTGCAAACTCTTGAAGTGACCAAAAAGTGCACCAAAGCTTAGTATGACCGAAAATTCTACCCTCGTACCTTTCATGAAGGTGATATTGTTCTAGTAGATGACCAGGCCCACGATACCCTCGTTCATGGGAAGTTCGACTCATTATGGCTAGGTCCTTACATTATCGGTAAAGATCTTGGTAAGGGGGCATATATTTTAGAGGACTTTGAAGGCCACATCCTTCCTAATCCTCGCAATGCACTCTATCTTAAGAGATATTACCCTTAGCATTTCCCATTTGAAATGCATGTTTTATTTTCTTTTAGATAACCAGCATCTGTTGTTTTCACATTTCTCTCCTTCACCAGGACACCTGTTGTCCACGAAGCATTACTTCACCTCTCCTCAAAATCAGATTTTCTCACTTACAACACATTTCATTGGGGGCACCACTTTGCCTCTATACTCATTCCTGTTTATGTTAATTTCCGTCATGAGATACCATTTTGTACTCATGTCTTTTTTGGTCCCCTTTGGATCTTCTCCCATTTCGTTATCATCATTACTGTTCATCTTTTATTCGCCCTACTATTCTCTCTTGTGCCTTAGCTGGGGTTCCCTTATTGCCTCACCTATGGCGGACCTACTTTTGTCGACATCATTTCATAAACTCCAAGTGCCAGGTCTAGGGGGCATTGTACCTTGGTTCCAGCTCTTTTCATCATGATCATGATCTATACACTTGATGGTCTAGTGATACAGTAGCAGCTATTGGTGATTCTCGGGTGTGTGTGGGATGTCTCAACCCTCATGAGGGGGTGGCCCTGCAGGTAGCCCCCCACATGTCTGGACGACTTCTTCATTTCAGACCTTGATGCAGCTCCTCCCATTTGATGATATTGGCCTCAGCCGCTTGCAGGACCTCTTCAATTTTCATATATCAGTCATATTTTACAAGCCCTTTCCCATGTGTAACGGCCATTTGGGTTTATTTGTATCTCATGTACTAAAATATTATTATATAAGTCCTGATGCTTATTCCAGGCACCGCATGTATGTGGGATTCATCATTTTATTTTTCTGGCTCCTATTTATGCCAGCATATTCTTCATAGTTCGTTTCCTTGTTTACTGGACTTCCTATTCTTTGTAATTTGTCTCGGCGGGCATAGGTATGCCTCCCCCAACGCCTTTAGCAGAGCTACCACTTCATAAACTAGAGACTTGTTGCACCTGTAAGTCTCGTCTCCTCAGGGTCTAGTTCTTTAGCGCATTAGACTACCTTACATTTCTCTCTCTCACTTCCCTCTTGATGTCTATTGATTGAGTTCTTACAATGTACTTTGGTCATATGATTTTCTCCTAACACTCGTATGTTGGGGGCAATCTGTTACACCATTTTTTTTGTCATCTAACCTATTATCATTAGATGAACCCAAGTACACCATGTAAGACCAATTTTACCCTAAGTAAAATTTCTTTCACCATGTGAAATAACAATTTTTTATATTTCCCGGTCATATTTAACCCAAAACAAGGAAATTAATTAAATAAATCATTATTTATTTGATTATTTCCTAGGAATAAGTTATTTAAATCATTATTTAAATAATATTCCTAGTTAAATTTGACTAAATCATTCTTTTAATATTAAATAAATCATTATTTATTTAATTATATTCACCCTCTCCTAAAATAATAAATAAATCATTTATTTATTTATTATTTATAAATAAAGGAATTGACCCAATTCAAAAGACCTTTTCCCTCCAACAAATATAATAAAATATTTCTAAAGGGTGGTTCTAGAGTTTGATTAATAATATTTTATTCATGCACCAAGTTCTAGATTACCGTAATATTTTTTTATAAATAGAAGGGTTTTCCACATTCATTAGTCACCTCCATTGCATTAGATCACTCTGGATCTATACTAGGTCACATTCTCCATTTTTGCCTTGTGAGCTCCCATTGAGTTCTATGTTTGTCTCGGTTTTCTACAACAACAAGAGAGAGGAATTTTAGATCTGAAACACTGAGGACTTTCAAGAACCCATCCCATTGAGGAGAACTAGAAAACACCTTTCTTGTTTTCCTCTCAGGTGCCCCGTTTTTAATATAATATAAAAATTCTTTCAAATACATTGTTCTTGTCTTCTCTGTTGGATGCATGGAGCCACATTTTACTTTATCTGCTTAATGTCTTTTATGCTTAGATCTGGATTTGTGTAGCATTATTTGGATCACCTAATTTCAGATTTAAACATATTTGGCAGCCATAATCGATGTTAGGGCTATTTGTTATGCGTGGCTAAAGTGGTCTTTTATGACGAAAGATTCATACTAACAACATCCAAATTTTTCTTTGGAGTACAAGAGGTGGAATATCTCGGTCATATTGTATCTCACGAGGGTGTTAAGGTAGACCCTAACAAAATTAGAGCCATTAAGAAAGGGAAAGTCCCCACAACCATAAAGAAGTTTCGAGGATTTCTTGGGTTAATAGGGTATTATCAAAATTTTGTTAGGAATTATGGGAGAATAGCAGCACCTATAACAACATTATTGAAGAAAGATGCATTTTCATGGACTCCTGAAGCAACAAAGGCCTTTGAACATCTTAAAGATGAAATCTACCTAGCACTAGTCTTAGCTATGGTAGACGTCACAAAAACCTTCATTGTGGAATGTGATGCCTCAGGAAATGGAATTTGTGTTGTTTTAATACAAGAAGGAAGACCCATTTCTTTTGAAAGTCTTCCAATCAAAGGAAAGTATTTACATAAACCTATTTATGAGAAGGAAATTTTAGCAATACTGCATGCACTAAAGAAATGGAGAACTTACGTAATGGGAAGACACTTCAAGGTAAAAACTTATCATGATAGTCTTAAACACTTTTTGGAACAAAGAATATCTTTAAAAGAGCAACAAAAATGGGTCACAAAGATGTTGGGTTATGACTTTGAAATAATATATAAAAAAAGAGAAGCTAAATGTTGTTGCAGATGCACTCTCAAGAAAGAATGAAGAGGTGGAAGCATTGCGTTGTGCCATTTCTATTATCCAACCAGATTGGATAACCGAAGCAAGGGATGAATGGAAGAAGGATGAAGAAGTGTGGACACTCATTCAAAATTTGCAGCAAGATCCTAATACATCTGATACATTTAGTAGGAAAAATTATTCCTTATGGTACAAATATCACTTACATCTTTGTAAGAATTCCCGACTAAAACAAAAGATTCTTTTCGAATTGCACACTTCTCCTTTAGGAGGAAACTCAAGATTTTTTAAAACTTACCACATGGTGAAGAAATAATTTTTTTGAGATGGCCTTAAATCTGATATTCAAAAGTTTGTGGCGGAATGTTTGGTTTGCCAGCAGAATGAAGTTGAGACAATTAAGACCCCGGGTCTTCTACAACCTTTATCCATTCGAAGTCAATGTTTGTAGGAGATTTCAATGGATTTTATCATAGGTTTACCTATATCTGGAGGAAAGAGTGTCATCATGGTGGTAGTTGATAGACTTACCAAGTATGAACACTTTTGTGCATTATCTCATCCATTTAAAGCAAGTACAGTTGCGACTACATTTATGGACACAATTCAAAAGCTACATGGAAACCTAAGGGTTATTGTGAGTGACAGAGATCCCATTTTTAGTGGAAATTTTTGGACGGAGTTATTTTCTTGTTTGGGTACTCAATTAGCTAATAGATCATCTTAGCATCCTCAATCCGATGGTCAAACTGAGATAGTAAATAAATTTTTGGAAGGATATATTCATTTTTTTGTATCTGATAAACAACCACAATGGGTCAATTGGTTACCTCTAGCTGAATGGTGGTACAACACTTCCTTCCATATTGCAGAAAAAATGAACCCATTCATGGCACTCTATGGATATCATACACCATCCATCACATCATATTTAAGAGAAAATTCGAAGGTTCAAGCAGTGGAAGATCACATCGAGAATCAACAAGAAGCTCTCCAACTCTTAAAGGACAACCTAAATTTGGCACAAAATCGAATGAAACAACAGGCAGATCAACATCGCAGCGAGAGAAGTTTTGATGTAGGGCTACAATCATACAAAAAAATGTCCCTCAAGCAAGATAAGATGGATAATAAATTATCCCCAAATTACTATGGTCCTTAAAAGGTGTTGCAAAATATTGGTACTATGGCATACAAATTGGAGCTTCCTGCTTCTTCACGAGTGCATCCAATTTTCCATGTCTCATCCTTAAAGAAGGTTATAGGTGAAAAAATTGAAGTTCAAACAATATTGCGAGAAATTTATGAGGAAGGAAAAATCATATTGGAACCTGAAGCGGTCACGGAAACAAGAACACGACAGATAAGGAATCGATCAATTTCAGAGTATCTCATCAACTGGAAGAACTTACCCACTAAAGATTCTACATGGGATGATGATAATTTTATATAGAAGCACCCAGAGCTACTCAAGCATTGAGGACAATTTTTTTTTGAAGGATAGGGGCATGTTAGGTCCCTATATTATTAGTATAGTCCCTTATTGTTGTTAGTGTAACCCCCTTATTGTTATTATTGTACCCTTGTAACCCCTATATTGTTATTATTGTGCCCTTAAATTATTATTGTTAGGTCAGCTAGGATTACAGTGTGGTCCCACTAGGATTACATTGTTACACCATGGATTCCTATATATATAAAGGAGGTTTTGTAATTTGAATCATCCAATAATTGTTCATTCATGTAATGTATTGGAGGTTTCCCCGTCGAAGTGGCTTATTTCTAAGGCATTGATATCTCTTTTCTTCTCTTTTTGGAGATGGTTTCACATCATATTTCATATTGTAAGTAAGGATGAGTAGGGGAGGACCTTATAGGGTATGCCTTGAGTGTTGAAAAAAATATTGAAAAGATCAAGAATATCTATATACAGGTACAAAACTTACCACATAATTCATAGGAAAAATACAAGGTGGGTCATGATCATCACATAACAGAGAATTTTTTCAAGGTGGGAGGTAAAGTATTGTTACAACTAAATAAGGAGAGGCTACAGGGTCCTAGCAATTAAATAAAGGCTCTAAAATATTGTCCCTTTGAGATACTAGAAAAGGTGGAAGATAACACCTATAGAGTCAGTGTACCCCATACATGCACATTTTCCTATTTGTTAATGTGGAGAATATAAAGCTCTATGAGCCTTCCATGCTATATCAAGAAGAGGAGCAAGTCATACCTTCTATAGAGGATTTGGCACCAGATTCTTAAGAAGTGTTGGAAGAAGATATTGTTTTATAGAATAGGCTGAAAATTATGAGAGAAGGGTAGCATGACCTTTGGAAAATTATGTTCAAAGGAAAATTTCTAGGAAATATTAAATGACACACTCGAGGGAAGGTGGAGGAAAATTGGGATATGTGATCCAAATTGGATCAAAAATTATTTTCATCCATATTGATTCGTTTAGAGTGCAATAAGTGAAGGAATCAACTTACATGACCATTTTTTCTGGTGGGGCCCAATTTGGAAATTTGGATTCTATAAAATTGGGAGCATTTTGAGGCATCAAATGAACCTTTTTTGGGGAAAAATTATGTTCTTTTATGATTCACCCTTTTTCCTTATTTGACACATACATACCATTCCAATGGTGCAATAATTACCTCAATCAAATTTTTTATGGAAATTTGATGCCACTTAGAAGTTGACCTGCCTATTTTGGTTACCATAATTGAAGAGGATACCATGTAAACCACCATAACTCATGGAAAAGGGGTTAACTAGATGATTATGATGAAGAATAATTTGTAATATTCAATATTGTATTTCACATTAAGAGATGAAGGAGTCAAACCTAACCGCTAGTAGGCTATCACGCTATGTTATATCCAACCCACTAGGAGGAAAAAGTGGCTCCCATATTTTCATGTGTAACTTGATCCATAGATGAGAAGAGTAGATAAAATTCATAGAAATACAACACACGCAGAGGATTTTTGCATTGTATTATCCCATGAGATATATGCCATACTTAGTTTTACTTATGACCATTTCCTATTTAGATAAAGAGAGCATACCAACCTCACATTGTATTTGGGATTTCTCTCAAAAGGGATTCCCATGATATATGTTGTGTCAGATGTAGTCCATGAGTTTTATTTTGATGTTCTCTATTTTCTACATAAAATTAAATTTTCATGCATAAGAAATAAATACTAATCTATAGATTCATAAATCTAAAGATAAATAAACCTTAATAGCATATATTTCATACTTTTAGGTATAATTTATCACATTTGTTGTGAAAAACTTTCTAGTCGATTATACATGGAATTTTATGAATCATTAAATAATGATTAAATATTTTATGGAATTAATGGTTATAATTCTTGTAATCACAACTCAATTACTTAAATTTTTTTCATTAAACTATGTTAAACATTATATTACAAATCTAAATTTAAATGAGCGATCTATAATTTATCATATTTGTTGTGAAAAAATTTGTAGTGGAATATACATGGAATTTTATGGATCATTATAAAATGATTAAATATTTGACGGAATTAATGGTTATAAATATTTGTAATCATAACTCAATTAATTTAATGTTTTTCATTAAACTATTTTAAACATTATATTCCAACTCTAAATTTAAATAAGCGATATATCTCATACCTAATTAAAAAATAGAGAAACCATTAATCACATTAATCATCATCTTAATTATAATATAATTTATAAATAAAATAAAAACAACATAAAAATGGTATGGAATTACATACATATTAATATACATATCAAATATATATATTATCAAAGTCAATAAAAATTTCATCTATACATCTCAAGTCAAATATACAACAACAAATAGACATGTCAAATAAAAATGCTAACTACATCTATCACAAGAGAAACAATCATCATTTCTTCCACCCAAATAGATCAAATGTCTATTAGTACCCATATCAAATAATTAAGATGAAAGTAGAGTATGAAATGTGTATAGGTCAATAGGGATAGAAACCAATATGACCATATGACATAAAATATCATGGATATCTAATGTTAAAGATCTTGTATTTCAATAGAACAAAGGAGGAGAAGTGGTTTGATCAATGCAATTTAGTGTGGTTGGTTACACCTATGGAGGAAAAGGAGGAGATGGATTGGTTGATGGCATATTTAGTGATGCATTAGTAGGAGGAAAAAAACATGAATTGGTGGATATTCTAGTTGTTGATTCATGAAGAGGAGGAGAATGAAGGGGTATGTCAATCAATGGTATAGTTGTTAACACTTGGGAAGGAGAAGGAGGGAAATCATTGGATGGTATATAAAATAATACATCTAGAGGAGGATGACATGATTTAATTCAATCTAGTGTAGTACAAGGTGGTGGAGAATCACGTGTTAGAGAAATAAAAAGCGATGTTATTTGACGTAATGTAGGGCTATCCGGTAGACAATCATGTAGTGGAAGAGGATAAGGGAATATATGTTGGTGTGGTGAAGGATCCCATGGTGGAGAATGATGTAGTGGAGGGGAATTAAGGGGATTTTATTGGTCTATAGTTGGACCAGGTGGTGGAGTATTAGGAGGTGGAGGATTAGTAGCATCATATTGAGATGATGCTCAAAATTAATTAGAATGAGCACCATCCATCAATAATTGGATGATGTTTATGGCACTAAAAAAAAATAAAAAAATGATGTCATATTACCAAGAAGTGTCACCCATATTTCATACGAGCCGGGGTATTCTAATATTTATTAGATGTTAAAATGTATAACTCAACACCTAGAAATTGAAATACATATCCGATATACCACATGAATTCAAACCCTAAGAATCATGTTCGTCTATGTACTACAACCTTTTTTTGTGCCTCATACATCTCCTGATCTAGTTCAAGATGCATTTACTCAACTAATCTGTTGATATTCACAATAAAATAAAAAATAATAATAAGATAATTGAAAAGTATCAAAAAAAATAATATTTGCACTAAACAAGACAAAATAATATGCAACTAAAATTCTCAAAACATAACATATATATGACCTCAACATCTGGTGGCTCAATAAAAGTGAAGAATATGTGTATACATCTTATTCACTCAATCTCAACATATGTGTATTGTAAAATGTTGAGGGAAGAATGGTCATATCTAACTAGAAATCATAAATCTCTTTATTACACTAGTACAAATAGGTCGAAAATCTGACAATGAATAGTTAGATATGAGAGTTATGGGCATCGGTTATCCAACACATTGGTGTTTACCGATTCTTCACTAGAATTTGATCAAAAACTCGACAATTTAGTAACCATTGAATAAGAAATGGTATATTTGTCGATTATTTGACACATAAAAAGGTCGAAATTGTCATTAAAATGTTGACATTTATAGGTCAGTTTTGTGACTCTAAAAATATTTGGATATCAAATGGTCGTAACTTGAAATATTTGAAAGGTCTCAGAGTAGTGCACAGTCAAATATTTGACCCATAATTTTCTTTTTCTAACAGAACAAACCAATATTCAGGCATCAGGCAATCGACATAATAAATAAAGTGTGCAACACATTTGCTGTTGCTTTGATTCTTTGAAGTTGACGGTTGAGTGTTAGATATGCGACGTAAGTGAGTTATGTCTGATGAGAGTGTTTAAGTATTAATGAATTCTATGTTGATTCTATCATCAAGTATCCAACAAGGACTCTCACCATAAATTGTTGAATATTTGACGCCCTACGTGTGTCACCAAATATTAAACAGTGCAATGTGTTATATATATATATATATATATATATATATATATATATATATATAGATATAGATATATATACGTGTGTGTGTGTATTTATATGTATATATATGTATATATATACAGACATACATACACACACACACACACACACACACACACACACACACACACACACAGATATATATATATATATATATATATAGAGAGAGAGAGAGAGAGAGAGAGAGAGAGATTTTTCAGTGGCTCTGATCCTTCATATGGTTTTTGCATATCATTACATATGGTTTTTGCATGCAATTATTTTTATTAGTGGCTCCACTGCATTATATATTTCTAGAATGTCATTGCATATGCTTCTCACATAGGCTATGATTTATCTTGGTGTATCTTCTCCCTTATATGTTTTGGTCATGTCATTTCATATGGTTTTCACATAGACTATGCATTTTCTCAATGGATTCTCTCCTTAAATTCAATTTTACATGTACAAGTTTTTTCAAATATGAATCATACAATGAGTACTCTCCTTTATTTTCATTTCTATTACATACATTAGACACTAGTTTCGTACATATTTTTTTAAAGGCAACAATGACATTTGTATGGGGGCATACTTGGTATGTAAGTGGGTCTAGTATAATAACTACAGTCAAGCATCTCATCGTCATCATAAATGGAATATATAGACACATACATTAGAAGCATTTCTAGATCACATTACAAATAACCAAGTATTGGTGATAATCCAACATCCAAGCAAAAATATAAGAATAATTCAGGTTGGTTTCATCAAATATGATGTTCACATACAAAAAACATAATATGAAACATTACAAACATAAATTAAAATCCATAAAATATGACATTTTTGTTATTATTTGTCCTAATAAATTATTATGGTTCATGAAATTGTTGGACTTAAAATGTGGAATATCACTTGTTGCTACCAGTGTTATACATAGAGATCATGAATTTCTGAAACTAACTCCAAATGAGATCCAGATAATTTTCTCCTTTTGTGAACAAGTAGCTTTACAAATAGACGATAGCCACAAATAAAAATGACTCTTTTAACACATTGAAACAAATTTAGCAATCTTGGAAATGTAGGTAGGACCTCGGTGACTTTCATGAATGGAGGTAATCGTTTATGTACTCGATATTTATTTTTTAGCACATATCATGGTTCTTGATTCACTTTTTTGCCTAGGAAATATTTTTTTATTCATGCTCAGTATTTTCAGTTTTTCTGAAAATCCCATCTAGCGTAGTGCTTTTTCCTGCTGTGATGTCAAAAAAAAAAAAAAACTACCACAAATATTATATAAATATAAAGCCTAAAAATAAATTCAATTAAGAGACTAACATAATTTACAAAGACAAACATATTGATTCAATGACTAGAAAAGAAAAATGAACATGAACAAGTCTCGTAGTTTAAATTGTGAGACTATAAAGTGGAATATGAACAACCCCCAAGGCATATTGAAGAAATATAACATGTAAAATGTATGAAATGGGAACAAGAATAAGGATTTCTATCTTCAAATCCTAATGTGCCCTTTTGGAATAATACCTTTTACAATTTCCATATGCACATAAATAAAAATCCAACAACTAATATTACTTAGGCTTGACTAAAATTGGACCGTTGTAGAATATGGATTATGATAGCTTGGTTAGTCTCAACTTCACTAAAAATTTGAACTTTAGCATAACCAGAACCAAATCATTCAAACCAAATCATGATACTAGAATTTGAACTACTTGCAAGGCCTAGTGAAGTAACACAATGCGTAGAATGTGCAATAGAAGCAAGACTAAGGGTGGTCAACTTGAAATCCTAATTTAGAAAATTATGCTTGCTAAAATTTAAAAATGACCATTAATACCTATCCAAGAACCACTATTGAGTAATATTGAACCATATTGACCAAAGTGGATGATGCAATCTCCTGCCTCAGTTGTACTTGTTGTGAATGTCATAGGAATATGTGTGTTATATATATATATATATATATATATATATATATATATATATATATATATATATATATATATAATACATAATACTATTTTGAATACTATAGGAATTCCATCGTACATAGAATCCTTCATTGTCGATCAGCCATATTTGAAGCTAGAGGATATTATGGCTTATAGAGTTATGGTTATCAAAAACACTCATAAGAGAGAGTATTTTGTCTGATAAAAATATACTCTAGAACAAGAGAACATGTAACAACGATTTTTCAATGAAATCCCATGTATATAAAACTAGTTCTCTAAATTATTTATTTGTGAAAATGAATTGATGACTGGCCCGAATGGAGGAACATACGAATCCAAATTTATAAGAGATAAATCCTATGGTGTGATTTTTCATGGACATTGAATGTCTTTTTCATATTGGTTGGGTTCCCTATGGAATTTTTTGAGTAGGCCTATACAAAACACCCTTAATTGTCATAATTTTTTCCGTAATGAAGCATTAGTCTATGTTGACAACCATTGAAGTGGGATTGGGAAACCTGAGGGGAGGATAGAATCATACTACCCCCTCTCTTTATGAAATTTGGACGAAGAGAAAGAATTAATTGGACATAAAATTCCATTAGTGTGATGGAAAAAGGATTGAGAAACTTTAGTCTTCTAGCATTGTGGAAAGAATAATGGTCAAAGTGTGTATAGAAGGCATAGAGAAAATGGTTCAAAATTTTTATAATGTAGAGAGAACTTAGATGAGATGAGTATGAGTAAAAATATTTATAATCATTCCTCACATCATCAATTCGTCAATGAGTTTGGGTGAGAACCCTAGAACATGACTTAGCATGTGCAACGAGTGGGTGTAGTTAGTTAAAGGCACACCCCAACCAACACTTGAGTTAATGGTTACATATATTGCATGCATGAGATATGTGTTTTCAAAAGATTTTTGGTAAGTCAAATTGCATGGGTGTCATGTGTCAACCCCATATGTGTTGAAGGGACATTACCCATTTTCTCTCCATACACCACATAAATATAGCCAAGCATATGGAGAGGAGAAGGCATAAGAACTTGGTGGATCACATAAACTTGCACGATTGGTTCATGGAAAAGAAGGATGCAGATTTTCTTGTAACAAATTGAAAAATGTCATGGGGATAGTTATGGAGTTTTTGAACATGTAATTAAGGTCACTCTTCAACCTGATTTTCATATTTGTTTGAGAAGGGGAAAAGTAGAAAGTTTAAGACATGTGTGTTTTTGGTAGGTCTATGCTACTGAGTGGTGTTGTTTGATGGTGCATGTAGCTACAGGACCCAAGTTTAGTTTGTAGGTATTTCGGGAAGGGTTAAGTGTTACCCAATACCTTTGTATTTGATTTTTTTATATTTATATGGATGTTTAGGTTGTGGGATGTTTCATATAATATTTTTTTAAAAATCTCACATTAAGATGTTAGTAATGTAGAACACACGGTGGTCACATGGAGCCACATGGGATTATCACAACCAAAGTGATCTAGAATTATGCAGTAATGCAATAGAATACATATATAAACATAAATAGAGATATGCAATAGAAATAAAACATCATTTCATTAATATCAAAGAACCTAAATAGGCTTACATACAAAATGGAAATAAACTAGCTCTAACAATGGTAGCTTATCTCTGAGAAGTTATGTGGAAACTACATGCCTCATAAATATGTTAAAATGAGGCTAAAGGACCTATTTATTATTGAGAAACAACTGAAAACCATAAACGTCCAAAAACCTAATCCTAGGAGACAAATTTCCAAATATGTGGGCCCCATTAGGGTAAATTGATACATCAACTTCTCAGGGTCATAACTTTGGCATACGATCTTTGTTTGACATGCACAATACCTCATTAGAAATATATATCCCACGAATACAAAATTTAACTAAAAACATCAACCACATACTCATGTTTACCTATTTTCCAAAAAAACTTTGTTTAGTGCCTCAGAATGACTCCAGATGACCTAAAAACTGCAAAAAAATATTAAATTGTGATAAAATTAAGGAAACTGAAAAACTGAGAGAAAAAATGGTGTGGGTCCAAGCGAAATACGCACTTGACCACCAAATATCCTCTTGGATCTGTTTTTCTCCCTTAAGAAGCAAAGGTCACCATTACGTTGAGTGCCTCCACGGGATGGGAAAATTTCTGCTAAACTTGATATGTGGTGAACCACATGCCTTGCAGTAGGAGTTGGTTAGCATTGACAGCCTGATACAATTTGATCTTCTACTAGCGAGTGTTCTTTATTTTCATGTCCAAGATCCAATCAATTGTTTCATGTACCACGCATTCTAGTTTCAACTTTGTTGGAGTGAGTTTTTATGCAATGTCATATGTGTCCAGTAGTGGTGGAAATTATGGTCGAAGGAAATCTATATTGACACTAGGTGAAAGCCAAGGAATGGTTGAATGATGATCTGAAAGGAATTGTTCCCTATAGCCTTCGTTATGTTTTAAGACCCATATTGAAGATGGAAAATCTTGAAGTATGTCCTAGTGAGGCCCTCCTTCTGCAAATGTAGCCAAAGATATTTTCCCACCTAGAACTTGTGTTTCACCCGATGTTGATCATGTCGCTGCTTGTACTTAGAATTGGCTCTATCCAATATGTCATGGACCTACTGGTGTATGATTTTACTACACTCAATGAAGATGTTGTCCTTGTCAGCTTCGAACTAGACGTGATTCAAATCTCCCTCATTACTTACAAATGGTATGACCACATCAATGGGACGTAGTTAATAGAATCCCAAACTCACTTGAAAGGGGTTGTGGTAATTTTAGCTATGGATATCTTTGTTGTAGTTATTTTGGACATAGGGGAGGCTCTCATTCCATGTGCATGGATTCTTCAATTTGTACATGCATAGAATGTGTATGATCATCATGTTGGTGACCTGGTTTTGACCATGAGTTTTTGGGTGAAAGGTCATGGACTTAGTGAACTTGGTATCCAACATCAACCAAAGACTGGACCAAAATGTACTTAGGAACCTCCTATCCTAGTTTTAGATAATGTAATTTGGGATCCAAAAGTCTACCCACATTCAGTCAAAGAAGAAATTCGTAGTGCCTTTGTGTTGATGCTCTTCTTAAAGGCCTCCAGATTTTCCATCTTATATAGTGTATCGAATACCATGCAAACATAGTCATTGCCATGCTTAGTAGAAAGAAGGACTGACATGAGATCCATGGAGATCCATTTCCAAGGTTGACTAGGGTAGGAAGAGGATTTTATAGGCGTTGCTTCTTGATGGTCAATTTGGCAGAGGGACAGGAAGTGCAAGATTTGATATACTTCCCAACATCTTATTGAAGGTTCAACCAATTTTAGTGTGCTTCCAAAATCATCTTTTCACACTCACTTGAAGGAAAACAAGGGTGTCCCAAGTTTCATAATAGTGAATCCTGCAGGTGAAAATTTCTAACTTTCTTTCCTTCTAGGAGCATCTTCCATGTGTTTTCGAATTCAGGATCACTCTTATATACATGCAACCATTCTTAAGGTGCATGCCCACAAGAGTTGAGCATAGTGGTCAACACCATGATCGACGGTCGGCTAAGTTAGTATAAAACATTGTTGGTGTTTCTCTTCTTTTACTTATTGCTCAAATGGAGCTATTGCAGGTATGTGGACCATTTATGATGGTGATTTTTCTGCAACTTCCCTTATTTCTATATGAACTACAGACGTTGGTGTTCTATTTGGATGAGTGTTTCCTGCCCCATAATGTGATGCTTCCATTTTTCACAGGCTTGCACAATGGAATACATCTCTTTTTCACAGGTGGGATACTTTCAAATGGATTATGAAAGTTTCTCACTGCGATATGCCACTAGATGCCCCTTTTGAGTAGGAATTGGACCAATAGCATAGTCAAAGGCATCTGTCTCAATCTATAATGGGTCTTGAAAATTTGGTAATGTGATAACTGGTACAAATCATAGGAAATTCTTCAACTTGGGGAATGCCTTCTATTGGGACTCAGACTAGAAAAAATTTCATTTCACTCCTCCCTTGGTGACATGACTCAAAGGCCAAGTGATATGAGAGAACCCAAACACGAAGCTGCAGTAGACGTTGGCAAGACCTGGAAAGGTGTGAAGCTTTGTTCAAGTGGTTTAGGTTGGCCAATCCTGGATGACTTGTAACAGTGATGGGTCCACATGCACCCCATACTCATCAATGATGTACCCAAGATATTGGACCTCAGTCATACCAAAATTTCATTTCTGAAAACTGGCACAAAACTTATTTTTCTGTAATGTACAAAGGAACTATCGATTGTGGTGGGGGTGATCTTCCATAATCTTCCTAAAGATCATCATTTCATCCAAATATACCACCACAAAAGAGTTGGTTAAGGGTCGAAATATGTCTTTGATCAACCTCATAAAGGTTGCGAGGGTATTCCTCAACTCGAAAGGCATGGCCAACCATTTGAAAAGGAACTCCTTTGATTCGAAGGAAGTATTCCTCATATATAAGGATTTTATTGGTACCTTTTGATAATCGGACTTCAAGTCAATCTTGCTATAATATTTTTCCCCCTTGAGCGGTCTGTGATACCATTGACCTAGAATTATGAAGGAATGAAATGGAATACATATATAAGGATAAATAGAGACATGCCATAGAAATAAAACATCATTTCATTAATATCAAAGAACTCAAATAGGTTTACATATAGAATGTAAATAAAATAGCTCGGGCAATGGTAACTTATCTCTAAGAAAATATGTGGGGTTTACAATCCTCTCAACTATGTTCGAATGAGGCTCAAAGGCCTATTTATTCTTTAAAAACAATGGAAAACCATAAACATCCAAAAACATAAACCTAGGATATAAATAGCCAAATTCGTGGGCCTTTTTGGGGTAAATTGGTACATCAACTTCTCATCATCGTAACTTTGGTATATGATATTTTTTTGGCATGCACAGTCCCTCGTTAGAAATACCTATCCAAGGACTACAAATTTTACTGAAAACATCAATGAAAGACTCATGTTTCCCCTTTTTCCCAAAAAAAAATCCATTAGGGCCTCAAAATGACTCTAGAATTTCAGGACCCGAAAAAATGAAAAAAATGCTAAACTATGCTATAGTTAAGGAACCTGAAAAAACTGAAAGAAAAAATGGTGGGGGTCCAAGTGGAATAGGCATGTGGACACCATATATCCACCTAGGCCAGAAAGTATGATGTACTACATGACATGTCAATTGATGTGGCTTTTCTCATGTCACTAATTATGTGGAAAATCCATATAGGATGAACCCAAATACAATGTGACATGGAAACATAAATGGTTTTTTACATATGATGAACTAATATTATATTACAATAATTGTCAATATAACAAGGGAAAAACATTATAAAATAAACCCTTTTTTTTGTTTCCCTAGATTTTCTCAATATCTATCATCTTGGAAGTTTTTCAATGTAGAAATAAAAAATTTCTTGAAATCAAATGCCATGAAAAACTAACTAATTCACCTAGTATCCAAGCACTTGGTGGGATAAAGTTGAGCAATACTTCAATGATTTTTTTTCATGTACATGACACCAAACATAGTTAAAATTTAAAATCAAGAAATGAAAATTAAGGTACCTACAAAACAAATGAATTATAAGTTAGATGTGATAAATAATTAATAAAATAGAAGAAAAGTCATACCATTGCCTTATCCCAAACTAATATAGTAACATTTTCTCCTACTGCCTTGAATGAAAAATCATAGTTTATGGTCTTTCACTCAAATAAAAACAAAATTGTCAAAGAATCACAAATACATTTATTATTTCCTATAAAATTTATTTAAATCCCACTCAAGCAAGACATACAAGAAAAATATGAAACAAATTATTTTATCTCACATAAACCCTTATCATTTTAATTTGTTTGATTTAGATAGTTATTATGCTTTAACATCTGAATTGAAACTAGTTTTCCTGCACATACTCATGAGGCCAATGAGTTAATATTATATTAAATTTGACCACATATTAAAATTAAACTCTTGAATAAATAATAATTAAAAAGAATTTTTTGCATGAATACCTAAATGAGCTCCTCTTGGATTCGAGAATATATTGTTCGAGTAGTTTAATCTTGGAGCAAACCTCCCTTCACTCGATGAATCTGCAACAAAGTCAACATTGAATTTTTTGTTTCTCTATCGGATTGAGGGTATTTTTCTCCAAGATTATACAAATTATAATTTATTCTTTAGTAAACAGGTCGAACCATGTGAAGGTACCCCCCGCCCCTCCACCCCCCTTGGCACATCACTCTCAATTCCCAAGTATCCAATCCACATACTATATATGAAATAGTTGAAACCACGACATTAATTTACATTAAAAAAATAAAAAATAAAATAATTCATTCATTCATTCATAAATCGTCAAAATATTTCATCTCAGTAAATTTAATCACAAAAAATATGTTTACATAATATGAAGCAACGTTATGTACATAAAGAGACATATAGAGATTATTCATTAAAATATAACATTCATTCATTCATTGATTAATCATAGATACAAAATACTTCATCTCAAATAAATGTATCATAAAAATAATTTTTCATAATATGGTACGTTATATTTCTAATCATATAACTATTACAATAATTTTTTTCCTTTGTTTTTGATTTCATGGTAGTGTACTCATGACGTTGTCGAGGACACCATGAGAGGGGTGGATCATCAACTATAAAAAAAATAAAAAAATAAATTGATATTTTTCATTATTTTTCATTAATAAAAATAGAATTAGAGTTTTATTTACCTCATGTACTAGTCACCACTTTTCCCTCCCTCTAATTGTTTCTACAATTCACATTTTCGTCTTCCTCTCTATAATAGCCTTCTAAGATTCCTTGCTTCCTCTCCATTTCTCGATCATGTAATAGTCTCTCTTACTTTTTGAGTGAATGCTTCACTTATCTCCTTAAAATGGTGAAATAGTAGGTTATTTATACTTATTGGTCATTTTTTCAATTGAGTCATTGTGAAAAAATTAAATTGAACCCAATGTGTAGGCTTGTAATGAAATTTGAATTGATTATATTCCATTTGGAGCTTAGCTTTAAGGGACGAATGGTAACCCTTTTGGGAGAATGAATTGATTTGGTAGAGGAGATGATTAGACACAAAAAAATTATTCCTTTTTTGACATTAAGGAGCCCAAGATTGTTGCCTTACAAAAATGACTTTGACTTTAACTTAATAAATATTTGGCTTCAAAATGCCTAAAATATCTATTTAAAGGAAAACATTTAAGCAATTATATTTCATATCCCTACCCCTTGCTCATTCAGTGTTTTATTTTCTATAATGGTTATGCAGTCAAATGAAAATTTCTTTTTAAGATAATATTTCCATATAAAAAGATCCAGTATCAAGAGTCGACGATAAAATTTGAAAGATATGAAAATTATGTTCTTTACCGAAGTATCAACTCCTTGTAAATTTGTGCAAAATGCTATAATTTGATCATAGCATTCCTTTAAAGATGTTTGATCCAATTTCTTACATATGGATAGGTTCCAAAATATCTATTTACTAATCTTGTAATAAATTTTATATAAAGAATTCAGAATAAACTCAAAGATGAAACAAAATCTTGGAAAGTTCCAAAGCAATATCAACATTTATAGGAGGACAACATATGTCTTAGAATGTTATCATGTGGAATTCTTTTACATTAATGAATACTTATTGGATTGACCAGAACTATCCTTAGGGTACCATGAATTAAATGTGAAGCAATGATATCAAAATAGGTATTTGGAATAATCACAGGAAACTGATCACTATGTGGCATGATGTCGAGTGATAATGACATGGAACTAGGTCTGAATTTTTCTTACATGGCATGATGATGTATTCACTATAGTAAATCAGTAATATCTAGGAAATTCCATATTTTGGTCCATCCAATAAGCATTCATTCATGCAAAGGAAAACTATATGATAACATTCTAAGACATATTTAGTTGTCATCTAAATCTCTATATTGTTTTAGAAAATTATAGGATTTTGTTTCATCTATAAGTTCATTCTGAATATTTTCTATAACATTCATTAAAAGCACAATAAAGAAATATTTTGGAACCTCTCCATAAGTAAGAAATGTGATAAAAATTCTTGAAAGCGATGTTGTGCTTGAATAGTAGCTTCTTTCACATATTTCTAGGTAGTTGATACTTGAGTAACGAACAAAAATTTCATCATTTTTCACTTTTATAATTAAATCTAAAAAATTGATCATTTTACATGGAAATATCTTGTTAACAAAAAATGTTAATTTGAATGCATATCCATTATGGAAAATACAACACTTAATTATCCAAGAGATGACCTATGAAATACAGTTTCTTAAATATTTGCCTTCAAATACATTTTTTGGGAATTTTGAAGCCAATTTTTTCTTAAGTCAAAGTCGAAGTCATTTTTGTAAGAGACCTTTCTTGGGCTCCTGAAGGTGAATAAAGGAATAATTTTTTTTTGTCTAAATATATCCTCCAAAAAATATGTTCTTTATCCCGAAAGTATTACCATTCATCCTTCAAAGTTGGCCTCCAAATAGAAGATAATCACGTCCGCCTTCATTACAAGCCTACAAGTTAGGTTCAAGTCAAATTGTTCATATATTCTCAAATTCACATTGAACAATAAGTATAAAAAGCCTACTATTTCACCATTTGAATGCGATAAGTTAAGCATTCAATCAATAGGTAAGAGAAGCTATTACAAGGTTGCGAAAAGGAGAGGAATAAAAGAATATTAGAAAACTATTATAGAGAGGAAGCTGAAAATGTGAATTATAGAAAAAATTACATGCAGATTGAAGTTCCTTGCTGCAAAGATGATTAGAGAAAGGTTTGTGACTATTGAAAAAGGAAGGTCAATATTTCTAAAGCAGGAAGGCCGATATTTATGAAGTACAATGACCGATAGTATTACATAAGGAGGCTCAAAATTTTGAAGTTGAAATAGCAGGAGCCGAGAACCATGATTGCAAAGAAAATTGCATGAGGTACTGGTATAGTAGTTAGAGTATGTCTATATCCGTATACAAAGGATGAAGTGCATCTCAACCTAATTTAATATACTAGAGAAAGTGTTGACTAGGTTTTCTCCTTCATGGCGGTTTTACCCTGCATGTGCGCTTAGATGTTATTTTCTTTTATTTTCGATCTTCATGTTGGAATATGCTAGACGAAAGTAACACTAACATAATATACATATAATTTCACAAGTAAATTCCGAGATAAGGGAAATCAAATTGAAGAATCTAACACAAATAATGCACTATATTTCTCAACAAAGGAGAGGTATTGTACCTCATTTGAGTCATTCAAGTAATTTGGCCTCTTCAATATTTCTTTAGAAAATTTGGAGCAAGAAAGAGGGGATGGATAGAGAGGAAAGAAATAAGGTCATTTTTTTTCCCTTGTGCATCAATTCTTTTTTCAAAAATCTCAGACGTATAGGAAGTTGCTTCTATTCATATTTTTAGCTAGAGAAGATCAAAATATTGAGCTATAAAGAGAAGTATTGATGTTTGGGTGACTAGCATATCATTTGGTGAGTTGTCTTGATCTATGTTCTTGGAAGTATTCCTCTAATTTCTATAAGAAGGTAAGTTTTTGGATTTTCCCCTGTGGAGGGGTTTTTCCCTGCCCTAGATCCTATTTCTGGTGTTATGGTTTGCAATGTGAGCTTATTTATTGGATTTTTCTTGATAGTGAACATAAAATAATAATGATGATTGTTAACACTAAAAATCGTATAGGAAAAAACATTAGAAAATTTAAAGCATAAGGTAAAAAAAAATATTTACAAGGAAGAAATACATTACAGGAGCTAAAAATTTTAACTTTTCCTAACTCCAACAGGAAAAATTTTGGATCGCTTACAGGAAGCACTAACCCTAGGCAATAATTGCATCTTTTTCTTCAATATTAGCGAAGAACATCATAGCTATCTGTCGAATAGACGCGGGGTCATGAGGATGAAAAATTTCACATCCGAGACCACTTTGCACACTTTGAGAAACATATTCTCACGCAATCTAATAAGGTACAGTCACCTTCGAGCCACCTTAAGGCTTTATTTTAACACACAAAGGAATGATACCCCCACTATTGTGTCAACATCCATATTGTACCAAGAGAAGGAGGAAAAATGTGAAATTTGTATATAAAAACCAGCCATAGGAAGAGAAATGGGAGACACATTAATATGTTGGCCATATTTCTCCTCAGAAAACCAGCTTGTGTTGTCCAACAACAAGAGGATTCGAAGGATTCAATTTTTTGAAATCTAACACCTCAATCCAAGAGAGAAGAGTTCACCACATCTTTGTCGATCTGCCATCCTTTGAGAGGGAGAGAGGCTAGCTGAAAAATTGAGGGGAAGATACCCCCTTGTCTTAGATATTGGAGCTTCGTAGCTTGAAGGATCCACTACAAGAGATTTAAAATTATGTCTTCTACTACCACCATCACCTAATAAAGGGAGAGAGCTCTCTATTGTTGATTTATTAGTGTTTTTTCTCTATTGAATGTGTTTCTTGTGCATGTTTTTTTGGTTATGTTTCTCTGTTTAGGTAGCATGCTATGTTTCCATTTAACTTAGCTTATTACATGTTGAACTTGTTCCACTAACATTTGACAAACCACTTTGACCTGTGACTTGCTTGTAGCAAACAATCCTCCCTATTAAGAATAGTGGATTTCGTCCTCCCATGCAGAAAATACACTACAACAAGAATGGTGACTCCACTACATTCATTCTTTTGAGTTAGTGGTTGTTGATGCAAGTATTTCTTCCTACTCAACTTGTTGTAAAACCAGTCTTGCTTCCTCTTAGCACTTTCATTCACCCTCATTGAGAAATTTTTCTTAAAGAAGGTGGATTTTTTTTACCCTCTTCCATCCACGCGCATTCTGTTTAGAGAGACATGTGATTTTCACAGTTGTGGGAAGCTAAGACGTGCAGTCGGTATTAAGCCCAATTTTCACTTGTTTTTCTCAATTTTTTGCAGTTGTAAGGTGTTAGAAACCCATAATATTTCCATCATTATGTTCTGGTATTGCATGAATTGTTAGGACACTTATTTTCTAGAGTTTATCCTAACAACTAAGTAGTTTTAATTTTAGTTTTTTATTTCAAATCACATGTAGTTTAAGTAGGGGGGAAGTAAGTGGCCTTCAATCCACATATGTTGTCCAAAAAAATGGTTTTATGGTAAAATATATTGAAGAAATATAGTAATTAGTAGAAAATTAAGTGGCCCATACATCGACACATCTTCAGCATTCTTATTTTTCAATTTTTTGCATTAGATTAGTTCAATTTTTGCATTAGGAATCAGAACCACGACCAAATTGTTGAAACGAAAGCAAGTAATCTCTACCACCCTTACACCTCATGGTGAGCCTGGGTATGCATATGAATGATTTCTTAAGAAAACTTTCCATCTCTCTATAGTGCAAAACCTAGTCTAAATAAGCAAGGTGTAAGCGGGCCACAATCCGCACCTCATTTATTTTTGCAAGGAACAATCACACATAGCGTAATTAGAAAAGGATTGTAAAGGATCAGTGCATATCCACATCTCATAACACTTGATATTGTACACTCCAAATAACACAGGAAACATTGATAAGGAGGGACCAAAAGGCACCCAGCGTGTTGGGAACCTTGTCCTCTTCTTAGAGTTACTTCACCAATGCACACCCTAAGAAAGTTGACTCTCTAAAAATAACCACTAATCGAATTCACTAAATTCTTCCCATAGGGACCACAAAAGAAATTATAGTTCAGGTTAGGACCATCGAGGTTCAGATTTATGAAGGAACACAATAATATATAGAATTAAACATAAACAAAGAAATGTGGCATAAATAAGACTTCATTTCATTAATATCAAATAACATAAATATCCTTATAGACATAATGGAAATAAATGAGCTTGGGCACTAGTAGCTTATCTCTGAGAAGAGATGTGGGGTCTAGAAGCCTTTAAACTATGTTATAATGAGCCCGAAGGCCTATTTATTGTTGAGAAATAATGAAAAGCCCTAAACATCCATAAATGTAACCCTTGGAGATGAAGTGTAAAAATTGTGGGACCCATTCGGGTAAATTGGTACATGAATCTTCCTGGGGACATAACCCTAGCATATGATCTTAATTTGATGCACTGAATACCTCGTTCAAAATATATATCTAAGGAATACAAATTTTTAGGTGAGCAGCATCAAATTAACTTCCATGATGCTCCCAAATTTCCCAAAAAATGTCGTTTAAGGCCCCAAAATGGCTTTGGAAGTTCTGGACCAGATAAACTGCTAAAAATAGTAAGTTGTGCTAAAACTAAAAAACTAAAAGAACCAATTCTGGAGGGGGGGGGGGAGGATGGAATAGGTAGGTGGCCACAAATATCCACCCTAATCATTCCTCCCCCCTTAGGAAAGAATGGTCCCCATTGCGTTTAGTTCCTCCATGAGATCAGGAAAATTTTGTTGAGCTTGGTATTGGATTTGTCGAGGATGTCATGGACCTACTGGTGGACGTACTTCATGCATTCAATAAATTTGGTTTCTTTATCATCCTAAAAATAGTATATGTGTGGATTTTGTCTGTGTGGTCACATGAGGTATGGAAACATCAGGTGGCAACAATCCTGGGGGTAGATCAATGAAGTGCCTTACTTGAAAGTGTAGAGAAACCTTTGTGGGTGAGGAAAAAATGTGCTTTTGTTGTGCAGGGGAGCCCTTTTTTGAGGTTTTGGCCACAATTTTATTCTTACCTTGTGGGCGAATTATAATGAAAATAATTTTTTTTTGCAGTGGTAAATGAGATGGCAGGAAGGGATACTACCTCTAGAATCCTGTACAATTTATTTCCAAAGGTAATAACGATATAACGAGGCCTAGAATCATACATAACATGTCACTTCCATAAGTCTGGTTGGCCCATTAATACATCAAATACATCAAGCTAAGAAACATCATACAATACCTCATCTATGAATGGATTGATATTGTACAAAAGTCGACACTGCTAGTAGACGTAGAGACCTCTTCCTCGTCGAAGCCACTAATCTAGATATGGGAAAACTAGTTATTTCTATGCTATCTCCTTCATCAGTATTAAAAATGTGTGAAGGGATTTATGTGTCAAATTTTATGTGTTTTTAATGATTAAATTATGAGTTAATTAGTTTTTAAAAACTCATAAATAGCAAATTAAATTCATTAAAATAACTCACAACCATCACATAACACAATGGATGATAATGGAGTTCACCCCTCTTGGGCTACATCTCCATGGACCTTGTAATATTCCAAAATTTGCACCCAGCAATTTTCGAATATTAGATTGTGCTACTTTCACCTACGAGAGGAATAAATGGGTGAGGCCCATGAACAATAAAAATATGAATAAATTCCACCTTAGTGAGGAAGGAGATCACCTTAGGACCTGAATTTTACACTTTCAAGTGTGAACAAGGGAAAAATAGATGTCAACATAGTCAAGTTTGACTAAGTCAACATGCATCCTTGAGGAGGAAGAAATCACCCAAGTAAACTAGCTCAATGTGAATGAGGATCAACTAGACACACATAATAAGAGCTGGATTGAAGACCCCTGAGTGTGAAATGAGGCATTACAGGTGCACTAGTTCTAGTTGACCAAGTCAACAACACTGCTAAAAGAGGAGGAAAGCCAACAAGGGCAGCCCAGTTTTAAAGGAGGAAGCTTCACTAAGAATTCACCTCAACAATGTGTGGGGTCCAGGGTGTGGAAGCTCATCAATGATAAAAAGGAGGTCATAGCATCAAAGAGATCATTCAGTATTATGTGGTCTTTTGACTACTTGCATGCTTCAACTGTTTAGCTGTGGTTACAACACTGCTTAGTGCAAAGAATTCCCGTGCAGGAATTCCATCCCATTCTTGGATCAGCTTGCTTAAGGGATCTAAAGGAGGGTTCTAAGCTTCAATTCCATCATTTGGCTTAGGTTAAAACAACCATTCACATCTACAGTGTAGTGACCTTCAAGAAATGCATCTTTTTTTGCAAGGGCATTTGTTGCTAGGATAAACCTTGCTATTTTGTCCTAACATTTGAGGAGGAGGGATCTTTTTCCCTCTGAGAGTTATAATAAAGAGGGCCTAGGGAAATTTTATGTATTATTCAGCTATTGTATGTTATATTTAGCCATTCTTAATACATAGTTGCAGTAAACTGCATTATTTTCTGCAGTGCTTCTTTTTGTACATGTAAATTGTCGGAAACCCTTGTTGGGTGTCTTGTTTTTGGTGTAAAAGAGGTTAAACATCCATTTCTTTGCTACATGGTTAATATAAGCTTCTAATCAGTATTATTCAATAATTTTATGTATAAACCCTCATGGGAATTACGCTCTCATAGTATTCATAAATTCTGTAGATGGAAGTCATGCGATTGGGGTGTTTTTGAGCTAGCTCTAGCTGGGGAGTTTTGTTTAACTTTGCTAGAATGATTTGTTTAAGCTAAAATTAGGTATGGGAGATGTATAATGTATAAAAATCAGGATCCAAGTCCCATTTCCCAAATTTATTGCGTTATTTTCTGAAAATGATGTTTTTATGGTCCAGAATGTTGAATTTCCTCACTTCGGGAGAGAATAGTGAGGCATATCTCCACTGTTGATCATGCATTTACTGGCTAAATTTTCCTTTTACATATTATGATATGACTTAAATTTTTATTTCCATGATTTTCTGAAGCTACAACTTTGGAATATCTTAAGATATTCTAATTGTTGAAGAAAATCCCTATTTTGGGATATTACAGTGGTATCAGAGCTACCATCATGGCTTAGCCTATGGATTTCAGATCCAATAAGAAGATAACAAGAAGAGGAGAAAAAAATTATGGGGAGGATGAGATTACTCTCATCCATTTTCAAATCTAAGGAGAAATAAGAGAAATGCATTGAAACTCCAAGAGGGTTTCAAGGAGGAGAAAGCTGCAATGAGACCTCTAGAAGGTTTCAGGAGGAAGAAGAATATGCATGAACTTCCTATTCTCATAGAGGAATTAGAGAGCAAGGAGACCACTTAGAAAATGAGATACTAAGTGGGTATTTGGAAAAATACAAGTGCCAACCTAGGGCTTTCCAAGAGGCCCTATATTTTCCTTAGTTTATTCAATTGAGAGAAGAATGAAGATCCTGCAGTGAGAGAATGACGAGAGGAAAAATATTCTTGTTTTCTACATTTGATTGATCACTCAAGTGTGAAAAAAAGACTTGGGTGATGAAACTAGAGGAATTTTTCCTACTACACCCAATAATGGAAAAAGAGGTTGTGGAGATCATAGCACTGCACTTGGAGGGCAAGGCAAGATCTTGGTGGTTCAGCCATGTGAATCATGCAAGGGTGTCTACTTTTTCAGATTTCACTCAAGGATTAATCAGGAGGTTTGACAGTAGGAGATCAAAGGAGGATTAGTCTTCTTCTTCGCTTAAGGAGCCTAGTACTAACATTGTCACACTCATGGAGGAAAAGCCACCTACATCAGCAATTAGGGCAACCATTACATTGGAGGGAGGAGCCCTTGCAGCACTGCAAGAGGTTCCCACATCTCACCAAGGTATGGGAAGATTTCCACTTTTATTTATTGTAGCAAATCATTCTAAAAATTGTGGAAATTTACCTTCATATGACCGAGGATCAAACATTATTGCTGAGATAGAGTAGCAGGATTGCACTGCGTTGTGCAAGCTTGAATGGTTCAAGGGAAAGATGAACCATCAACCTCATGTATCACTATTTAGTTTCACACAACTCTTAAGGTTGGAGTGTAACCTTTTGGAGGATGTAATGAACTATGTCTACCATACAAAAGGACATAAATTCATCTTTGATATGGGATATGAGGTAGCAACTATGTCATTGGAGAGACTATTAGCACTGCCAAACAATAGCTGTGAGGAGGCTTTGCCTTTATCACAATGGAATCTTGATGGATTCAAGATGGTTATGGACATGAGATCTTCACTAAGGGATCTCCAAGAAAATACATTCTATAACTTCATGACATGCAAAGAAGAGGAACTCGTTGTGAAGCATGGTAGCCCACATTGGAAGAATGCCAAGATGAAGATTGATAGAAGGCATCCACATGGGGTTGAGTGGATGTGGGTGGAGAGAAAGAGGCTGGTGATCCACTTGAAAATTTATGGTACAGGGTAGCAAGAGGAAAATCTGCGTTGGCTACTCTTGAGAGAGTTTGGCCATCATGAGTCATATCCTTTTCCGAAGGGTATGAGGATGGAAGACACTTGGCAGAACACTAGCATCATATGGCAGGCTACAGGTTGGGTGTATCATGTTGATTTGATCCTCTTCACATCAATCAACATATTTTCACCTCATGCTTTGTATGATGTAGGTGTGAAAGGGTAGCAAGAGCCATTTTTTCTATGGCTTCTCTTGGGAGAGTGTGAGAAAAAATTTTCCCATACTTTTCATGATTTTTCCGGAGAGAAGGAAGGCACATTCATGGTGCAAGGAGGATATTCTTCAGCATTGGGGGATTATGAGAGGCTTCCATGTCAAAAGAATATCTTCTCACATAGCAGCATGAAGGTGGATGGCTTTGGCATATGGAATGTCAAATAAAGGAGCCATGGAGCCTTATTATTAGGGCCTACAACGCTGTCACAAGGGAGTGTGTTCTTATTGGTGGAGTGTTCCAAGGAGTATATGTATCCCTTCTTCTTGCAGATTTCTATTAGGAGATCCTCATGGGGGAACTTATACATGGACCTCACTTTCAGCCTACTCACCATGCATGGTAAGAAATAATTTTTTTACTTATTGATTACTCCAATGAGTATTTGTATCTTCTCACCATATATAAGCAGTGGATTGCTCCACAAGAGAGCAAGAATATTTTTGGGTTTCATGGTCACTTAAGGGCCAATGTTTGTAATAATAGTAGCCCATCTATACATGACTTTGGGAAAGTGTATTGTTATTTTGTCTATGTATAGCTGATATACATTGATGATTACTTCCTCATGTTGGAGGAGCAAATATTCACAACTTGTAACTTGTTACAGAACCACCTGCCACATGACATTCTCAAATAGCAGTTGGGGAAACTGTGTAATATCCACTTGGAGAATCTTTGGTACCATCCAAAATTGCACATAAATTTCAGCATTTTTTTGAATTGGATTCCAAATGGTGATGATGTACCATTCATCTTCAATGGAATGGGTTGGGTTGGCATGTCTCATGATTTTGGAGGAAGGGTCCTTGGAGACTCAATCTTCTTCTTGCCATTGGAGGGAAATCATGTTGCATCCAAAGATTAGTATGCCCTCTACACTTATCATAAGTGGAGAGGAGGATAGTGTGGGATAGTCCTTCTTGCCTATCATGTTGATTTATTCAGCCCACCTACACTTCAGGACCCAATGGTGGAGGAGATTCTATAGGATTAGCGATATTGGAGGGTGACTCATTTCACGTGGATGATAGCTTGGGGGTGGAGGTTACATTTGGGAATGAGAGTTTCCCATGCAATTCAACCTCCATGCCTTGAGAGGACCTCTATATAGCATATAGCTGTCTCCTTTAGTATGTTATTGTTGCATGATGATAACCATTTGGGATGTGCACCAAATTTTGATTTGTTTTGCTTGGAGAGGCACTATGACGTTTCACTGTTGAGACATCTCTCTTTCCTTGGGGGAGCTCATCATATGAGTCTACTATAGCGGGAAAAGAGTATGTTCTTTAGTCCTATATTTGCAGTTGCTTGAGGACAAGCAACATTTGAGAGGGGAGGACAGTAATATTCGAAAATTTGCACCCAACAATTTTGGTATATTAGATTGTGCTACTTTCACCTAGGAGAGGAATAAATGGGTAAGGAGGCCTATAAACAATAAAAATATGAATAAATTCTACCGAAGTGAGGAAGGATATCACGTTAGGAGCTGGATTTTACACTTTCAAGTGTGAACAAGGGAAAAATAGATGTGGACATAGTCAAGTTTGACTAAGTCAACATGCATTCTTGAGGAGGAAGAAATCACCCAAGTAAACTAGCTCAATGTGAGTGAAGATCAGCTAGACACACATAAGAAGAGCTGGATTGAATACCCCTCAGTGTGAAAGGAGGCATTACAGGTGCACTAGTTCCAAATGACCAAGTCAATAGCGCTGCTAAAAGAGGAGGGAAGCCAACAAGGACAGTGCAGTTTTAAAGGAGGAAGCTTCACTAAGAAGTCACCTCAACAATGTGTGGGGTCCAGGGTGAGGAAGTTGACCAACTATAAAAAGGAGGGCATAGCATCAAACATATCAATCATTATGTAGCTATCTTTGGTCTTTTGACTACTTGCATGCTTCAGTTGTTTGGCTGTGGTTTCAGCACTGCTTAATGCAAAGAATTCTCGTGCGAGAATTCCATCCCATTCCTGGATCAGCTTGCTTAAGGGATCTAAAGGAGGGTTCTGAGATTCAATTACATCATTTGTCTTAGGTACAAATAGCCATTAACATATAAAGTGCATTTACCTTCAGGAAGTGCGTCTTTTTCTGTAGGGGAATTTTTTGTTGGGATAAACCTTGCTATTTTGTCCTAACATTTGAGGAGGAGGTGTTTGTTTCCCTCCGAGAGTTCTAATAAAGAGGGCCTAGGGAAATTTTCTATATTATTCAGCTATTTCATGTTATATTTGGCCATTCTTAATATATATTTGCAGTAAACTGCGTTATTTTCTATGGTGTTGTGTTTTGTACATGCATATTGCCGGAAACCCTTGTCGAGTGTCTTGTTTCTACTGTAAAAGAGGTTGAACCTCCATTTATTTGCTACATGGATAATATAAAATTTTGATCAATATTATTCCATAATTTTTTGTAGAATCCCTCATGGGAATTACACTCTCATATTCTTTATAAATTCTGTAGTTGGAAGTCATGGGATTCGTGTGTTTTTGAGCTATGTCTAACTAGGGAGATATGTTTAACTTAGCTAGAATGATTGTTTTAAGCTAAAATTTTCTATGGGAGATGTATAATGTATAAAACACAGGATAAAAGTCCCATTTCCTAAATTTATTGCATTATTTTTCTGAAAATGATGTTTTTATGGTCCAGAATGTTGCATTTCCTCACTTTGGGAGAGAATAGTGAGGCATATCTCTACTATTGATCATGCATTTACTGGCTAAATGTTCCTCATAAATCTTATGATATGAATTACATTGCTATTTCCATGAGTTTCTGAAGCGACAACTTTGGAATATCTTAAGATATTCTATTTGTTGAAGAAAATCCCTATTCTGGGATATTACATACCTACTTTAACTACCTAGGCCCTCTCGGGATTATGAGTCAAATTTCTAAATAAAGGCACTTGTATTGCTCCAATTGATTTTAAATATGTACCATTGCCTTCATAACACTCAAAAACCCCTAAATTACTATTCAAACTCTGAATTTGGTTTACAACTAATCTAGGATTGACCTCCCATCTTGGTGGCCATGGGCTTGTTTAATCTCCAAAGTGAAAAAATCACTTTCATATGTGACCCAATGCCTCTAAAAGCTATACCACTATTTTCATAACATCAAATACATTTGAAAATTACTTTTCATTCACTCCAGTTGGCCTTCATATCATCTGGGCATGGCCTTCCCTCTTGGTGGCCCTAGGCTTCAAAATTATTCAAATAACCAAAAAAACATGTATATTTGCTCCTCTACCTCTGAAATTTGTTCTAATTGATTCACAGCATGGAAATATGCTAAGAATAACTATTCCTGAGCCAAAATTGGTCGAAAAATGCTCAAAATAGGCCTCATTAAAGTTTCCCCTAGATTTTGCCTCTAAATATCGAGAACTACTAGTTAGCCCACCAAAGTTGGAGGCCTCTCCTGATTTTGAGATTTCACAGAAAATCCTGCCTATTAATCTCAGGTTAATTAATACTTAACTACATATTAACATGCACTAAGCGTATTTAGATTTGGGCGCTTAAGGATGGGAAAATGGTGAGGTCATGTAGGAGGCGGGCTAGCTCGCAGGGATGGCCCCCTCCATTCTTCCATCGAAGTCACATAATCCTTAAATTCAAAGCAGGGCACGTTCCTAAAAAATGAAAAACTGAATGGCTCATTGGTGAGAGCACGTAGTGGAGCAGGGGAGGTCATTAGGTCAAGCACTGACCCCGCCCCTCGTTCCATGTTTTTTCACGATGGCATAAACCTTTGAAAGCCTTTACCATATAAATATGTGCTCCACATTGAAATGCCACCGTAATCAAAATTTGGATTAAATTCCTCAACCATAGACTTTATGAATATTCCTCCGCCATATAATAATATATCGCTCCACCATTGGGACTAATATTTGTATCAATGTTTAATAATTGAAATTCCAACCAATATATATATTCAATTGTAGAATATGCAATATGAAACGTTTCCACATATATATTAACCCATAAGTTAATGCCACAATTTGTAATGTAATCTGAAACATAGCAATACGAACATGACCCATAGTTAAAAATGTATTCAAATTCGGACTTTGACCACCACTGAAATCAAAGAAATTTGAACCTGAGCTTTGAGACGGGATCCACCATGGGACACATGGTGGTCCTTGGTTGGGTTGTCCTCCAACATAAGAAAATTTGGAATTAAACCTTAGGAGGACATTACACAATTTCACCATTACAAACAAAATCGGTGAATATAATGGTGACACTTTTCACTGTCCCATTGGAAAAAAAGCCTAAAGAAGATTCCCTACACGCTCACTGGGCTTCCATGTCATCAGCCTCTACCTATACTGCAAATTTTTTTTTTTAATTTCCTGTTTTAAATGATGATTATAAAACCATAGCTTTTTCATCCAAACTTGGTTTTCGATGAAATGAGTTGCGTTGGATTCCTGGAGATGGGACAGTCACTATCGTTTGGGTTTGGCGCAATTCTAAGAACTTTCATTTTTGAGCTTATTTTTCCCATGATCTAGATTCTGATCACACCTTCCCACTAACATGATTTTGGACCTAAGAAATCTAGTTATCCCATAAGAGCTGAACTCTCTTCTATTTCCCGAGTTCTATCATATTGATTCTACATGGAAAAATCACCATGATAATCACTTCGTCACTAATATGCCTTGCCTTGCAAATTTCTTGGCTCTTCAACCATTTTTCTCCTTTTGCTGCTCACCCAATCCAACATTTTCTATCTTCTTGTTGATATAACACTTTTTTTGTACTGAATTGATTGCTCGGTGCTTGGAAAACTAACTGATTACCTTCCCACTCAGAAAAATGTTCCTCCTTTGAGTGAACTACAACAATTAGTTCCAACATCAGTAAAAATAAGAAAAGAAATGACCATTATTTTACCCCCATGGTTCCAAATTCCACATATGTAAGAATGCATTTGTCATCTCCTTCTCTTCTTTTTTTCAGCACATAAAAAAATTCTACAATGCCTGCAAACTTTTTTACATCTTGTCACAAACAAAAGAAGGACGACATATCTGAATATGTTGTGTTTGTATCTGAAAAAAAAATTATGCAAGAAACATAACTTGACAACATATCTTCTTTCTCCTTCAAAGAAACAAATTTCATATCATGTGAGCATCACCCTGTAATCTTACATCTTGGTGTCAAAACTTATCCACCATACACGCGTCGACAAAAACATGCCTCTTCAAACGACTAACTCTCAAGTCAAGCATAAGCATGAGTAACAATTTGATGATTCTTATCCCAAAAAAAAAAATTTTCACATATCATGAAACACTTTGTCAACATCTCCTTTTCATATTTGGATACAAATAAACTCTTCCAAGTTCATATGAAATGCATGTAAAACACAATTGATCAACACATGTCGACACTCATGTATGTGAAAATGATAAACACTCTCAAGTTGACAACATACATGTTAAACAAATCAATTGACCAACACAATTAAAATACTCATTCATGTTCAAGCACAATGAAACCATCAAAATTCCATTGTTCATACACACAATCTCTCATGAATGTATATAATTATTCAACTCTCTCACAAGTACAATCATAATTACAAGAACTCCATTCATATGTACATGTACTTAAAGCTGAAATGAACAATTTTTTCTTCAATAAAGTGAGTCAACATACTCCACTTTCAATCAGCTTCTTGTCATAAACTTGCAACATGAATTCAATTGGAAAAGAATGCATCAACATCAAAAAACATGCAAAGCCGTAATTGAATAATAAATCTAACCATTTCTTACCAAGCCATTTCAATGGTGCTTCTTTCAGTTGCACATTATCGTCGTGTTAATCATCTTCATCCACACCAATTATGGAATCTTATTTTCCATTCTTTCCATTCTCTTTCTCCACCTTCTTCAAATTTTGTGGATGAATTCTGGATACAAAGTCCAACACTTGTCTACGAAAATGAGTGAAAAGCAATTGCTTCTTCTTTTCAATAAGGTTTGATGTGTATTTGGCTTTTTGTCTCCTTTTCTTTAAAAGTTTCATGTGCTTAGCTATCTTCTTCCAACACCTTCAAACATTATGGTTATGCAAACCATAAAATTAATATGCAAAATTTCTCCAAATATTATGCAATAATTTTCCATGATTATCATAATCATAAGCAACTTGATTAAAAGAATATTTATATCTTGAAAATTCACCTTTGTCGCCTTCTCGAGGAGTTGAATTTGATGAGGTTGTGGCTCTCTTTAGAATACCAACAATTCTTTGAATGCATTTAGAGCTTTCAACACCCCCTTGTTTGCCATTCTCATTATTTTCATGCTTATGAGCACCTTCTTGGAGAGTGGGTGTAAAACTTTTTCATTCCTCATGAACACAATCTTCACAATCTTTAGGTAATTAACATGAAATGGAGGTCCTTCTTGGAACACCTTCATGTGCCTTCATGGTTTTATAGCTTTCTCCATCATGTTTTCCATAACCACAACCCAGATAATTAGGATTTTCCTCAACAACAATTGACTCAACTATTCCTTGTGCATGTTTTCCCAATCCTTTACCTTGATAGCCCCTCTTCATCAATAATTTACACCCTATTTCTCTAGTGTGTCTTCCAAAAGCAACTACACTTTCATATTGAGAGGACATTAAAGATAAAATTTAATTTCATACCTCTTTTTCAAGGGCATGCTTGTCTAAGGCTTCCTTGGCATGATGGAGCTGAGTCTCCATCTCATGCATCTTTTCAAGAAGCTCTTCCTTCTCCTCCTTCATGGTAATAAATTTCTCTTGATGTTTAATTCTCTCCCTCTTATCTTGGTACTTCTCTTGCATCATATCAATCATGATGTATATTTTTTGCAACATCTCTTTATCAAAGAGCTTTTATAAAGAATATTGACTAGAAGCATCACTTAATGAAGCTTCCATCACACCTGAAATGCATAAAAAGCTTCTTTTTGTGTTTTTAAAATTCAATTCTCAATTTTTATCTTCTTCTCCTTCACACATAAACTTGCAAGTTCACTATGTACAAGTTCATCGTTAAATTATACTTGCACAAATTCAAAAACAAATAGATATAGAAGAATTAGCTAACCTTGGGTAAAATGAGCTAAACTTTTTCTTTGATACTAACTTGATATGAATATGGGAAAACTAGTTATTTCTATGCTAGTTGCCTCATCAGTATTAAAAATGTGTGATTAGGATCATGTCATGTTAACCACTTGTGAAGGGATTTATGTGTCAAATTTTATGTATTTTTTATGATCAAATTATGAGTTAATTATTTTTTTAAAAATCATAAACAACAAATGAAATGCAGTGAAGTAACTCATATCAATCACATAACACAATAGCTGATAATGGAGTTCACCCCTCATTAGCTTAATCTCTATGGACCTGCTCTAACTAGCCAAGCCCTCTTGGGATTATGAGTCAAATGTCTGATTACAAGCACTTGTATTTCTCCAATAGATTTGGAAGATGTATCATTGGCTTTATAACACTAAAAAACCCCTCAATTCACTATCAAATATCTAAATTTGGTTCAGAGTTGATCTAGGCTTGACCTCCCATCCTAGTGGCCATGGGCTTGTTTAATCTCCAAAGTGACAAAAGAAACTTCAGATGTGCTCCAACAGCTATGCAAATTGTACTACTATTTTCAAAACATCACATAAATCAAAAAATGACTTTTCATTCACTCCATTTTACCTTCAACTAATTTGGGCATGGTCTTCCCTTTGGTGTACCAAGGCTTCAAAATTATTCAAGTGACCAAAAACACCTGCAAATTTTCTCCTTTGCCTCTGCCTCTGCAATATATTGTGTTAGGTCCCTATATTCCTAGTATAGTACCTTATTTTTATTAGTGTAACCCCCTTATTGTCATTATTGTACCCCTGTAACCGCCTTATTTTTATTATTGGGCCCTCAAATTATTATTGTTAGGTCGACTAGGATTACATTGTGGCCCCGTGGACTCCTATATATAGAAAGGAGGTTTTGTAATTTGCATCATCCAAGAATTATTAATTCATGTAATGTGTTGGAGGTTTCCCCCTAGAAGTGGCTTATTTATAAGGTGTTGATATCTCTTCTCTTCTATTTTTTGAGTTGGTTTCACAACATTTGGTATCAGAGGTTTGGACTCTAGGTTTTCGCTACTCCAAATAGGTCATCGTCGAATTTTCACTATAAATTTGTTTCTACAAAGTTTCAAAAGCTGAAATTTTTAGAGTGTGAAGTGAAAATCTTGAGGAAAATCTTTGCAAAATTTCAGGGCTTGGTTGGAAATATTTTCGGAGAAATTATCTGTGGAAGTTAGGGCATTTTGTAGGCTCCTGAATTTCACTTAAAAAGGTCATCACATAATTTTCACTATAAAAAATTTTCTATGAAGCTTCAAAAGTGGAAATGTTTAAGTGCGAAGCAAAAATCCTAAGGAACATCATCGTAAAATTTCAGAGCTTGGTTCATAATATTTTCGGAGATATGATCTGTGGAAGTTAGGTCTTTTTTAGGCTCCCAGATTTCATCTCAAAGAGGTGATCGTGGGAAAACCTTCATAACTCTCTCTCTGAGCATTGGATTGGAATTCTGTAAAAAGTGACTGGAATTACACAGACTGTAGTTTCCTATCTATAAATTGCAGAGCCAAAGGATAAAACAGTGACACGTAGTAAGTCGTACAATTTTTCTCTATTGAACCACTCCATAATTAGGTCATTGTGGGCGATTGGACATAAATTTTCCTTGAAGAATCCAAATCAAGTCAAACTTGTGGCATTTGAAAGAAGCTTTAGAGGAAAACTATAGGGCCGATTGAGGATCTTCATGTATAGATATAAGTCAATTTTAATATCGAGCTCCTCAAAATCAAGTAAAAGGTGCGTTATTTTTTTTTCCAAATTGCATAAGTCTTGTTTGAGAAATCAAGTTGAATTGATTACAAAGGTGTATTGTAGAATAGATATTAGTATATGATTCTAAATGGCCCCAAAAAATAATTCAACACCCATTAAGCCTTCATAATGCTTTACTATGTCTCATGAATACGAAGAATGGGAAGATGACATATCAAAATTACAAGAGCGAGTGCAACAAATTTCGCTCTCGCAAAGAGAAACAAAAAGTGACATGGAAGTTTTGAAGAAGGGCATGGAAACTAAGATGGATGGTTTGAAGAAAGGTGTGGAATCTAAGTTGGATGGTTTGAAGAATGGCATGGAAGCTAAGATGGATGGCATGGAAGCTGGTATGGAATATAGGATGGATGACATGGAAGTTAAGATGGAAAACGTGAAGAATGATCTAAAAGTAGACATGGAAGGTTTGACAAAGTTGATACAAGAAATGTTTCCTAATGGTGAAAATATAGTAGAGGAAACTCATGATGAGAACAAAATAAATGTTAATCCTGATTTCATAAACTCTAATGTTGGAGGGAAGAACCACCATATTCCAAAAATGGATATGAGGAAGTTTGATGGAAAGAATCTTGCAACATGGATACTACATATGGAGCAGTATTTTGATCTCAATAATGTCAAAAACACACAAAAGGTATGCATTGCAACTTTACATTTAGAACAAAATACATTGGTATGGTATCCATTGCTTTGCTCCCGTAAATAAATTGTCACTTGGTCAATTTTTACAAAGGAAATGATAGCACATTATGAGGATGCAAAGAGCAACACTTTCTTTATCCAATTGATAAATCTCAAAAAAAAGTGTTCAATGGGGCAGCACATTGAGGACTTCCAAAAATTGAATATAAGGGTAACTGATATTCCAAAGAAACACAAGATTTATCTCATCATAGCTACTTTAAGGGATAACATACAGCATGAAGTTCGCATTTTGGAACCTGATTTATTGGAGAGGGCATTCAGTTTGGCAAGTAAAATTGAATGTAAATTTATGGCAATAGGGAACCCTACCACTCACTTCTTTAAAGATGGAAGTGTTGATACTCCTAGATTTCCACAACCTACAATGTTGACACCACAACAATTGGAAGAGAAAAGAGAAAAATGGCTTTGCTACAGTTGTGATAGAAAATACACTAAAGGTCATAAGTGTGCTGAGAAGAAATTATTTTACATAGATTGTGAAGAGGAAGACAAAAATGAACAAGAATCTTCAAAATAAAAGGATATACACCAGGAACTAACCCTAGAAGAGGAAGAAATGAGTCTGACCATATCATGTAATGCATTGGTAGGAATTACCACTCCTCAAACTCTCAAGATAGAAGGACATATCAAGAAGAAAAAGGGAATAATGTTGATTGATTCAAGTAGTACCCATAATTTTATTCATTGTAAGGTAGCCAAGGAATTGAATTGTTTCCTATACCTAGCACAAGAATGTCAAGTGATGGTTGCAAATGTATAAACAATAAAATTCTCTAGAAAATTCCATAATATCAAGCTAACCATGGGGGAATATGTAATGAATATTCCAATGCTTTCCATTCCTATGGGAGGTGTTGATGTTGTACTAGGAGTACAATGGTTACAATCTTTGGGGATGGTAGCTTTTAATTTTCAAGAACTTTTTTGGAAATATTTTTCAGAAGGAAAGAAAATCAAATTACGGGGTATTGCAGGGAAGCTAGGAAATATAATAAGCTCTAATGTCATGAAGAAGCTTCTAAGGAAGGAACAACAAGGCATAATTGCAGAATTATGCTCACTAGAATTTCCAACATCAAAATTATCTATTTATGCAGATCTCCAAAAATTCTTGGAAAATCATTCCAAGGTGTTTGAAACTCCCAAAAGACTCCCACCTATTCGTGATCATGGTCATGTTATTCATTTGATTCTGGGAAGTGTTCCTCCAAACATCAGGCCTTATAGATATCCTTATGCCCAAAAGAGCGAAATTGAACGTATGATCGCATAAATGTTAGAGGCAGGTATAATTCAACCTAGTCAAAGTTCTTTCTCTTCTCTTGTAGTATTGGTACATAAGAAATATGGATCATGGCACATGTGTATTATTTATATGGAGCTCAATAAGCTCACCATTAAAGATAAATTTCCCATTCTTGTGATTGATGAATTATTGGATGAATTACATGGAGTTATTTATTTTACCAAGTTGGATCTTTGTTCAGGATATCATCAAATTAGAGTGAAGACTAGAGATATTCTGAAAACAACATTTCGAACTCATGAGGTTAATTATGAATTTTTGGTCATGCCTTTTGGCCTTAACAATTCACCTTCTACATTTCAAGGGTTGATGAATTCCATTTTCAAGCCCTTCCTTAGAAAATTTGCGCAATTATTTTTTGATGATATACTAATCTACAGAAGGTCTTGGAAGGATCATGTTCAACATGTTGACAGGGTGCTCAAACTATTGCAGGAGAAACAATTATATGCAAAAACATCCAAATGTTTCTTTGGAGTACCAGATGTGGAATATATGGGTCATATTGTATCTCACGAGGGTGCTAAGGTAGACCCTAACAAAATTAAAGCCATTAAGGAATGGAAAGTCCCCACAACCATAAAGCAGTTGCGAGGTTTTCTAGGGTTAACAAGGTATTATTGCAAATTTGTTAAGAATTATGGGAGAATAGAAGCACCTCTAACAACATTATTGAAGAAATATTCATTTTCATGGACTCCTGAAGAAACTAAGGCCTTTGAACATCTTAAAGAGGAAATGTGCCTAGCATCGTTCTTAGCTATGTCAAACTTCACAAAAACCTTTATTGTGGAATGTGATGCCTCAGGAAATGGAACTGGTGTTGTTTTAATTCAAGAAGGAACACCCATTTCTTTTGAAAGTCATCCAATCAAAGGAAATTATTTACAGAAACCTGTTTACGAGAAGGAAATGTTAGAAATATTTCATGCACTAAAGAAATGGTGAACTTACCTAATGGGAAGACCCTTCAAGGTAAAATTGATAATGATAGTCTTAAACACTTTTTGTAACAAAGACCATCTTTATAAGAGCAACAAAAATGGGTCACAAAGATGTTGGGTTATGACTTTGAAATAATATACAAAAAAGGGAAGCTAAATGTTGTTGCAGATGCACTCTCAAGAAACAATGAAGAGGTGGAAGCATTTCTTTGTGCCATTTCTATTATCCAACCAAATTGGATAACCAAAGCAAGATATGAATGGAAGAAGGATGAAGAAGTGTGGACACTCATTCAAAAGTTGCAGCAAATCCTAGTACATCTGATACATTTAGTTGGAAAAATGATTCCTTATGGTACAAAGATCACTTATATCTTTGTAATAATTCCCAACTAAAAAAAAACATTCTTTTGGAATTGCACACTTCTCCTTTTTTAAAAACTTACCATGGGGTGAAGAAAGAATTATTTTGGGATGGCCTTAAATCTGATATTCAAAAGTTTTTGGAGGAATGTTTTGTTTTCCAACCGAATAAAGTTGAGACAATTGATACCCCAGGTCTTCTACAACCTTTATCCATTCCAAGTCAACGTTGGGAGGATATTTCAATGGATTTTATCACAGGGTTACCAAATTCCGAGAGAAAGAGTTTCATTATGGTGGTAGTTGATAGAATTACCAAGTATGCACACTTTTGTGCATTATCTCATCCATTTAAATAAATTATAGTTGCTACTACATTTATGGACACAATTCAAAAGCTACATTGAAACCCAAAGGTTATTGTGAGCAACCGAGATCCCATTTTTACTAGAAATTTTTAGACGAAGTTATTTTCTTGTTTGGGTACTCAATTAGCTCATAGCTCATCTTATCATCCTCAATCCGATGGTCAAACTGAGATAGTAGATAAATGTTTGGAAGGATATCTTGGTTTTTTTGTATCCGATAAACAAACATAGTGGGTTAAGTGGTTACCTCTAGTTTAATGGTGGTATAACACTTCCTTCAATACTGCAACAAAAATGACCCCATTTACGGCACTTTATGGATATCATCCACCGTCCATCACATCATATTTAAGAAAAAATTTGAAGGTTCAAGCAGTGGAAGATCACATCGAGCATCAACAAGAAGTTCTACAACTCTTAAAGGATAACTTGAATTTGGCACAAAATCAAATGAAACAATAGATAGGTCAGCATCGCAGTGATAGAAGTTTTGATGTAGGAGAGTGAGTATTTTTACGGCTACAACCATACAAACAAATTTCCCTCAAGCAAGCTAAGAAGGATAATAAATTATCGCCAAAGTACTATGGTCCTTACAATGTGTTGCAAAATATTGGTACTATGGCATTCAAATTGGAGCTTCTTGCTTCTTCACGAGTGCATCCAGTTTTCCATGTTTCATGCTTAAAGAAGGTTATAGGTGAAAATATTCTAGTTCAAAAAATATTTCCAAAACTTGATGAGGAAGGAAAAATTATATTGGAACCTGAAGTGGTCACGAAAACAAGAGCTAAACAACTAAAAAATCCATCAATTTCAGAGTATCTCATCAAGTGGAAGAACTTACCCACTGAAGATTCTACATGGAAGGATGAGAATTTTATACAGAAGCACCCAAAGCTACTCAAGCACTGAGGAAAACATTTTTTTTAGGGAGAGGGTCATGTTAGGTCCCTATATTACTAGTATATTCCCTTATTGTTGTTAGTCCGAAGTGTAGATTACTTTTTGGCCCCACTAGGATTAAATTGTGGCCCCATGGACTCCTGTGTATAGAAAGGAGGTTTTGTAATTTTTATCATCCAAGAATTGTTCATTCATGTAATGTATTGGAGGTTTCCCCGTCGAAGTGGTTTATTTTGAAAGCGTTGATATCTCTTTTCTTCTATCTTTGGATCTCATTTCACAACATATTCCAATGGATTCACAACATGCCAATATGCTAGGAATGACTATTCCTGAGCCCAAATTGGTCAAAAATTTCTCAAGATAGGCCTCACTAAATTTTCCCCTAAATTCTATCTCTAAATCTGGAGAATTGCGAGTTAGGCCCGCCAAAGTTGGAGGTCGTTCCTGATTTGGAGATTCCGCTATTAATCTTAGGTTAATTAAGGCTTAACTACATATTAACACGCACTAAATGTAGTTAGAGTTGGGCACTTAAGCATGGGAACATGGTGAGGTCATCTGGGTGGTGGCATGGCTCGCGGGGCTATCCCCCTCCTTTCTGCCATCGAAGTCGCATAAGTCTTCAAGTCAAATTTGAGCATGTTCCTCAACAAGGAACAATTGAATGGATCATTGGTGTGAGCGCGTAGTGGAGTAGGTGAGGTCATGGGGTCTAGCTGCGACCTTGCCCCTCGTTACATGTTTTTGCACCATCGCTTAAACCTTTTAAGGACTTTACCATATAAATATGTTCTCAACATTGAAATGCCACCGTAATAAATCTTTGGATTAAATTCCTCCACATAGACTTTATAAATACACCTCGACCATATAATAATATATCGCTTCACCATTTGGTCTAAGTGTAATATTCCCAATTTTTCACATGATTTTTGGAATATTAGAGTTCTTAATAAACTTACTTAATTAAGTAAATAAAAGGGTGGAGGGACCCATAATTCTCAAATATGAATAAAATCCAATTTTGATGTGTGTATGTGGATATTTGAGATTGAGATCTACTATAATATTCCCAAATTTCCACATCATATTTGGAATCTTAGAGTCCTTGATTTTATTAATGAATTAAGTAAATAAAAGGGTGGAGGGACCCACAATCCTCAATATGAATAAATATCCACTTTTGTTTTTGTGAATGTGGATTAATTAATTCTAGATGTACATAATAAAGTAGTTGGGCAACTACTAATGTGAATGAAATTGGAGAACCTATCTCATTAATGAGATAGATCATGGAGGTTGACACAGTCAACTGAGATATTGAAGAGATCAAACAAAAGATCATGAGACACTCATGATAAAGTGATGGAGGATGATGTGCAAACAAAGCACACTTGATGAAGAAGGTGTGCATTGCACCTAGACATGATGGTTGATTTGGTCAAACAGTGTAGTCCAACTTGGAGGATCTTGTCCACATACACTGCGTGGTCTAGATGAGGACGAAGGCTTGGGAAGGCTAAAATGTTATATAAAGAAGATGAAGGCAAGGATGAAGGCATGCTGATTATTCTTGATATAAAGATCTTTTCATATCTGGAATTATCATGTGGCATTCCATTGCTTTCTCAAGCTGTTTAGTAGAGATTGCAAGTGTTGTTTATGACAGGGTGTTCCTGGTTAGGAATCCCACCTCTTTCTTAGAGAAACTCTAGAAAGAGTCTTGTAAATCATTCTATATCACGCTTTAAGTGCCACATCTCTTTTCCTACTTTCTATAGAACATCCATATTCAGAAATTGCAGATTTCTGAAGATGAGTTTGGAAGGAGGAAGTTGTCTTTAGTACTTCAGTTGGAGAAATGGCGAGGGTTTATTCCTATCACTTTGGCCTTAAACATTATCTTCCTAGAGCTTCATTGCATATTTGGCATCAGGCCAAAATTTATTTACCTCTTAGCAGCATTACTTCCTTCAATAATTACGCTGTCTATCTTGCAGATCAAAAGTGAGGAAAGAAGTTGTTAGTATTTCAGCTAGCAATCCTATGAGGGATCATTCCTTCACATTGCTATTAGTCTTACCATCATCCTGGAGTTTATTGCAGCATTTTTCAGTACCAGAAGGCCTCTCTTTCCCTCATAGTGTAGTTTCTATTGGCAGTTGTGTTGGAGTAGCTATAATCATCATTGGAGGATTGAGAAGCTAAATCTAGAGCTTCTAGTTCATAGATCTGAAGAAGGGATCAGCCCTTCAAACATAGATATGATCTGATAACATATTTCAGCAATATATTTCTTAGATCTAGCTTCATATCTGTATCTCCCAATAGATCAAGCATCAAATCCTAGGGAGATGATTTTCCAAAGTTGCAAATCTGGAAAATCCTTTCTGGGTTATCTTAGGAATCCATCACATTGGCTAGGTCTTGAATCTTGGCATCATTTGAGATCCAAATTTGAGTAGATATATATTTTCCTTTTCACCCTATAGCTATATGTTCTTATTCTGCTGAAGGGACAATGCAGTATTTTCTTCAGTGCCTCTCCAGTTATGTTGTACCTATCGCAGCATGTTCTCTAAGTGATTCTAGATGAAAATTTTGGCTAGATTTACTCACATTTTGTACATTGTAGAAAGAAGGTCCAAGAAGAAGATGTGATGAGGAATGTCCTAGCACTTCCTATCAACAAAAAAGAAAGCTGAAGAATCCTAGATCTCCTCATAGATCCACTATGCCCAATTTCCTTGAAGAAGGTGAAGGGTGTAGAAATGAAGGAAGGAATGAACCTGAGACTGATGAGACTCTCAGTCTATATCTTGAAGAGTACAAATCACAGTCTAGAGAATTCAAGGAGAAGCTAACTCTCCAACAATTTTTCAAAATCAAAGAAGAAAGAGGACATTATAACATTAATAGAATAAAAAGGCATAATAGATTCTATTTTCCTACATTTAATGGACCTTCCTCAAGCACTGCTAAGCCTTGGAGGAGAGAGTTAATTAAATTTTTCAGACTACATCCTGTAGCTGAATAAGAGTCTGTTTAAATTGCAACACTTCATCTCCTAGATGAAGCCAATGATTGGTGGTTTGGGCACATGTAGCATGCAAAGGTGACTAAATATTCATATTTCTTTCACAAGATGAGGAAGGAGTTTGAGGTGGAGAGGACAGAAATGTGCTACAAAGTGACATTTTCTAAGGAGGGTGTTCTCAATCTTGTCACTCTAGACAAGAAGTCACTACATTCACCACCAACTGCAGATGTACTTGCATCTAGAGAAGAGACTCTTGCATATTTGCAATATAGTCTTTAGCTCTTAACATATAGAGTCCCATGGATGATTCAGGATATGCATGAGGAGAAGTAGGATAATTCCAGTGCTAGTACACTTGGAGAAGAGCAATCATTACTCTTACCAGCAGTTGGAGGCACTATTTTCCTAGCTAGAGGAACTCTTATGTTCTGTCAAGAGGTTCCCACATATCAGTTAATCCAAGGTATGCATACACATTCATCACCTATTGTTTCAATAGATCTTATTGAAACTTGTGGCGACATGCCATCAGGGCCAATGGATAGCCAACGGTTAGAACATAATGCTGATTTGAAGCAAAAACACATCACAGTGCAGAGGAACCTTGATCTAATCAAGGAGGAGATGAAAAGCTATCCCATTTTTTCATGGATGAACTACATTCAACCTCTTGAGTTGAAGTGTAGAGTTTCAGAAGAAGGGATGAGCATATTCCTTTGTACAATGACTGGTTATGAGATTAGTATTGTACCTTTCTTTGAGATAGTTTATGTATTACCTTGCAGATCTATAGCACTGTCACTTATAAGCAGTGATAATGTTGAGGCCCCATTGTTCTTGGAGCATTCTGATGGTAGCTTCACTCATGAAGCAATGGAGGAAAAGTTTATGAATGGTAGACATCTAGATATGAGAAACCTTTTCTCCTTTATTGATGACACTTTCTCAATGAGCATATCATAGCTCAAAGAGAGACTTCTACCTACAATAGATCCAGAACCTCATTAGTTTTGGAAGGCCATGTGTGAGAAGAAGGTCTCATTAAAATATCTCATTGGAGGTGCACTTCAACATTTCATGGAGTGCAAAGTTCTTCATCAGATTGGGGAAGATGGTATTATACAAAGGGAGGATACCATGATTATGCAGCACATCACTCATCTTCCATATTGGGGTGAGTGGATGAGGAAGATAAGAAAGGGGTTGTATGACCACTTGCAGATTTATATGGGCCAGCAAGCTTGGTTACGTTGGCTGCCCTTGGGAGGTTCTTGTCATTGCCCAAAGGCTCCTATTTCTTTGATCCATGCCTTGAGGAACACTTATGAGATGAAGAAGGAGCCATGGATGCGCTGGCTACTCTTGGGTGAGTATGGTTACCACCCAGTAGCTCATATTTTTCTGATTCGTGCCTTGTGTATCAATGATAGAACGCAACAAAAGAAGGCATGTTCAATTTTGTTTCACTTGAGAGAGATTGGCCACCACATGACATGTCCGATGTCTATGTGTTTTGTCTTTGGTAAATCTTGGAATGATGCTTTTATGATGTGCATTGATGATTCTTCTTTGCATTGGGCTGATGTGACGCTCCATATGTCCATTAGTATTCGTTTGATTCATGATGCACATGAGGAGAAGAGGAAGCAGCAAGATCTCTTGTTTCTTTGGCTGATTTTGGAGGAGTTTGGCTTATCCATATTACATGGAGGATATGAAGGATGGCAGAAAAGGGACTTACTCCAGTGGTTACTCTTAGGAGAATATGGTTTGATATATTTGTCTACCCATTTGGCTCCTTTTTTTATTCTTTTGCATAACTTTGGAATGATGCTTGGATCCAACAAGGCCAACAGGGCTAACGATGAGAGCGTAATAATGCTCAATCAAATTCATGAAACATGTGATGGATATATGTATTGTGTGATGGAGCTTTTCATTTGTGGAAAGAGCTACTTTATTTTATGTATCTCATGTATTGATGTTGGTTTTGGACATCGTATGGTTGTCACTTGGTACTTCATGTTAGAAGGAGGGCATCTAACCATACAGTTAGAAGTCATTCTATATGTTTTTTAAAGACAAATTTGGAACCAAACATTCATAACCCATTGCAGAAAATGGAGGAAGCCTTCCTTATGTGATGCCATTTGGAGGGGAATAGATGGCTTTGTATTGACTTTTGAAGTTTCTTGAGGACAAACAACATTTTTCCGGGGGGGACTGTAATATTCCGAAATTTCCACATCATATTTGGAATATTAGAGTCCTTTATTTTCTTAATGAATTAAGTAAATAAAAGGGTGGAGGTACCTAGAATCCTCAATATGAATAAATATCCACTTTTGTGTGTCTAAATGTGGATTAATTAAGCCTAGATCTACATAATAAGGTAGTTGAGCAACTACTAATGTGAATGAAATTGGAGAACCTGTCTCATTAATGCGATAGATCATGGAGGTTGACACAGTAAAATGAGATGTAGAAGAGATCAAACAAAATATCATGAGACACTCATGATAAAGTGATGGAGGATGATGTGAAAACAAAGCACACTTGATGAAGAAGATGTACATTTCACCTAGAGATGATGATTGATTTGGTCAAACAACACAGTCCAACTTCGAGGATCTTGTCCACATACACTACGCAATCTAGATGAGGCCAAGGCTTGGGAAGGATCAAATGTTACATAAATAAGATGAATGAAAGGATGAGGGCATGCTGATTATTCTTGATGTAAAGATATTTTTAGATATAGAATTTTAATGTGACATTCTGTTTCTTTCTCGGGCTGTTTAGCAGAGACTGCAAGTGTTATTTAGCACAGGGTGTTCGTGGTTGGGAATCCAACCTCTTTCTTAGAGAAGCTCTAGAAAGAGTCTTGTACTTCTTTCTACATTAGGCTTTAAGTGCCACATCTCTTTTCCTACTTTCTGCAGAACATCAATATTCAGAAATAGCAGATTTATGAAGATCAGTTTGGAAGGAAGAAGTTGTCCTCAGTACTTTAGCTGGAGAAGTGGTGAGGGTTTATTCCTATCACCTTGGGCTTAAAGATCGGCTTCCCAGAGCTTCATTGTAGATGTGGCATCAGGCCAAAATTTATTTACCTCCTAGCAGCAGTACTTCCTTTAGGAATTACACTATCTATCTTGTAGATCAAAAGGGACGAATGAAGTGTCTAGTATTTCATCTAGCAATCCTACGAGGGATCATTCCCTCACATTTCCATCAGTATTACCATCAACCTAGATTTTATTACAGAATTTTTTAGTAGGAAGAAGGCCTCTCTTTCCCTCACAATGCAGTTTCTGTTGGAAGATGTGTTGCAGTAGCTGTAATCACCATTGGAGGATTGAGAAGCTAGATCTAGAGCTTCTAGTAGGAGATCAACCCTTCAAGCATAGATCTGATCTAATAACATATTTCAGCCATATATTTTTTATATCTAGCTTTAGATCTGTATTTCCTAGCAGATCAAGCTTCAAATCCTAGGGAGGTGATTTTCCAAAGTTACAGATCTGGAAAATCCTTTCTGGGTTATCTTGGGAATCCATCACATTAGTCAGATCTTGAATCTTGGCATCATCTGAGCTCCAAATTTTAGTAGATTTACATTTTCCTTTTTAGCCTGCAGATATATGTTCATATTCTACTGAAGGGACAACGCAATATTTGCTTTAGTGCCTCTCCAGTTACAATGTACCTATTGCATCATGTTTTCTGAGTGATTCTAGACCAACCATTTGGCTATATCTACTCGCATTTTGTACATTGTGTAACCGATTCTTCTCCAATATAATAAAATGGCTCGGCTTCTCTGTAAATTCTGATGTTTTTTTAAGATTTATTGTTTATCTTGCTGCAGTTCATATATTATTTTTAAGTATTACTGCATTCTCCCTGTTGCGATATTACAGTGGTATCGCAGCATGATCTTTGGCTTAGCTTGTGGACACTTCATCTTTTGCATCTAAGGAAGAAGGAGATAGATGAGATCTATCATGGAGGAAGGAAATTATGCCACTTATTTTTGTAGATCTATGTAAGAGCTCTCCAAGGAGGTCTATCAAATGAAAGAGGAAAGGAAGAAAGAAGGTCCAAGAAGAAGATGTGATGAGGAAGTTCCCAACACTTCCTATCAGCAAAAAGGAAAAGTGAAGAATCTTAGATCTCCTCATAGATCCACTATGCCCACTTTCTTTAAATAAGGTAAAGGGTTTAGAAATGAAGGAAGGAATGAAATTGAGACTCATGAGACTCTCATTCTATATCTTGAAGAGTACAAAGCATAGTCTAGAGCATTCAAGGAGAAGCTAACTCTCCAACAATTTTTCAAAATAAAAGAAGAAAGAGGATCCTATAGCACAATAGAAGAAAAAGCCATAATAGATTCTATTTTCCTACATTTGATTTTTCAGACTACATCCTGTAGATGAAGGAGAGGTTGTTCAAATTGCAGCATTTCATCTCTTAGATGAAGCCAATGGTTGGTGGTTTGGGCACATGGAGCATGCAAATGTGACTAAATATTCAGATTTGTTTCACAAGATGAGGAAGAAGTTTGAGGTGGAGAGGAAAGAGATGTGCTACAAAGATAGGAAAGAGATGTGCTACAAAGAGAAGTACTTGCATCCAGAGAAGAGACTCTTGCATCTTTGCAAGATTCTCTTGATATATTAACATATAGAGTCCCATGCATGATTCAGGAGATGCATGAGGAGGAGGATAATTATAGTGTTGGTACATTTGGAGAAGAGCAGCAATCACCCTTACCAGCAGTTGGAGGCACTATTGTCCTGGTTGGAGGAACTCTTGTGTTCCGTCAAGAGGTTCCCACATATCAGTCGATCCAAGGTATGCATACACATTCATCACCTATTGTTTCAGTAGATATTATTGAAACTTGTGGGGACATGCAATCAGGGCCAATGCATAACCAAGGGTTAGAAAATAGTGCTGATTTGAAGCAGCACAGTGCAGAGGACCCTTGATCTAATCAAGGAGGAGATGAAAATATATCCATATTTTCCATGGATGAACTACATTCAACCTCTTGAGTTGAAGTGTAGAGTTTTAGAAGAATGTATGAGCATAATCCTTTGTACTATGACTGGTTATGAGATTATTATTGTACCTTTATTTGAGACAGTTTATGTATTACCTTGCAAATATACAACGCTTTCACTTAGAAGCAATGATAATGGTGAGGCCCCATTATTATTGGAGCATTCTGAATGTAGCTTCACTCATGAAGCAATGGAGGACAAGATGATGAATGGAAGACATATAGATATGAGAAACCTTTTATCCTTTCTTGATGACACTTTCTCAATGAGCATATCATAGCTCAAAGAGAGACTTCTACCTATAGCAGATCCAGAACCTCATTGGGTTTGGAAGGCCATGGATGAGAAGAAGGTCTCATTAACAAATCTCATTAGAGGTGCACTTCAACATTTCATGGAGTGCAAAGTTCTTCATCAGATTAGGGAAGATGATATTCTACAAATGGAGGATACCATGATTATGCAGCACATCACTCATCTTCCAAATTAGGGTCATTGGATGAAGAATATAAGCAAGGGGTTGTATGAACACTTGCAGATGTATATGGGTCAGCAAGCTTGGTTATGCTGGTTGCCCTTGGGAGGTTCTTGTCATTGCCCAAAGGCTCCTATTTCTTTGATCCATTAGTTGAGGAACACTTATGAGATGAAGGAGGCATGGCTGCATTGACTACTCGTCGGTGAGTATGATTACCACCCAATAGCTCATATATTTTTTATTCATGCCTTGTCTATCAATGATTGAATGCAGCAAAAGAGGGCATGTTCAATTTTTTTTCAGTCAAGAGATATTGGCCACCACATGATATCTCCTATGCCTATGTGTTTTGTCTTTGGTAAATCTTGGCATGATGCTCTCATGATGTGCATTGATGATGTTTCTTTGTATTGGGCTGATGTGACACTCCATATGTCCATTAGTATTTTTTTTCTTCATGATGCACACGAGGAGGAGAGGAAGCAGCAAGATCTCTTGTTGCTTTGGTTGATTTTGGGGGAATTTGGCTTGTCCACGTTACATGGAGGAGATGGAGGATGGAGGCAAAGGGCCTTACTCTAGTGGTTACTCTTAGGAGAATATGGTTTGACATATTTGTCTACCCATATATCTCCTTTCCTTCCTTTTTTGCAAAAAATTGGAATGATGCTTGGATCCAACAAGGCCAACATGGCTAAGGATGAGAGCATAATAATTCTCAATCAAATTCATGAAACATGGGATGGAGAGATGTCTTGTGTGATCGAGCTTTTCCTTTGTGGAAAGAGCTACTTTATTTTTTCTATCTAATGTATTGATGATGATGTTGGACATCATATGGTTATCACTTGGTACTTCATGTTAGAAGGAGGGCATCTATCCATAAAGTTAGAAGTCATTCCATATGTTTTTTAAAGACAAATTTGGAATGAAACATGCATAGCCCATTGCAGAAAATCAAGGAATTCTTCCTTATGTAGATGCCATTTGGAGGCAAATAGATGGCTTTGCATCTACTTTTGGAGTTTCTTGAGGACAAGAAACATTTTGACTGGGGGGGACTGTAATATTCCCAAATTTCCACATCATATTTGGAAGATTAGAGTCCTTGATTTTCTTAATGAATTAAGTAAATAAAAGGGTGGAGGGACCCACAATCCTCAATATGAATAAATATCCACTTTCGTGTGTGTGAATGTGGATTAATTAAGCCAATATCTACATAATAAGGTAGTTAAACAACTACTAATGTGAATGAAATTGGAGAACATGTCTCATTAATGAGATAGGTCATGGAGGTTGACACCATCAACTGGGATGTTGAAGAGATCAAACAAAATATCATGAGACACTCATGATAAAGTGAGGGAGGATGATGTGCAAACAAATCACACTTGATGGAGAAGGTGTACATTCCACCTAGACATGATGGTTGATTTGGTCACACAGCACAATCAGACTTAAAGGATCTTGTCCACATACACTGTGCAGTATATATGAGGGCCAAGGCTTGGGAAGGCTAAAATTTTATATAAAGAGGATGAAGGCAAGGATGAGGGCATGTTGATTATTCTTTATGTAAAGATATTTCATATCTAGAATTGTCATGTGACATTCCATTGCTTTCTCGGTCTCTTTAGTAGATATTGCAAGTGTTGTTTAGAACAGGGTGTTCCTAGTCGGGAATCACACCTCTTTCTTAGAGCAGCTCTAGAAAGAGAATTTTACTTCATTATACATCAGGCTTTAAGTGCCACATCTCTTTTCCTACTTTGTACAAAACATCCATATTTAGAAATTGCAGATTTCTGAAGCTCAGTTTCGAAGGAGAAAGTTGTGTTCAGTACTTCAACTAGAGAACTGGTGAGGGTTTATCCCTATCACCTTGGGCTTAAAGATCATCTTCCCAAAGCTTCATTGCATATTTTTTATTAGGCCAAAACTTATTGACCTCCTAGCAATAGTACTTCCTTCAAGAATTATGCTATCTGTCTTACAGATCAAAAGGGAGGATTTATGTTACTAGTATTTCAGCTAGCAATCCTATGAGGGATCATTCCCTCACATTTATATCAATCTTACCATCAGCCTGGAGTTTATTGCAGCATTTTTCAGCAGGGAGAATGCCTCTCTTTTCCTCATAGCGTATTTTTTGTTGGAAGTTATGTTGGAGCAACTGTAATCATCATTGGAGGATTGAGAAGCTAAATCTAGAGCTTCTGGCTCATAGATATGAATAAGGGATCAACCCTTCAAGCATAGATCTGATCTAATAACATATTTAAGAAATCCATTTGTTAGATCTAGCTTCATATCTATATTTCCCAGTAGATCAAGGATCAAATACTAGGGATGTGATTTTCCAAAGTTGCAGATCTGGAAAATCCTTTCTGGGTTATCCTGGGAATCCATCACATTGGCCAGATCTTGAATCTTGGCATCATCTGAGCTCCAAATTTGAGTAGATCTTCATTTTCCATTTCAGCCTACAGCTATATGTTCATATTTTGTTGAAGGGACAATGCAATATTTTCTTTAGTGCCTCTCCAGTTACGTTGTACCTATTGTAGCATGTTTTCTGAGTGATTCTAGACCAACGTTTTGGCTAGATCTACTCACATTTTGTACATTTTGTAACTGATTCTTCTCCAATATAATAAAATGGCTCAACTTCTATGTAAATTCTAATGTTGTGTTAAGATTTATTTATTTTTTGTTGCAGTTCTTATATTGTGTTTTTGTATTACTGCATTCTCCCTTTTGGGATATTACAACTACATAAGGGAGTATTAGAGCAACTAATTAATGTGAAATTTTTTTAATTATTATTTTATTATCCTATTTATTATTTTTTTTTTTTTTTTTGGGATAGTTGACAAATCTTACACTACACCCTAAATTCTTCCAACTTATCTTCAAAGCTACAAAGTTCAAGGTTTATCAAGATCCAAAAAAATACAACCATAATACTTGCTTCTCAAGACTAAAATCACCCTTAAAATATAAATGATTTAGTGGGATGAATAAATGTCAATCTTTATGAACCACAATTTACAATAAGCTAATTGTTAATTCTATTGTAATTAAATGTGTTCAAGAGTGACTACTAACATGCTTATGAATTATTTTCTTAAAAGGATAATTTAAATTATACAGAGTTGGCATCCCATAATTAGGAATTCATATGTGAGCTGATATTTCAACAAATTACTTACTGCAATTTTGAATTTTCAGCAAGACCCTTTAACTCAATGAGTTATTATACTAGAAATACCTTGATTGCAAATCTTAAATTAGCTTAAGCCTTTTGTTTTATGGACGGTTTATAAACGTAATTAGATGCAACCATTGAACATTATGAAAACCAATTTACAAGTATGAAATGTACAGCCATTGAGGCATTTTGTCAAACACTTACAACCATTATCTCTTTAAGGTGTTTTCACAATAATTAGCTAACATGAATCCAAAGCTACATGACATCTTTTTTGTAAGTAGTATCAATAATTGAACTTAAGATATTAATAGAATATCAGCCATATTCATTTTTGAATCTATACCAATGAATATAAATATTTAAAAATTTCAAACATAGCTCACAATGTTGTAAGGTACGGCCATTGAGGAATTTTGACAAATAGTTGGCAGTCATAAAACAAGTTGCCATAAGGTTATTTAAATTTTTAAATTATTAACCAATTATAATTTTAAAAACAATTTCCAAGTGGTTAGCCTATATCAGATCCATACTATAAATTATCAGGCAATTCCAATATAAAAAGAACCAAACAGGAAAACAAGACAACAGGTGTTTCTACATGCAACGGTAAATCTGCAAAACAGAGCAAATTTGAGAATCAATGTCCGAAACCTTGATTTTTGGAATCAAACTTGGGGTGAAATGGCCTATTGGATACCCCTTGAAGTGGAGCTGAATCGCAACAGGGAGGCCCAGAAATGCGATTCTTGAAAACAACAACTACCCAAGAATCCTACAATCTCTTTTATGACTTCTATAAAACACATAGTATGAAAACTTATCTAGAGCTGTAAGAAGAGAAGGAGAATAGAAATTAAGTCATTAAAACATTTTCATCCAATTCATAACAGCTTACAAGATTCATCCATTAGGACTTTCTTTCAATCGACTCAACATTATACAAGAAAATACTTCAACAATCATTACGAAATTTCCTCACATTTGGTGCAACACTTCATATACATGTAAGTTTCAGCAAACAACCAAACAAGCAAAAGCTTATGAAATAAACTAAAAAAAAATGCATAATATAATTTGACCCACATACCTGACAGTGAATTTGTACACTCCAAGAGGATGGATGTATGCTCCAGCTCCAATAAGAGTATGCTCCAATGCAAATCTCCTTACCAACTCATCATGAACCACCCGGTTTTCCTCCCAACCATATCCAAGAAGAACTTCACCCCTTGGAACCCCCGAGCTGCAAAAGCTCACAACCAGTATCACAATACAACAGTAGAGAGAGAGAGAGATGCAAGGCAACTCAGGAAGGTAGTTTTCACTTCCTCTAAATACCACTCATGTTCAACCTCAATAGACACTTAGTAGATTAGTAAGGAATCTAGATTTGCTTTGGAAGAAATTGGATACTCTCCATATCTCTCACAACCTTCCTCAAGTCTCTTCCACTCTTGGCATCACCCTCCTCCCTCAAGTGAGAATACATGAGACTCATATATAGGAGGAGAAACCAATTCTTGTCATAAAGGAGGAGTAATATGCATGCATTGTATTCCATTTAGAGGAGTGTAACTTATCCCATTAAGGAGAGGTATGCATGCCTTATTTAAGGAGAGTGTAACATATGCATTAAAGAGAGTGTAAGAGGAATATTTTATGACATATCTTTAATGAGTGTAAGAGGAATATTTTATGACATATCATTAATGAGTGTAAGATGAATATGCCATTCCTCTATGAGTGCATAAAAGAAAGTGCAATGTAATATTTAAAATAGAGAGAGTTACATAGAGCCATGATAGTCATGAAAGAGATAGGTGTGAATTGATTGAATGGATAAAGTTAATTTGTAATTCCTTTTTAATAAAATATCATAGTCCCATAAAAGATAATGATAATACTAATAATATTGAGGATTAAATCAATATTGAACTATTAGGATTGATTAAAGATAAGTTAAGTTAATTTCCTTCAACTGTGCTTGATTACCAATTTATGCAAGGAGATTTACTATTTTTGGAAAGTCATGCTTGAGATGCTAGACATGAATTTCTATTTTTAGAAAGTCATTCCAAAATTGTCAGATTGAGATTTATCCATGAGTGGTATTTTTCTTTCAGAGAATAGGGATTCTGCACCCCTATTTCATGCATCTCCGTGCCTTTGTAGATTGAGGACTCTGCGCCCTGATCTACTCCAAAGATCTAAGATTCCATAACTTGATCTTTTAAATATTTAGGACTCCGCGCCCTAAATATACAAGACTCCACATCTTTATATTTCTTGGATTTAGGACTCCATGCCCTAATTTCCATGCTTTCTCATCTACTGTGCTTTGAAACTCCACGTTTCTCGTTATGATACTGATTGTGAGATTTTACCCATTTTATGGTTCGTTGGTAAGGCCTTGTTTGAAGACCTACATACATCACAATCTCATAGATCAAATGAATCATATGAATTTCATAATGAAATTAACTTAACCACATTTTACCATGAATGGTGCATGACTTCCACAGTCATTTAGGTTTTGAAGAAATGACTTCCACAGTCATTTATCCTTGTTGGAAAATGATTTGGTCCCCTACCACATCCTGCTCAGTACAATGTTAGACATATATATAATCATGCAAGTCATGTATCATCCATAAAACATAATTTAACCATTTTTTTTTTTTTCCACATAACCATGAGCATCCATGGGTCTATGTGTCTCAATCCAGGTTCTCCATCCATGTCATACACCTGATACACAAGTTAGATGCAAAAAGAGAGACATATGCATAACATCATATAAAACACATAATCAAACATACCACACATAAGGGAAAATACAACTATATAAAACATTTTTCCCAAACCAAAGGTCAATCTTCCATACATAAACCATGGATATAAAACATTGTTACCCAATATAGTGATCACTATGACATACATAAACATAAAGAGGAAATACAATCATATATATATATAATGTTATTCCTCAATCTAGTGATCAATATTCCATATATATATAACTCATCAAAAATAACCCTTAATAGGAGTGACAAAAATATACTAGGAAAAAAATAGGACACTACATACTCCTCCTCTTGGAGGAAACTTGGCTCGAAGTTTTATTAAACA